>JAJTUS010000033.1:0-357231 GCA_021399465.1 Hyaloscypha sp. PMI_1271 | reverse complement strand
GGGTCGTCCCTAAGGGTACTTATAGTAGAATTAACTCTAGAAGAGTATCTATTATAAGTCTAAGGCTAGGTCCTAAAGACTGCCTCCTAGGAAGATATAAATATCCTCTATTCTTTAAGGGACCTTCTATAATATAAGTCTAGTATCTAGACCTTAAGAAGTTTCTCTTAGTCTAGTATTATTTTTAAGACATTATATAGTAGCTCCTAATGAATAGTATCGAGATTACTCTCAAAACCTATTATGTCAGGAAAAGGGGTAGATTCTAGCCCTATTCTAGGACCTTCCCTAGTAGGAATTACTATTAAGGATAGAGTAGACTCACGAGTAGAACTTAAACGAGATATAGAGAACCTTAAGGTATCCCAAAGGGTACCTTTATATTATTCTAACTAAAGGATATATTAATTAATCATATCTACTAATTCCTGCTTTTATTAGAGCGCTTCGACTTCATACTATAAGGTCTATTCTATAGCTTAGGTAGTAGTAACCTAGGCCTTAATTAGGGTATTAATTTCGTTACTGAGATTATTATTATTATTAGGGCTACCTCTAGGAGGTACCTGAATAGCTCTATTGAAAGTATTAGAAGAGCCTTCGCTGTTTCCGCTATTTGGATTAATCTAATTAACTTCTTCCTTAGGAGCGGGGTTAATAACGGGCTACTATATATTTCATAGGTTCCGTGATATAATTACCTTATCGAACTACCTCCCTTAAGGGGTAGAGAGATTAGCTTATAAGGTGGTTATTAGTAGGTAATAAGGTAATAGTAGAATTAGAGTTATAGTATTAAAAATCACTAGTATTAAATTTAGTATAGAACTAATCTCTATTTATCCTTAGAGGTCTAGGGAGGGCTCCTATAAATAGGAGCCCAGAATAACGTACGTATAATCTAGTAATTAATAAGTACTAGCTAGCCTACTAATTAGTAGTATTCCTGTAATATAATAGAATCATTAATCCTCCTAATCGCCGACTATATTACCCGAGAGCCGAGGTATATCACATGAGCTAATGTCACGTGTAACCCGCTATATATCACAATAATCTGGCCTAGCTTACTCCTTAGCTAGTTTATTAGATTCTAAGGTAGACTAAACTTCTACCTATATATAATTACTTAAGTCCCCTATTACCTTAAAAGTATTTTTTACTAAGCTCTAGATCTTACTTCTTATTATAGAGCCCTTAAGCTCTTAGAGTACTTAGATCTTTGTAAGGAATATACTCTCGTACTTACTAACTACTGCCTTATACTTGAGAGTTATAGATTACTAATTCGTATATTAATAGTATGTCTCTAGGGAGTTAGGGGATATAGATTATGAAGTAGGAGGGGTAGTTTCCTTTAAGGGGCTTAAGGCTTAAATAGAAGAAGAAGGTATCTAAGAGAGGTTTTAGTATATACTTATTAAGTAGATATTATATGATATACTATAGGTCTTGGATAAGGCTTAGTGGGCTCTACTTTAATAGTAGGCTCGATTTTCATATGCTTAGCTTTAGTTACCTTAGTAGGCTAGGAATAAAATTTAGTCAAAAAATAGAGGAATAATTAGGTAAAAGGACTTACTTCCCGGCTTAAATAATTATATAATAAGGTATAGCTTAGAAAGACCGGGACCTTTTCCTTTTTAATAGCTCCTAGCCAAGGAGAGGATTAGGGGGTTAGAGAGGGGGGTAAGGGGGGAGCTTCTTCCTTCTACTATATAGTTACTTAGCTAGCTTAGGTAATATAAGTATAGCCTCACGTCTCTTCTAATATTATTAAAGGCTCTTTTAAGTAAGGTCTTTATCCTCTATAAATAGAATTAAATAAGCTTGGAACTCATAGATATCCTTTTAGACTAATATAGCTAAGTAGGGTAAAAGATCCCCTATTATAAGAATCTCCCTAGGAGGTAGCTCTTCTAGGTCTCGCGAAAAAGGGTTATCTCTATCTTTCTAAATTATAGTTATCTAGGTCTTATACTCCCTAGTTTAGAGGACTAGCTCTTTCATATAACTATATACTTAACTATATCTTCTACTTAGAATACTAGTTATAAGCTTATTAACTATAAAGGCTCATATTGGGTCATTCCTCTAATCCTCAAGTCTTAAGTAATTTGTTCTAAAGACCTTATACTTAATATTACCCCCTAAGCTAGTATAAGTATTATATAATCCCTGAGAGAGGAGAGTATATATATACTAAGAACACGGAATTAGGAAGGTATAAGGAAAGGGGGATTAAGCTCTTTATTAGAGGGCTGGGAATAATACCCTTAGACTTTAAAGAGGGCTAGCTATATAATCTCTTATTAAGACCTAAACTTTGATTTACCCGTTTAGGATTAAGGATAATAAGAGAGAGTAAAGGAGCTAGTATTCGGATATTACTACTCTTTCCTAGTAGTAGTAGCCGCTAAAGCTTAGTGTGAACTAGCTATAGTTATCGTATAAGGGATAGTCCTTAGCCTTTATAATTAGGTAGCTAGTATAGGAGGGGGTAAGCTAGACTTGCTTGCTCTAGAAGGCCTTAGCTTAAGCTAATGGGGGTATTTTAGGTGAGGTTTAGTAGCCCATATATTGTGGGGAAGGAATCTAGCCTCCTCTCCCTCTTCCTACTTAAGCTAGGAGGCTTCTTACTTTAGCCTAGCCCGGGCTTTATAAAACTTAGTAAAGAGCTTATTAAGTAATAGAAGAGGAGAAGAGGAGGCCGTATAATAGGAGCTACTAGTAGGGGACTCCGTATTACTATCTAGAATCTTAATAGTAGTCTCCTCTATACTCTTGAGTATAGGAGAGGACCTTGTGAGATTAACTAGGGAGGGGCCGCGCGAATAAGTAATTTCTATACTATATTACTCACATGTGATCTAGCCGGGCTTATTAAGAGTATTCCTATATATAAGGTATTAAGGGAGAGAGCCTAGAAAAGCCCCTCCTAGAGGTATCTTAGAGTAAGAGAAGGAAGAAGATATAATTATAAGTATATTATATAATTAAGGTAGAGATATAGCGAGGTCTTAGAGTAAAGACTTACTCCTCCTCCTAGGCTACCTGCTCTAATAAGACCCTCTTATCTAGCTACTCCTCATCCTACTCTCCCTCATCTAACTCTCCCTCATCTAACTCTCCCTCATCTAACTCTCCCTCATCTAACTCTCCCTCATCTAACTCTCCCTTATCTAACTCTCCCTCATTTAACTCTCCCTTATCTAACTTAGTGAAAATACCCTCTCTACTAATATCTACTTCTTCTATCTCTCTTTATTAGGATCATATAGCCTCTATAAACTCCTAGTTCTCTAGGATTAGCTACCTAAGGTGAGATCCGTTATACTATATCTCCTTAGTCCTAATTTTAATCTTTAGGACGAGTCCTAGCTATGGGTTTAAGTTTCTATTACTAATATAGCGCCGTATAGTAAGCCGAAGGCGATAGTATACCTTAATATAGAGCCTAGAACTGTCCGGTTTACTGGATCCTTCTATAAGGCTTAAAGGATTAATCCTAATTTCTGTAAGCTATAATTTATACTATATTAAGGTATTATATAGTAAGTACTTATTAATATCTATAGGTAGTAATATTAGTAAACTAAGATATATTTGTAGTTTAGCTAATTGAGGGGCCCTAAAGCTAAGGAAGGGAACTAGTAGTAAGAAACTATTAGAACTGGGTTATTTACTTAAATAAGCATTGCGTAATGCCCTGAGTTAAGCTATAGGGCCAGCTACTACCCATATTAGGAGAAAGAGACTATAGGAATAACTTACCCTAATTAGTATAATCTTGCTCTAGTTTAGTTAAGAGCCCCTTATCTACCGGAATCCCATATTACTTAATAGCGGCATACTTATATAGGAAAGCAGGAATACCTGCTATGTAGTATTTCCTCTTTAGATCTTTCCGGATCCGGTAGTAATTCTATATATCTATATATAATGCCATAGCGTATTATATAATAGGTATATAAATAGCTAGTATAGTAATTTGGTCTATAAGAGTACTATTAAAGTCCCTAGCTACTATAAGGGCTTGAAAAAAGTCCTAGACTAGATTAGCCTAAGTAAAAGGATTATATAAATAGTTATAAATATGTATATGCTAGTAGTATAGCCGGGATTTCTTAAGTTAACTTTACTAAGACTTAATTCTTTGATTCTTTAGACTAGTCCCGAAGCGATAGACCTTCTCAAAAGGAAGAATTAGTATTATTATATGAGAGAGAGTATAGTAGACTTTAGTAATAAAAGGGACCTCTCCTCCTTTATTAGAGGAAATTACTTGGGGGTAATAGCTAAGCTTTCTAAGTACCTAAAGGTACTAGCTAAGAATACTATATACTATATAATTAGAAATGCCTACGTAGTACTAGATAATATTATGAGAATAAATATTAATAGTAGCATAGATTTGGAAGCCCCATAGAGCTAGCTTATTATACTAATTAAGAGACTACCCCTAATCCGGGCCTTTAACTACTATCTCTTACTTCTTATACTATATATCATTTATACGATACTTATAGCCCTCACTATCTAGGCCCTTGACGATATTATAGATTAATTAGCGAGGGGTAGTAACCCCTATTTAACGGAAGTATATCTTAATTAAGCCTACTCTATAGCCTTTAATCCCCCTATAGTTTAGCTCCTCTCGTATAATACCTATAAGCTATTAGTACTTCTATTCCCTCTCCTCTATTATTATCCTCCGAATAAGGCTAAGATTAAGCCTATATTACGCGAGCTATTAGCGGTAGAGGGGCATCCCCTTAACTAAGAGTACTTAGAGAATTATATTATTATTATAATTGCCCGCAAATAACTTAGAAATACGTAATTTAATCCTCTTAACCTTAAGAGACCTATTCTTCTTATTACGTGATATACCCTAATTAGAAAGAGTTCGTTTAAGTGTATTTAAGCTATATTTAACCTATAGAATCCCTTTTATTTTACTTAAAATCTCAGGGATTATGTGCTTCTTAGAGACCTAACTAAGAATCTCATCTTTATAAGGATTAAGATTAATCTTTGGAGGCATTTTTAGTACTACGTAATACGTGCGATGTATTGAAAGTGGGATAATTAAAGTAAATAGTATATAGTGGGTTAAAAATGTGATTTTCCAAAAGTTCGATTTCGCGGAATTAGCCATTGAGCCTTTTGGTCGCTATGGTCAACCAGAAAAATCCCTCTATCCAAGCCCTCTCTCGACACTTCCCGAGTCCCTTAATCTTCCCCCCAAAAGAGGTTCTATCTTTCTCGGCTCACCCACCACAGCGTCGGCTCCGTTCAATCTCCACAATATCTGTGCTAATGCTTGCTGGCCGAAGAAGAAGAAAGTGATTGAGAAACCCAATGTCGACAGAACCCAAAGAACGAATACCATCGTCCCTCTATTCTCCCATGCATCACAGACAGATGATGCTGCATTCGGTATTGCTGTCGTGTTACCGGCCGTCATATTCATGATTGAGACGGCTTCTTGGTAGAATGAGAAGGGACGTCTTTTTCGCAGCTTCCAAGTTTATCGAGTGATCAATGCGCCGTAACTCATTAAGCTGAATCTCCAAAATTGACGTGTCTCACAGAAATGGGACTGTATACGAAAGGAACTGACCGCAGTGTGAAGTCGAAAGTAAGATACGCGTAAGATAGGTAGAGATGCGAATCGAGCCCCTTTTGTCTGGAAAGTGTGTGGAGAACGGAAGCAGATAGAGAAACATGGGACTGACAAATGCTTCAGACTAGTCAAAGTAGAAATTGGCTCAGATGGCTGGCAAATTTGTGCCAGTCCAGAAGTTTTGGTACTTTCTGGGCCTCCCACGAGACTGGAATTTGCCCTGCTGATCTCGCTCGTGACCTGGGTGTTAAGAGGCTAAGTTGGTATCACTTAATGCACATGTCAATAAACCCAATTCCCCATTTCATAATGCCTTGAATTCATTTGCCGCTTGCGCTCGAAATAAGTATACTACAGGAGACGCAGCGTGAGGGGAACGCCATGCAATTTATATTCCCCATTCCAATCTGTCAATTCCCAATCAGACTCACTCACACCCCCATCTAAACCTTAACCTCGGGGCCAGCTTTAATGACGTCTGCAGTGGCCTCATCTTGGTACTTCTTGAAGTTCTCATTGAACAACTTGCCAAGCTTTGTAACTTCGTCCCGGAAGCTGTCATGGCCAGCGGTCCATGCATTTCGGGGATTCAATAGTTCTGAGGGCACACCAGTGCAAGTCTTTGGTACGGCGAGGTTGAACGTCTCGTAGGTCTCGTACTCGACCTTCGCAAGCTCTCCTGAGTGGATGGCATCAAGAATAGCTCGGGTATATTTCAGTCTATCTCCGTCAGCAAAGTTCACTGTTTCACGACTCAAGTGTTACTTACGGGCAACGCTTGCCACCAGTGGTAGCACCGGCACCAACCCATCCAGTGTTCAACAACCAAGCATTAGCCTTATGGTGCTCAATCTTATCAGCCAACATCTTCGCGTAACGCATTGGGTGCAAAGCCAAGAAAGGTTGGGCGAAGCAAGATGAAAAGGTTGCTTGTGGTTCCGTAACACCATCTTCAGTGCCTGCCATCTTTGAAGTATAACCGGAAATGAAGTGAAACATGGTTTGCGCGGAGTCGAGCTTGGAGATGGGTGGGAGAACGCCACGAGCATCACATGTAAGGAGGATGATGTTGGTAGGGTGGTTTGTCGACAAGCATGGAATCTTGGCGTTCTCGATGTACTCGATGGGGTAAGCACATCGAGTGTTTTCCGTCAGAGTCGAGTCATCATAATCAACGAGACGGGTCTCAGGGCTGAACACAACGTTCTCGAGAACCGAACCAAACTTGATGGCACCGAAAATATCGGGCTCCTTCTCAGCAGAAAGGCCAATACATTTCGCGTAGCACTGGATTCGTCAGTAAGTGCCTCGAGTGAGAAGATATGGAGTAACTTACACCACCCTCAATGTTGAAAACACCGCGATCACTCCAGCAATGCTCATCATCACCGATCAAAGCACGATTGGGGTCGGCTGATAGTGTAGTCTTGCCGGTCCCTGAAAGGCCAAAGAAAACCGTAACATCTCCATTCTTGCCTTCGTTGGCAGAGGAGTGAAGAGTGAGAACGTTGTGTTTGACGGGCATCTCATAGAAGAGAACAGTGAAAACACCCTTCTTCATCTCTCCAGCGTACTCGGTACCAAGAATAACCATCTCCTTGTCGGCGAAGTTGATCGCGACCGAGGTTCCTGAAGTCATACCTTCCGTGTATCTGTTGGCAGGGAAGGATCCGGCATTGTAAATGGTATAGTCCGGGTGGAAATGCTCAAGATCTTTTCGATCAGGGCGAATAAGCATATTTCGCATGAACAAAGCATGGTAGGCACGAGCGCAGACAACTCGAACTTTGATTTGGTACTTCTTGTCCCATCCTGCAAATCCGTCGACGACGTAGATTCGATTTCGTGTGTTCAAGTAGTCAATCGCTCGCTCACGGTTAATTCGCCAGACCTATTGCAAGAACAATTAGCGAACGAAAATCAGGCGTCAGCGACGTAGCGAAAAGCAAGGCGAGCACGTGCTAAGATTCCGCATGTGGCGCATATGAAAGCGCAGCTATGACATAATAGCGCGTCAAGCCAGCCCCTCGACGAAAATGCGGGGTTGGCAAAGGAACAACCGAGAGGATTGACGTTTGCTCGTGCATGGAGCTACGGGGAAAAGGAAAGTAATTGTACAACAATGCGAAGAAGCAATTGTGATAGAGTTGTGAAATTGATGACCATTGGGTCTGATAGACTGGAATGCAATTTCGTAAGGAGAATGGCAGCAGTCATGGGACTTGCGGCTGAGGCCAGTGTATGACCACGGGATCGAAAAGCTGAATGGGAATGTAGTCTTACATCGGGTGTCATCGGCTTGTTGACAGGTCTGTGAGCAGTCAGAATGGAATCCACGACAATAGCCTGGACAAATTGGATATGCATACCCCCACCAGATGTCATTTTCTGAGCCGGGCTCCTTGACAATTCGTTTGTCCAGAGGCGAACGACCAGTCTTTGCCCCTGAGTATGCAGTTAGGGCGCCAGTGGATGTGATGGCAGAGCCAGTTTCGTAGACAAGGGCATCTTCGTAGAGGGCGGCGACGCTGGGGTTGGGAACCTGGGGAAGACGACTGTTAGCAGACGGCGACGACAATGTGAACGGTGGGTGCATACAATTGCTACACGGTCATAGTCGATGTGTGCCTTCTCGTGCAGCTCTTCCTCGAGCTCGGTGTGCTCTTTGACCGGCCTGGGAACCGAGTTAGCGGCGGCTTCGGGAAGGAGTTTGGGGGACGGCGAGTGCAGTGACTTCGCCGAGTGGGAACGTACTGGACACCGCCAGGGTGAAGAGCGGTCTTGTTGACGGTATTGACAGTAACCATGTTTCGAAGGCTGGTGCTGTGGAAGTTGGAGGTGCGGGAGGAGAGGATCTTGGATTTGGGACCGAGTTCGTAGGGATTGCTGTACGGAGAGGCAGTCCGCTCAACGGGGTCGGCAGCGTTATTTAAAGGAGGAGACATTCTGGAGATTCGGCTGTGCGTGCGGGCCAGGACCAGGCAGGTGTTCGAGAATAGTGCTGATAGTGCAAATAGTGTTGCTGTGCAAGCCGAGGGTGCTTTCCCATAGAGCGGAGTGGGCCCTGGCCTTTTTAAACTCCTCACATTGGCCACTTCCGGCCTCGCAAACGAGAACATGGAGCGCATTCCGATAATTTCACGGAATTTGCGCCAGCTTCTCGGGGAGAATAGGAAGCGGGCGCCGTTTCATGATTGGGAAGACATGGTCGAGACAATTCATGCCGGCATGTGGGTGAGGAGTGAAGGAAGGATGGAGGGAGTGAAGGGTGGAGAGAGTGAAGGACGGAGGGAGTGAGGATGGAGAGAGTGAAGGATGGAGGGAGTGAAGCTGCACAGGAGCCGTGAAGTCGCCGTGGTTCTCAGGCAAGGCTGGTCACGCATTTACCCAGACCCAGAGCACAACGCTGCCGCCGAATGCAACAGTCACGCGAGCTTTGCGGCTCTTCCAGCGCCAAACGGCCCGCAAAGAAACACATACTGTACATAGTACACCTGTGGGGGTCACAATACTGGGATCAGAATGACGGCGATGAGACTGTGGAGTGAAGTGTGGCGGCATTCAGACATCACAGCTCCACATGGCAGTGTCACCACGCCAGGATGGCTCCCCCGAGTTTGCCCTTCCCCACATCCGCGTTTGTGGCCCACTGGCCCGGCATTGTACTCGGGACCACCAGGGACGGCGGCGATTCGTGATTCTTCTCGTCGAGAAACTTGGCCGAGACTTGCGAGATTGGCCTGCTGGCCGTACGAGCGGAGCGGTAAGTGAAGGACTTTGAATGCTCCGGATTGCTCCTAAACAGCTGTTGCAAATACGGAGCAAGTCGCAGTCTTTGTTTGTATCTGTGGCTCCCCTTGCAGGCACGCCACGCAAGTCATTTGGTGGGCTGGAAAGTGGCTGAGCATGAGTGGCCGCCTTCCGCCGGAAGAGACTTTATCCCCTGAGCGCCAAGAGATGCCAGGTCCCGTCCCATACAGCCCCCCCTTTTCCGATTTCTCATCGCTAAGCTTTGCAGCGAAAACTTTATATCTCTTTCTTTTCGTTCTTTCATCCGCAGGAGCCAGGAGCATCCTTTTCACAATTCAAGGGATGTCGATCTAACTCGAACCATCTCCTTTTCAACCCTTCGTCCGAGGCCCACATTAAAAATGTCTCATGCTGAGCTGCTTACTTTGTGCTCACTCGCTGCGGGATTAATTGATTACAAGTGGAAGTTCTCCAGAAACGCGTTTCCGTCAGAAGGAGTCGGTATGTTCTATCATGGGGGAATCGGAACTTCGGACCAGTCAGCCCCTACCTTAAGCGGCCTCCAAACATGGCAGGCTCTCACTCTTCTGTATCGCCAAGCTACAACTCAGTAACCTTACTCAGCCCTCCCAAGATAGATCCAAAGCAACCCGCATATCAAATCCATGGTCAGATCCATCTTCGTGTCCTGTTTCCGTGCCGTCAAATTTCCCCCAAGAGCTTATATGAAGTGGAAGGGAAAATAGGGATTAAACTCGGCGTCAATAAGGTATCCTTGGGCTGTTGTGATACAGTCGCTTGCAAATTCGGTTTCGTCCTCGCCAAAAAAAGAATTGTGAGCACAGACCACGGCAGCCATTCTTGGCGCTGATAGCACCTGTGTGAGGCCATAGGAATATACAGTATATTCTATTTATGACTGCGATTAGATGCGCTAATCAAACTAGCCAGAATAAACTAAATAACGTTAGGCTAATCAAAATCCATTCTGCTTAGCAAGTAGCTAATCTATCACAAAATCCAATCCCAATTTTTGCGCAGCAGTGACACAACATCTCAAGCACGCCTCTCTTCTTACCATCCCACGAGAATCTTCCGATGTACTTAAAAGACAAGCAATCTGGCCGTTGTTGTTATCATATGAGCTGTACAGTCTGACTGCCGTCCAATTCGAAGGAGTGTTCGTATCTCGAAGCGCACGTTCGTGCCCCGGCGTAGTAATCTGAATGGCCTCGCCGGTAGCAAGAGCCCCAACACGTTCCTCATCATGGTTGCATCCTAGAGAACGGTCTCCATATACCAGCATCCAACTACGCTTCGCGAGTTGATAGACAGACCCGATAATAAATGAAGATGCTTTCTTGCTCTGCATCTCCATCGAGAGATCTAACATCCCTTCCATTTCGTCAGCCTGCCACGCTATTTCTATCCGTCCAGTTTTATCTTCCGACCTCAGCTTTGAAGGGCCTTGTAATAATTTCTGGTAGTAAGGCGCCGCGGTAACCATATATCCATGGTCTTGGCCCCGCACAAGACTAGGACGGTAGTCGACAAACTCAAGATGCCCGGGTTCTACACCAACCATCTCGCATGATTCCGGTCCTAGACTTAAATCCAGCAAAAGGTTTCGATAAATCAAGTGGCCATCAGCCGTAAGAATGTCTGCCCCATATCCATTTTCAAAATCTTTCGGGTTGTGTCCTTTTATCCAATAGTACCAACTATAGAGAATATCAGACTGTCCTAGAGGTTCCGGGTCATCCATGCATTTAATGGCCTTGCCTAATATCGAATTCTGGGGAGCAATTCCACAGCGCACTCGAATATTATTCCTCGAAGCTCCTTTGACACATAAAAAGCAGATAAGTAGTAGTTGCGCCGTGAGCATGCGGACAAGCCGGGCATAGTCCATTCTCGATAATGCGTGGTTTATTTTGGACCTTCGACTCAACTGTTCTTCAATTTCTAAACCTTCAAATTCTGCAATCTTGCCGATAGTTTGCTTGGAATACTTTAGTTCTGTCCAAGAAGCTTGTCGATCCTGCTTTTCGGCAGCCGTCTCACTAACTTCTAGGAGCCTCGCCGCGACGGCTGAGGAGCATCCCCACCATAATGCGATTTCTTCTCCTGTAAGACGCACTTTAATCGGTACTTGGAGTGTCTCCGTTTGTTTGTCGGCGGTTTGGGTCAAATTTGATGGCGTCTCAGCTTCCGAGAGCTCGCTCGAGATAGCCTCGGAGTCGTCATCTCTGTTGTCGTCCCGCACTTCTCTCTTCCACTTCGACAAGGTCGAAACTGCGATGGCGATAGCTAAAGACGCAACATCATCCGCCTCATTCAAGCCTAGGCCCTGACCAATAGTAGTCGCTTTTCCGATGCCAGATATGGAGACCCTGTTAGCCCTGAGTGGGCCCCCCTCTTCTATGACCAAGAGATCCTGCACATCCTCCAAGTCACGCCCAATTTTCACCTTCGTAGCCTGCTGATTATGAACCTTTTCTAGTCGCACCTGCCATGCTCCAGGGGCGGGATTTCCATAAACAACTTCCCCATCAATAACCACACAAGTTCGAAGACCGCAAATTGCATGTACCAGTGCGTATGGGGTGGTAAGGCTACTCCCTGTTTGAAGCACACATCGATAATTCTCGGGAAATCGGGTAACAGTACACAGCGCTTGATAGAATGCCGCTATGCACTCTATAGGCATGTCGAAAGAATCATGCGGTATGGGTGCATGCGAACCGTGTGGCGTCCATATAACGGGCTGCTCGAATACGATTTCTTGTACATCCGATATCTCTTGCTGCCAGCTGACACACGTAGTCTGCGACCCAACAGCGGCAACTACATTCTTTATTTGGGCACGGCGGGGTTTAATCTGGACTAGATTCCCGGGCGTAGTTTCCACGATTATACGAACAATCTTCGTGACTGTATCGGTACCCATCATCTCAATCAGGAGCGATAGGACCATGAGTGCAGCCTCGCCACTGCCAGTCTTCGCCATCTCGGCGCTGGTCGATGATTTCCCTGTCACGACTTCTATTCCGGTCTCTTGAAGTTTCCAGCGTACAGATTCCCTTGTCCATTTTTGATTGAACCGATCAATGGCTTCGTCGGAGGGCTTGATTAGGCCGAGTGCCTGTATAACAGCGATGAGGCCCACTGGTTCAGAATGGTCATTGTACAGCTCTTGATAAAGTCCTAAGCTAACCGATTGTCCAAGGTCAATGAGCTTGAAAGCACTGAAGGGTATTTGGATAACGCCGGCAGACATTGTGTCTGTGTTGCAAGAAATTGGTTTATGCGGTCGTATGAACAAGCTCCCACAACAAGGAATTAATTTTGTTCTGAATTCGGATTCGTAGTTATCTCCCGCAGAATAAGAATGCTCGTTTGTGCTGGTGGTAAGATTTTGGAGGATGGTGTAATGATTGAGGTTCGATAGATATCTCACTAGCAAGGCTGAGAATGCGCTGCTGCCTGAAATGCCGTCTTGTCCATTTTTGACCGAAAGCGAGGACCCTCGCGTCGTTCCGGCTCGCTTCACAACCTCGATCTGGGCTAGCGTCTGGACGGAATTGCCGATGTGGTCCGTGCTCAGAATCATTTCAGGCGAGATGGGACGAAGCCGATTTTGCAAGCGACTGTAACCGTTGACAAGGACCAAATGACAGAGATAACCCTTGAACGCTCAGCACACCCGACATGGGACACTAATAATAAGAACCGTATTTCCTGTCCACGCGCAACGAAATAGAGATTCAAAGGGCGCTCAAATGTAAACTGGCCCCAAAAATTAACTGTACGTTCCATTATAGCCCTTGGATTGCGTATTTAGTTTCGCCAAGGCAATACATCGCGAGATGTTTGATAATTTATCACCTCTGAAAGCTTTGTTATATTATCTGTCTAGGCAGAGTCGCCTCAGCCTCCCCGCCTTCTCCCTCAATTAATCCTCAACTATACTCCCACCGCCTTTCCTCGTCATAAACCTCAAACCACTCTTATTCCCCTGATCGAACTCCTTAACACCAAGTGCCTTCTCATACCACGCGTCATTCCCACTACTCATCAAACACACCCTCCTCAACCCCTTCCAACTCCTCAATGTCTCATCCACGGCAGTCAAAAGCCAGGTACCTAGCCCCTTCCCCTGATACTCTTGTAAAACATAAACATCAGTCATATACGCAACAGTAACATAATCCGTAATCAACCTTGCCAGTCCAATCTGCTTTGGACTGCTTCTGCCTATAATCAACTTTCGCCATCAGAATTTTTTCAACGCCGCTCCAGGAGCGGGGACCTGGAAGTGACGACGCACCAGCGATGGCTGAAGACGACTCGGGCAAAACATAAAGTCCAAAGCACAGACTGTTTTCCAGCGTCTTCTTCAACTCCCCCTCGTCCACGGCTTTGGTCCCTGTCCAACGGATTAGAACTTTAAATTCCAAAAAGATCCGAATGAGCTGAGTGTGATTGAGACATCTTGCTCTCAAGCATAAGGGGTCATGAACGCTTCCGAAACAGCTCCCTCGCTCTCAGCTGCTAAAGAAGGAAAAGTCAGAGTCATATGGGAATAATAAGCCTTACAGTACATCAAATCCGAATCAAACGCTGCGTTGATGGCTGTTGGTTGGATGAGGGAGGGGTTGATGGAGATGAGGAAGTTTTCTTTGTACCATTCTGTTCTTGTATTTGTTGCCATTGTGAAGGTGAGTTGAAGTTTGGAATAAAAGGATTATCAGTGGAGGTTGAGAGGTAAGGGGCCAGAGAAGGATATGGGATGTCGTAAATTATGCGGGGTTTTGCCTAGTCCTGATTAGGAGAACTGCATATCACTAGGTTATAATTGAAACGCAAAGGAGGGCTCTTGCTCTCGTAGGGGAGACAGCATTGCCTTTGATTAATATTGCTATGAATCCATGAGAGCGTAACTCGTACTGTATCGTTACGAAGTCTTGAAAGAAACCCATTGAATCATTGATTCAACCTCATACGTCTCTTTGATGGACGGGGACACAGTTCATCATCCTCACCCTCGCTATCGCTCACATAGCCATCCTCATCAACAACCATCTTATCCTTTCGGTGTTGCGTAATCCGAACATCTTTGTTCTTATCCTCATCTAAGTCGTTTTGCTCGGCCTCTTCTTCGTCGGTCATGCCCATGGATTGCTGGGGAATGTCGGACATTTGAACTGCAGGTGCGAAAGTGACTTGCTTGAGATTCTCCAAGATCAAAGTAGTTATTTCGTCCAAGTACTGCCTCGAATTGCGATTCTCGGCATTGGAGGGTCGAATTGCCAGTTTGAAATCAGGGCCGTAATACTACAGACAGTGAGTTTCGAATGCTTGATCCTGGAGAAGCCGAACCCTACCCCATAGTACTCATGATAAGGTATCTCCTCAAACATTTCCTTTCCAACACAAATCCCAGTCTCGTAAGACCATGCTCGAGCCCTAGCAAGACGAGGGACAATTAGTGACCACTCACTCGAGAGAATTTAGAGAGTAATTGAGCTCATTCTCCAACTTACACATTTCTCATAGTATATCCTCCTCCACCAAGCACGAGTAGCGGGAGATTGAAGGACTTGACAAAACTGACACAATTTGCGTGACCGGCACTACTCAAGTTGAAGCTGCCGAGTTTGTCGCCATTTAGGCTGTCTGCTCCGCACTGCAAGACGATGGCTTCTGGTCGATAAGTTTCCATGACCTTGCCAATCACTTTCTCGAAGATGTATTTATAGGACTCGTCGTCGATGCCGTCCTTGAGTGGGAAATTGACTGAGTGGTTCTTGCCTCTTGCGACGCCAACGTCACGAACGTCACCAGTGCCAGGGAAGAATTCTCCGCTGTAAACCCGCGAGTTAGTAATTGTCTAAAGGGATGAGCTGAGATGGGATCCCGAGGCAGTCCAGGGTAGAGACATTGTGCGCCCTGATCACTTACTATTTGTGGAGGGAGACGGTCATGACCCGATCAGTTTTATAGAAGGCCTCTTCTACGCCATCTCCGTGGTGTACATCTATGTCGATGTACAAAACTCTTCGATGAAATCTTAAAAGCTCCAAAATGGCCAAGACAATGTCTACCAGAGTTTTGAATTAGCCAAAGGTGCATTGAAGAGATTGGATGCACTCACCGTTAACGTAACAGAAGCCGCTTGCTTCAATTTTCTTAGCGTGATGGAGACCTCCAGCCCAGTTGATAGCGATGTCGCATTTGCCTCTGTTGAGACGACTTGCCCCCTCCATGCTGCCGCCAGCGCTGATACCGCAGAAATCGAATAAGCCGTCGAAAACTGGGGAATCGCTGCCCACATTGTATTTGGTTTGCTCTGCGCGCAAATGGTCCATGTTCTCTGGCGTGACTCTGTAGAGGAAGTCGATGTAATCGTCATTATGGAATTGGGTCATGTCATGGCGGGAAGCTGGTTTGGCACGCTGAAGTTCATCGTAAGCTCGAGTCCAGAAATTGAACCCAGTCAGGGTCAGGGCAAGGAACCTACGAAAATCTCCATTCGTTTGTAGAGACCATAGTTGACCACCAAAGCATGGGTCAGTCGAATGCGATGCGGCTTCATAATCACCGAATTAGTATGGGAGTTCCCGAAGATGCAGGAGGGAGCTCAGGAACCGAGGAGCCGAGCTTTAGAGACAAATACGCGTGCAAGCTCCCGTGAAGCTCTAGGTCTCTGAGCTCCCAAACAAGAAACAGCAATTTGGCATGGAAATAAGCTTACCTTCATCGGGTGACCAGGTTCGTATGCGAAATCGCCGACGTCAGAATCATAGAAGTATGAAACTCTATGCTTGATAGTGTTTCGCATGCCCGCGAAGGGGTTATCATTCGGTGTGAAGGAAGCCATCGCTGGTGAGGTTTCCCGTTCCAAAGTGGAACGGCGTTCGCCAGATGTAGAGGTTGAATAAAAGGGGAAGTGTAAATATCGCTGGCGATTCCAGTATGAACGTGTCAAAACTTCTCGATTTGGAATCTTCCACTTGCAAGAAGAGGATGTGGGCTGAAAGTATTTGCAGAAGGGAAAGAACTACCCGATGATGATGATGATGTAGTAAGGAGGGGAAGCAACAATAGAAAGCTAGGATTCTATCGTGCTGAGAAAGGAATTCACTCGCACCTTCCAACAAGCGAAGCCCCCTGTGCCTTCGACGCAAAGGGCAAGTTCGTGTGGCACCGCAACGCCTTTCTGTTTCGGGAAGCGTGCAGAAACAGTGGCTTTCTTACGTTCCATCGTGAAATTTAGATGTGCCAAGCCAACCCGAAATGAAGCAGCAGTTGGAAAAACACAACTTAATGGATTTCGCTGCAATGATGGAGTTGATAAAAGAGACCGCGTTGAAAATCGGAAAATGAGCTCCATAAACACTGCACTGCGTGTATAATTGCAGGAAATTAGATGACATTTTATGACTGTGATGTGATGGTGACGCTGAGAACAGAGAAGGCAAATTTTCAGCGAGTCCGATTACCAGTTCGAAGTTATCCGGTTGTATGTCTTATCGCACATCGGTGACTTGTAACTTTTGTGCCCGTGAGATTTGAGAGCTTGCTTTGCTCAAAGATATTGCAATGCGGTATCAAAGATGGTAAAGGTCAAGTAAGGACTGGCCATTTTTAATAAAACACTCAATAGAATCCATCTTGGAAAGTTAGAGTGTTGGCCCATATATCCAGTGAAGTTGGGCACAACATAAAATTTCGTGAAGTGAAGCAAGACAACAGTGCTGATGAAGGGGAAGTTGGCAAAAGTCGTGTTTGGCGCGGCCGCCCTGCCTTCGCGCTAAAATCACGCTAGCTACGTAATTGGCTGGCTAAGGCGCTCAAGAAATTATTTTATTATTTTTTCCAGCAGCCCCTCCACGTCTCGTTCGATGTCTTGAACTCGAAACATCATCGTGCTATCCTTCATACTCGCCCTTGTTGGTACGAACGTGGAGTCGTACAGCAGGTCAACATGGACCAGCAGAAATTCCTCGAGCTCTTGCAGAGTATTCAAATTCGTGCGTCCAAGCTTCGATATCCACCCAGGCTCAGTCTGCTAACATCTGAATAGCGGACACCAACCGAGTGAAGGCTGCAACGACAGAGCTGCGAAAGACTTACTACCCTCACCCTCAGTCCCTCTTGTGGCTGTTGCACATCCTCACATCTCATGATGTCCCCGAACTCCGCCAACAGGCTGCCGTCGAAGCTCAACGTTTGATCCCCAAACATTGGTCTTCCTTGCCGGCAGACCAAAAGCCAGCGATTCGTGAGAAGCTTTTGGAGTCAACCCTTGGCGAAGAGAAAACCCTGGTTAGACACTCTGCTGCTCGTGTGATTGCTTCTATCGCAGAAAATGATCTCGAGGATGGTGAATGGGAGTCACTACCGGGCCTCCTTCATCAGGCTGCCACGTCCAAGCAAGTCGCACACCGTGAAATCGGCATCTTTATTCTGTTTTCTTTGCTAGAGACAGCAGGTGATGCATTCGAAGACAAACTACCTGGTTTATTCTCGTTATTCAGCAACACTATCAAAGATCCAGAAAGTGCTGAAGTTCGCATTAATACTATGCTGTGCCTTAGCAGAGTTGCCATGTTAATCCAGCCGGATGAAGATGCAGAGAATTTGGCTCGGTTTGTGGAGATCTTCCCTGGCATGGTTGGCGTCTTGAAGTCTTCGGTGGATGAGCAAAACGAGGAACGTGTTATGCAAGCATTCGAGGTTTTCCAGACACTTCTTGGCTGCGAATCTGCTCTTCTGAACAAGCATTTCAAAGACCTTCTGACATTCATGATCAACCTCGCCGCGGACACCGATATTCCGGACGAATCTAGGTCACAGGCTCTCTCTTTCTTGATGCAATGCGCTAGATACCGAAAGATGAAGATCCAGGCTATCCGAGACATGGGAGAGACTCTGACTTTGAAGAGCATGCAGATTGCAACAGAAATTGATGACGAGGAAGATGATGACGATGTCACCCCACACAAATCGGCACTTGGTCTTTTGGACCTGCTTGCTACGAGTCTGCCTCCACGCCAAGTCATTGTCCCGCTCTTGGCGGCCTTGCCACAATATGTCAATAGTGAGCAGCCCAAATACCGTCAAGCTGGAATTCTGGCACTTGGCATGTGTGTAGAAGGCGCTCCAGACTTCATTGCGACTCAGCTCGACACTTTGATGCCGATAGTCCTGAAGCTTCTTAATGACCCCGAGATTGGTGTCCGAAATGCTGCTCTCAATGGGGTTGCAAGACTAGCAGATGATCTTGCAGAAGAGTTGTGCAAGCATCACGCTGAACTCATCCCAGCACTGCTTAAGAACCTCGATTCCGCCAGCGTCCAAGCAGCAAATGCAGCCGATCAGGAAAAGAATCTTGATATATTGAAAGCATCTTGCGGTGCACTAGATTCAGTAACTGAAGGTGTTGACAAAGCAACAATCATCGGATATATACCTGAACTGGTCCCTCGTCTTGGTAGATTACTCGGCCACACAGACCTTAATGTCAAAGCAAGTGCTGCTGGTGCAATGGGATCTATCGCTGGTTCTGCTATGGACGCCTTCTTGCCATACTTCGAGACAACAATGAAAGCTCTGTCAGAGTATGTCACCCTCAAGGACAGCACAGAAGAACTTGACCTCCGAGGTACCGTTTGTGATTCTATGGGTAACATGGCTACAGCTGTTGGTGCTAAGGCTTTCCAACCATACGTCCAGCCCTTGATGCAAGCCAGTGAGGAGGCACTGCACTTGGGACACCCTCGATTACGGGAGACCAGTTACATCCTTTGGAGCACACTTGCCAAAGTCTATCAGGAAGAATTCACACCCTTTCTTGACGGTGTGGTTAAGGGCCTTATGGAGAGTTTGGAGCAAGAAGAATCGGATATTGAGGTTGAGCTAGGAGAAGAGGCAAAGGATATTCTTGGCCAGGAGGTCATTATTGCAGGGAAGAAGGTGAAGGTTGCCTCTGCCACTGATGCTCCAGATGATCTCGATGAGATGGGAGACGATGATGATTACGATGATTGGGATGATATCACGGCTGTCACTGCAGTTGCCTTGGAGAAGGAAGTTGCAGTTGAAGTGCTTGGAGATGTCCTATCGAACACCCGTCAGCACTTTATGCCGTATTTTGAGAAGACTGTCGAGACCACGGTTGGCTTAGTTGAACACTCGTACGAAGGAGTACGAAAAGCAGCTATTGGTACCTTGTGGCGATCATACGCCTGCCTTTTCGGCTTAATGGAGGACCACACCGGAGAGAAATGGACTCCAGGCTTGCCTCTCAAGTCCCAACCCTCTGAAGAGGTACTCAAGCTCGGTGAGGTGGTTTCAATTGCAACGCTCTCCGTCTGGGATGATGAAGTTGATCGGTATGCATTGCAAATTTTCTTCCCTCCATTTGAAATGATGAACAACATGACGTTATACCCAGCTCACTCAGAGGCACAAGTTGCCAATGCTGCGAACGCGTATCAACATTCTGATCAACCATCAATGTTACCTTGTTTTCTTGCAACATGAAGAGATAGGTTTACTGACTACGTGAACCTGCAGTGCCGTTGTCACTGATATAAATCGGAGTGTATCCGCCACGCTGAAGCTTTGCGGGCCCGCCATCCTCACTCAGGACAAATTCGCAGAAAGCATGACCACCACCATGGGTGCGATCATCTCGAAGGCTCATCCTTGCCAACAAGACATGGGCGATGACGATGATCACGAAGGCTTAGACGATGAAGAATCATCCGAGTATGATTGGCTTGTCATCGATACCGCCCTTGATGTGATCATTGGTGTCTCCAAGGCTCTCGGCTCTCAATTTAGTGAAGTGTGGAAGATCTACCAAAAGCCAGTCATGAAGTATGCCTCTTCGCAAACCAATTATGAGCGGTCAACAGCCGTCGGCGTCATCGCAGAATGCACCAAAAACATGGGAGCAGGGGTCGCTCCGTTCACCGAAGTACTTCTCAAGCTTCTCCTGCACAGACTCTCGGACGAGGACCCAGAGACAAAGTCAAACGCTGCATATGCTATCGGCCTCTTAATCTTCCACTCGACCAATTCGGCCGCATATCTCCCCAGCTTCAACACCATCCTGTCTAAGCTCGAGCCACTTCTTCAGACCCGCCGCGCCAGAACACTTGACAATGCTTGTGGATGTGTTTCCCGTATGATCATGGCTCACCAAGACAAGGTCCCTGTTGACGACATTCTCCCAGTCATGGTCGACTTGTTGCCATTGACTGAAGACTATGAAGAGAATACCCCAATCTTCGACTGTATTGCTGGGTTGTGTAAGTTTCTCCTCTCGTCCTCTTTAATATCTACCGCTAACCCTACCCGTTAGACTCCCAACAAAACTCTTCAATCATCGAATTGACACCGAAGCTCCTCCCAATCTTCACTTCGGTACTCAGCGACCCCGTGGAGCAGCTCGACACCCCCACACGTGCGAAGGTCATCGCAACCGTGAAGTTCATCGCTGAGAAGAACCCGAGCTTGATCCAAGGGAATGAGACGTTGATGAATTGTGTGCGCGGATAGATGGTACATGATTGATTAGATGATTCATGACTTGATGAATGATATTGGAAGAATAGATAGTTTGCTTGGCTATCACGCCAGGCCTTGATATCCCGTTTTCTGTTGGATTTCTTGTTTTTAGTTTATTTCGATGAGAGTAGCATACCCCGAGACCGATTGAGAGGCTCTTCTTGCTTTATGCAATGAATAAAAGAAAGATTGTCAACTTTCGAATTACTGCCTCAAATGCTTCATTGGCAACGAGTCTCGTTGGATCTGAATATTGCGTTTCATATACTACTTGCCATTCCGTCTGAAAATGCTATGGGTATCTCCCTTTCTTTCCTAACCTTCTATAATGCTCCAAAAAATACAGAGAAACAATGCAACAATCCTTTCCCAAATATACAGCACCAATGCCTTTCCATTCCGCCCAATGCTACCATGCAACCATGCTTCACTTCCATGCTATGCCTAGGATTCCCAATGCTGCCATCCAACCCATGCTTCCCTTACGCAAAGTACCATCTAAAGAAAACAGAAATGCAATCACAACCCCAACGAATCCCACTCCTCCCCACTAAACTCATCCTCTCCATAGTCCGTCGAAGCGCTTGAGATTCTCCTTGTCAGCGTCCTCTCTTTCCGCTCATTCTCATTCGTCTCTTTTAGTGGTACCTTTACCATCCGCCGCTTCTCTGCCATCACCTTACTCTCGTGAATAGCAGCCGCAAGTAAATCATCTTCTTTTTCCTCAAAGAAGGGTCGTTTCGTTTCTCTAGTTTGGGGTGCTGGACCATGTGACCGAGCAGCGTTCGTCTTACTCTCATGTAATACAGCATGAAGGATGTCATCATCTTTTTCTTCAAAAAATCTCGGTTTCGGCCTCGGAACTGGCTTTTGTTTCACTGGCTCGGGCTCCACGTGTGACTTTGGCTGTGGTCGACTTGGTGTCGTAATCTCAAGGAGCTCTTGCGAAGACAGAATGAGGTCTTGAGTGCATATCAAGTTGTCGAATTCCTTCTCCTCTATGATAGACTTCAGATTAGGCCATCTCATTGTTGCTCTGTTGGGTGGCAAACTGTTCAAATCTTCCTTGGGGGGATCTGGACTGAGCTCTCGGGCTATTTGTGTGTTTGAAGGAATGTCGTCTACATCGGAGAGGAGCTCACGGATTTCTTGAGTCGGACTGGGGAAGAAGTCGTTGAGGTGATTTTCTAGGAAGACTTGAGTCCCTGATACAGGAATAATATATTTTGGTTTGTTGTTCGTTTTGGTGGTTATTTGGAGTAGAGGTCTATCTTTTTGAGGCGATGGTGCGAATGATATGGCCTTCTTCTCTTTAGGAGGGATTGGTGGAGGTGGCATATTGGTGGATACTTCTTGCAAAACCGGTCTAGAAACCACAGTAGGCTTTGCAGGTTTGGTGCGGGCATTATTACTGTCTGCAGATGTGGATACTGATAGCTTCTGGTTTATTGCATGTATTGGCTTGGGTAAAATGTCCCTTGGAATTGGCTGCACTTGTTGCTGTGGCTTCTTTGAAAGCGTTGGCTCTGGTGTGGTTTGCTTGGGAACAGGGAGTTCTGTACCATCCGACTTTTGAACTGCTTCCGCGGCCTCCGACAGCAGCTGAGTGTTGACCTTCTCCGCGGTAAGTTGTGAGCCGTTTAGTGGGTATTCATCTTCGGAATATTTCCTCGCGGGCAGGCTTTGCGATGGCTCTTGGCAGGGTGGCAGGGCTGGTTGCTTTGCTACCACAGCGGGAGATCCTGTTCCACCACCATTTAAAGATACCATTGAACTGTCGATTTTCTCTAGCAGGTCTGATTGTGATAGAGATGGAAAGTCTCCAAATTCATCCTCCGAGTCATTCTCGGCCGGAACTCGTTTTGCAGGAGGTTGGGCATCGTCCTTTTCCCCGAACCCACTCTCAGGCAATGTACCATCCGAGTCCTCCTCCAAAGTATGCATCTTCATTTCCTGCCACGACCGTTTCCCATTGTTACCACCCCTAACGAATTTCGATATTGTAGGTTGGCTCGCTCGTACGAATCGACTAGGTTCCGGCAGCCTCATCTTCCTTCTGGCTTCCTTATCCACAGTTTCCTTTGCCGCCTTCTTCTCCCGGGCGGCTTTGGCTTTGGCTGCAGCTCTTTCCCTTTCATATTCCTTGTTCTGCCTCTCTAGCTCCTCGGCGTCCAGCCGGCGCTGCTCTGCTCTCGATATCCTCGGTCCCCGATTTGCTTGCTGGTATGCTTTCTTGACCTGTTTGCTGGTCATGTAAGTCGGCTGGTTGCCATGGGACTTCGCCGCCAGCGTCGTAGGTATCAGCTCGAAGGTTCGCTGGCGACCCGCCATCCTCGCGGGATCTGGCGCAATCAAAGAGAAATGAGTACAATCAGTGTTGTCAAAATGTTGTCGAGACGAGAGTCCGGATTTTTCGGTTGGCGATAATTGGTGGAGGGGACGCGTCTAAACGCGGGGTAAATATTGACAACTTTTGGTGATTTACTCAAAATTCCCCAAAGGTTTTTAAGGGGGGGGGACAATGAGACTGTGTTGTTTCACTCATGCAAAGTATTTATTCGAGGCATGAAACTTAACTTCTGGGCCTGCTAGTGGATTTGGAAGTCACCCCCGGTGACTTTTACGGATCAGCAGCTCGTAAGTGAAGCTTTGTCATCCTAGACGGTCACTACTGATTCTTTGCACAATCATTCGTTGTAAGTGTCCTGCTTCAAGCAAACCCACTATTATCGGGATTTGAGTTTTTTTATTGCATTAAGAACGCTGATTAAATATTAATATCCCAATCTTGAAGAGTTAAATTTAGACATTCATCGAAGAAGAGAGACTGCCTTGCCATAGACGAAAAAGGGGCATTAAATATAATCTTACTCAGACAGTTTAACCGCTTTCTAGTCTAAATAGTCTCTCGAGTCGTTGTACATTGAAAAGTCTTCACCTTCTAAAATTCTCGAAGTTCTCGAACTAGATTACTAAACCTCCAAATGTGCAACTTTGACAAAGGACAATAAAAATCAGTGCCGCTCCCTGTGTCTTATGCGGGATCAGGCAAGTACGTCAGGAGCTTTTTTGTAAGCCAACCACGGCCTCACGTCCAAGTTTAGTAATAAGGTAGTAATAAAATAAACACGTGAAGCTGCTCCATTTAGATTATAACTGACCTTCGAAATTTTGAAGATCCTCTATCGATACACAAAAACACCTATTGCTCAAGCTTCGCAATTGTAGGATCCCAACAGACAGGGGAATATTCATCCATCTCCAAAGTCTTCATCTCCTCGGGAGTCAGCTCGAAGTCAAAGATGTTGGCATTCTCCCCGATCCTAGACGGAGTAACACTCTTTGGAAGAGGAACAAGTCCTTTCTGCAAACTCCATCTCAAGAGCACTTGTGCTGCCGTTTTCCCATACTTTTTCGTGAGAGGCTGCAACACCTTTTCCTCCATTCGCTTGCCACGGACAAGAGGAGAATAAGCCTCAACGGCGATACCTCGTTTTTGGCACCACTCAACTATATCATTTCTAGGCAACCAAGGGTGTATTTCAAGTTGGTTGACACTGATCACACCGCCGTTGCCTTTGCCTTCTTTCTCCAGTTCTTGGATGTACTCTTCCATCTCGTCGAGGTGGTGAACACCATAATTGCTGACTCCAATAGAGCGAATTTTGCCCTCATTGTGCGCTTCAACCAAAGCCTTCCAAGCACCCTTACGAGCGTCTCGACCTCCATAGGGAGCATGAAGGAGCATAAGGTCGATGTAAGTAAGCCCGGTCTCCTTCAAAGTCTTCTCCACCTGAGCAAGGGTATTCTCGTAGCTCAATGTGCGAGCAGGAACCTTGCTGGTGAAGAATATATCTTCACGTTTGAGTTCAGAGCTGAGGATAGCCTTGCCGCATGGAGCCTCGTTGCGATAGGCGGCTGCAGAATCGACCTGTAGGGCTTTAGGAAGAGCGCTAGATTTGGTAAGTCTCTAAAAGAAGTCATCCTCACGTGTTTGTAACCAGACTTGAATGCATATTTGACGACTTCTTCACAAGTATCTGTTGGGCTTCATATTGATGTTAGTGGCAAAACTAGGAGACTCGATTTTGGTCATGCCTACGTTTGCCAGACCCCTTCACTGTTAGCACGAGAATCACATACAAGGGATATGCTGCTCACCAAATCCCAACAGTGGAATAGCGTAACCGCTATTGAGCTGGACCTTTGAGTTGAGAGTAAGATTCGCCATTGCTTTGCTGGAGAGGGCTGTTGTTAGTTTAGCTTTTGGTGGAAGATCGGAGATAATCTCAAAAGATGGAAAGAGGATGAGAGAGGATGAAAATCAGGGAGGGTTTTGTCGATTTCAAATCATGTATCAGTTCTGACGCCACACCAACAAGGACATCGGTTTGCAGCACGAGGCTGGGAACGGCCAAAGACCTCGAGTTTCGATGGAATATTTGCCGTTGCAAAAGCTCCAATCTCGTACCAGCTACGGATCCCATAGCAACTGAACATCGCAAAACCTCAGCGACACTTTAAAGAGCAGATGATTTCACGAGCAGTCTCGAGGGTGCTTGTCAAGAGGGGTTGACGTCATGTGACCTTCATTCATGAAACTCGAGATTGAGGCTCTCTTTTGAAATTTGGGGTCTTTCCGCTTCGCCAAAGAATAAGCTGCATTCCAAACCGAAGTAAGCATGGCCAATCCATATCTGTACCTTACTCGCACGTTGACTGGCAAGATCTAACTACTAGTATTTCCATTCACCACGTCACAAATTTACCCCCACCACATATTTCGACCAAATGTCTACGCGACTACTCTTCCTTTTCGATTCACAAACAGACGACAACTCGGTCAAATAGCTCTTAGCACCTCTAAAAGTTTTACTAACATTGTTAAACTCCATACCATAATCTGCAGAGATCTCGGAACGAAATGCGCCTCATCAAGCAGAATATCGAGCGTGATGGCTCGGGCACCATCACCCTCTTCCCCGAAGAACCAGAGGATATGGTACGAGCTACGTAGCTGTCCCCTGATCTTTTCACGTTGCTTACATTCGCACAGTGGCATGCCTACAACCTCATTGCCCCCACGGACCTCCTACGTGCATCTGCCATCCGCAAAGTAACTACTGAAGGTGTTACCGGCAGTACAACCTCCAAAAGGGTGCATGTCACTCTTCTCATCCGCGTCACATCCATCGACTTCGACCCGCAAGCAGGACAGTTACATGTCGGTGGCAAAGTGGCGGAGGAGAACAAGTGGGTGGGAGTTGGAGCGCATCATACCCTCGACCTGGAGTTAAACAGGAATTTCACACTAGAGAAGAAGGAAGGCTGGGACTCGGTAGCTTTGGACGTCGTGAGGGAGGCCATAAAGCAGGACAAAGAAGGGACAGTACCAGCCGTTGTTATGCAAGAAGGTTTGGCAAATATTTGCCTCATTACAGAACATCAGACTATTCTGAAGCAGCGAATCGAAACAGGGATACCCAAAAAGCGGTCGGGTAGAGCAGGCGATCATGATAAGGGGATGACGAAGTTCTTCGAGGTCACATTAGAGACATTGAAGCGGCATGTCGACATTACCCTGCCAAGGCCATTGTTACTTGCAAGTCCTGGATTCACAGCAGCGGGATTCCAAAAATATATCATGGATGAGGCGACTCGGCTTGGAGACAAGGCTGTGTTGGCCAATAAAGGCAACCTTATTGTGGTCCATTCGAGCTCGGGACATCTTCACAGTTTGAACGAGGTGCTGAAAAGCCCGGAAGTCCTCACGAAGTTGAAGGATACGAAGTACTCGAAAGAAACCAGATTTATGGATGATTTCATGACGCTGCTCCGAAAAGACGATGGCAGAGCATGGTATGGACCGACGGAGGTCGAAAAAGCTGTTGAGAAGGGTGCTGTCGGGCGTGGAGGAGGAGTGCTACTAATCAGCAATGCTCTTTTCAGGAGCCAAGAAATCGGAACAAGGAAACGTTGGGTGACATTGGTCGACAAGGTGAAAGAAGATGGAGGCGAGGCAAGAATATTGAGCAGTGATCATGAGAGTGGAACGAGGTTAGAGGGCTTGGGTGGCATTGCCGCGATTCTGACTTTCCCTTTGGAAGATCTGGACGAGGACGAGGACGAGGAGCAAGACGAAGAGAAAGAGGTTTTTCCAAATGGAACAAAACAAGAGTCCATCATATGACATTGTTGAACTTGATGCCTACCAGACACGTGCAGCATTGGATCTCGGGAATTGTGGTCACCTAGTAAGCACGAGTAGGTTCCCGTGGAATATCATATTACTGTTCAGTCACTTTGGTTCTCGTCAGTCCTGTTGCCTGGGCGTATCTCGGGATATTCGGCATAATCTGAAAGGCGGGGACTATTGGGAGTGGCAGCTTTCGGAAGAAGCAATCTTAACCCATTGTCACTTCCTAATTAGGAGCCGCTGCACTCGGAAACCAAGCGCTCTTTACTTGAATCGATTTTTCCTCTCTTCCCATGCCCAACAGAAACACCCGGTCAAATTTATTGACATCAGAATCCCGCAGAAATATCAACCCTGACGCCCATTTATATTACCGCCCAGTCCATCCTTCCGCCGAGTGTCGAAATGGAGATGACCCCGATAGAATCTGCCCCAACCAACCCAGATGGATGGGTCGAGATTGCCGCTGGGCCGGAAACCGAGAGGCTGGCCGGGAAAGTAGCTTTAGAAGCTGCAGGACATTCTTCCTTGCTCTTGTACAACTGGAATTTGCTGGGACAGATCTTGGACCGGCACGAGGACTCCTTGCGGAAACGGTGGATCAAAAAGACGAAGACATGGAGGAAAACAATTTTATCCAAGGCTTGGTATTCAGATATGCCGTTATGCCATAGGCCGGACATCGACCACCTTGCGAGGGAAAAGAAGAAACTTTCAGAAGAGGGAATATTAGGGAAAAGACCAGTGAACACATTCATATGGCCATACATCAACATGGAGGACTTGATCCGCGACAAACCTATCCTTTGCTTGCTCAACACCCGCGCCCGCTACTCGCCTTCCACGTTCGTCGATCATGAGTTGGAATTCTGCCGTCTAGGGCTTGACACTGACACGGTCATCCCCCCTTTGAAATTGAATGGATACACAATGCACCTAGACGGAGAGACCGTCGAATCCTATGGCAAGCTGGTGACTTGGGGTGACAACAGCAGCCCGAGAGCCGGCTTCAAGCCTGGTGATGGGATGTTGATATTGGAAATTCAGGAACAAGTGATGGTATTTCTTGTCAAGTGGTGTGAAGCAGTCCTCAACAAGCCAGCAGATGTTTTGGTTAACCAGTTTCCCGTCGAACCAAGGATGGGGCCTGTTGTGATCGTTTCCCATTGGCCAACCATCGAGATCCTAGCTACATACGCTCCATACGTAATTCCTGTAGAAACCAATTTCTACCGCCTGAAAGACTTTATAAACGCCAGGCATTCTGCGGCGCAAGACCATATCCAGACATTGAGGGAGGATCCGGGATACTTCCAGGATACTGTTCTTCAGTACAGCGAACATCGAGCAGAACTCATCCTCGATTCTATGGGGAATATTCACTGGATTTACGATAACCCTCAATTCTGGGACCGAACGTTGTCAACCATAGTGGACAATGCTTACCGTGATGTGGCCGTCTGGGATGTTCTTGCCAAACAAGTCCGGCTTGTGATGAGTCTTCAAAAGAAATATGCAAGAGAAATTGACCCAAGATATGCATTGCCACCAGAGTACAGAAAACATGTACAGCTGCTTAGAGGTCTACTACTTCACTCTAGCAAAAACCCACACACGAACATGAAGAACATGCTACCTGCATCTCCACGAGTGCGGAACCTCTGGGAACGTGAGAACCTAAATAGGAAAATGATGGCGAGGATTCGATGTGATATTGATGAGGAGCGTGATCCACTGCTGTGGGTATACCTTAAACTACAGAATGATGACGAGTATCACCGCTACGGCCATAAAGATCTGGTCGACGAAATGGAAAAGCTCGTATTTGCTCAGCCGGAACAAAACGTGGGAAACAATGTCCCCAATTCCCCCGGAACATTCTGTATCAAGCAATAGCTGACTCCCCCACCTAGGAAAGAATATCCCTCTTGATCGCTGGGCAATTTTCCGATCTTGGGCTCAGTGTGCTCATGCAGCATGAAATCGAAAACTACCATCCATGGGCCGCTGAGTTCAAATCGGATCAATCAAGTGACATCTGGATCACCGGGCAGCTGCCTAAACTCTATTCACATGTGCTCGAGTTTGGCCGACACCGGTTGTCTTTACTCTTAACAAAGTTAGCCACCCTTTCCGCTCAGATTTCTCCTACCCATGCGATCAACGTCAAACTAGGGATAATGCTATAACTATGTGGAGAGCAGAGAAAAATCTTGATCTTTTCTGGGAAGAGGTGGACAAGCAATATGAGGCGATGACAGGAAAAGCACTGAGCGAAACGTTCGCCCATCATTTCCCAGTCAAGCACGAGCTGGAGCGCACGCCGGAGTGGATTGAACCCTATAAAGAAGACTTCATTGAAATGGACGGACGTAAGGAGGCAAAGGTAAAAGCCAAGGATCTTACCAAGACCATATCTTCTCTGAAGCGTCAGAACAAGAACTCTCCAACAAAGTATGCTGCAAGCCAGGCGGTTCTCCTTGATACTATGAAAGGGGTGTTCAAGCTTGACCCGCGGGCTTATCGGGTATTCAAAGCCCTTTTTCATACGCCATCCGATGAGGATGGGCCGGAAGCCATAAGCTGGGGTGACTTTCTTTACTTCATGTCTGCAATGGAATTTTCGCCTTTGAAACTCTACGGCAATCTTTGGCACTTCAGCAATCGTTTTATACGCCCCACCCAGTTTTACGCACCTCAGCCGGACTCGAGGATCTTCCTTCGAGCTGCAATACGCATGGGGAGGCGGCTGAGGCGGACTTATGACTGGCATCCTGAGATGTTTGTATTGGATAATGGAAAGGGGAAGGGCAAGTCATCGTGATATTCGCACACTGAGAAAATTGTGGGTTTGGAGCTTGGTAGAGCTTGCATTGGCTATCCGTAATAGCACAAGAACCTTGTCTGGCTTGATTCTAGGGATATTTTGGAGGCTGCGGGCAGACACCTTTTCCAGCTCAAGTATTCAGAATAGTTGGCAACCCTAAGAAACTAATGCTTTCTTGAATCTCCATAATGGGGGAAACTAAATGATTTCATAACCATGAAATGTGCAAAAGGGGCCATATTACAAGAACCAAACCAGACGCAATGTCGCTTCAAGGTTCCGAAAGATCAGGAACATTGACATTGTCCTCGAAATCAAGGCTGATAGCTCGGAATTTAACAGTGTTAAGGATGCAGTGTGTACTAAGTTGATCCAAGGTCAAAGTTCAATACCCAACAGCGGTGCAACTCTTTGTCTGATAGAACCTCGCATAATATGCATACAAGCTAACATTTTCAAAACACTTACCATGCAACGAGCAGATGCCACATGATGTATATCTCTGCAATGTGCCTTGCTCGGCGTAGGCCTCGGAGCTTGGACTTAAGGGAGGCGTCAAACCTATCCACGACTGGAGGATCCACATGCTATAGTAAATGAGTTGAAAATCATAAAATGACCTCTTCTGTCCAGAGGAGATGCGGTTATAAATAAACCGAGAGAGAGAGAGGGAGCAACAGCTGAGTGCATAAACCACGTGACCAAAGATAAGCGAGAGCCATAACCCCTGAACTCCCCACGTTTCTGCTTCCTCAGAACAGGACAAAAACAAGCATCACCAAGCAATGCGAAGCTTTTGTGGATCCACACGATGTCTGTCGCCGCCATTACTTCGTCCCAATTTCAGTCCTTTTTCCGGCGCTAATGCTCTTCCGTAAGTGGCGGAGCTCAGGATCATGGCTGGCCGATATTTGGGTGTCCGAGGAGCTGTGTCAAGTCTGGCAGAATGATACTCTCACGGTTTCAACCCTCGTGTTGACTGCACCACACCCCTGCGGCAGCATCTCAGTATGGAACAGGGTGAATGGATCCGGCAAATTCGTTTCCATTTTTAATTTTCTGCTCCCGTGAATGGTTCAGGCGCTTGTCCTTGACCCCCTCTTCCCGTGGAGTGTACAAACTTCTCGTGTAGTCATCCTTTCTTTTCAACAACTCTATTTTTGGGCAACCAGAACTGGTGTATCTTGCGTTTTGCCTTCATTATTTTTTCGAGCACATTCTCTTCGTCTCAATCCGCACCTTTGACAGGGCCTTTAATCAATTATTTTTGAACTTCGATTCTTCACCACGATCCGTTCCACTTGGCCTGGTGATTCATTTTAGAACGTCAACCCGATATATCTTCCCTCTTCTCTCACGACCCACTGAACCCACCAATATTACTTCACAATGCGGACTTCAAATTTGTTATGGGCGGCACCGTTGGCCAACAATGCGATTGCTATTACTGTTGACACCACCTCGGCTGGTACGCAGCTCGACCTCCCGCGGGTGCGCCTCTTACACTTAGCAATACTAACAGAATGATGTGTGGCAGACTCATTGAAGAACGCGGCAAGCACCGTAGCCCACGGACTGATGAGTTTCTACAATGGAAACGACACAGTACGTCAATACCTTCCTCGGCGGCGCTGAGAAGTTGGAACTAATGTCAAGTAGGGAATGACTCCAGGGCTGCTACCACAACCATATTTCTGGTGGGAAGGTGGAGGAATGTTCATGACTATGGTCGACTATTGGTCCCGGACTGGGGATTCATCATACAACGACGTGATCACACAAGCCTTGCTATTCCAAGCCAGCGATAATCGGGATTACATGCCAGTGAACCAAACCAAAGACGAAGGAAACGACGATCAAGGGTTTTGGGCCATGGCAGCAATGCTCGCTGCAGAGACGAATTTCCAGAATCCCCCTCCGGACCAACCGCAGTGGCTAGCTCTCGCACAAGCAGTTTTCAACGAGATGGCAACCCGGTGGGATATCTCGAGCTGCGGTGGTGGTTTGAGATGGCAGATCTTCCAATTTAACAATGGCTTCACCTACAAGAACAGTATTGCGAACGGCTGCTTCTTCAACCTGGGAGCCAGGCTGGCACGCTACACCGGCAACGATACCTACGCCGAATGGGCGGAGAGGATCTGGGACTGGGAAGAAGCAACTGGGTTAATCGATACCTCCTACAATGTGTTCGATGGCGCATCCGTTACCGACAACTGCACGAAAGCCACTCGTCTGCAATGGACCTACAACTCCGGCATCTTCCTCCACGGAGCAGCCAACATGTTCAACTACGTTCGTTCCCTCCCTTCCCCACCACAAACCTAACACTAACCCCTCTCCAGACCAAAGGCTCTCAAACCTGGCAAGAACGCACCACCGGCCTCCTCAAAAATGCAAACATCTTCTTCACAAATAGTATCATGGAAGAACAAGCCTGCGAGACGGTCGGAACCTGCGACACGGACCAGCTCTCCTTCAAAGCCTACTTCACGGCCTGGCTAGCCCAAACCACTGCCCTAGCCCCCTTCACCTTCACAACCATCGCGCCGCTCCTCGCCGCCTCAGCGAAAGCCGCTGCAACAGCATGTTCCGGGGGCAACCAAGGCACAACCTGCGGCTTCAAGTGGACTACATCTTCCTATGATGGCACTACGGGAATCGGGCAGCAGATGAGCGCGCTGGGCGCTATCAACTCGGCGCTGATCCAGGTCCCGCAGGCGAAAGCTGTGGTTCCGGTCACGAACAGTACCGGAGGAACGAGTATCGGGAATGCGGCAGCGGGGATCTCGGCTCCTGGGATTGGGATGAGTCAAGCGATGGATCGGTCGGCGCCTGTCGAGACGAAAGACAAGGTTGCGGCAGGCTTTCTCACCTTTGCGGTCGTAGGAGGTGTTATTGGTGGGAGTGTGTTTATGGCTTTAGAGAGCTAGAATTCTTTGCATGATTTTTTGTATTTCTTGTGTTGAGCATGGGAGTACCCCCTTTTGGTTTTTGTGCATGGCGTAGGCGTTTTGGGTGCACGGAGGAGACTGAAATCTATATGTATAGATGGATGGACGGATAGATGGATACTGTGGGTCTGACTGTATGCATGCATGATTTTGGATCTGACATCTGAACACATGAAGGCGCTGGTTGTGTGGTGCCAAGAAAAGTACTCCCGAGTCTCTAGGTTTGGGGAATACAACTTTCGAGCATTGAAAATCTCTCCAAGAGCAGTAAACCAAGAACGGGCAATGCACGTGAAGCTCCCAAACTTTTCCGGTACAATGAGACCTCATCAATTCAATTCGAGTGTGGATCTCCCTGAGAGAGCGGACAATAAAGGCAAAGGCAGAGAAAGGCGACGGAAAGGTAAAATTTTACGATGTACAACGAAAATCCTAAGAGAGGGATAAACAAATTGTTCACTTGAATGCAAGCGGGTTCGACAATGAAGTCAAAAGCGATCCGCGAAAGTGAGGTGCGATATGCAAACGAATCTTTCTACAGTCTTGATCTACGATCCACTCTTCACTCTTCAACTCTTTTACTTCCCCAGTGTATGAAATAAAGTAAGACGCAGAGCAGACGCTCATGTAATACTTCCACATCCTGCTTTCTGGGGTGGCGGCCCTGAGGAAGAGGAGGCTCTTACAGAGCATTGTTGAAAGGCGAAAAGCAAGGAACCTTATCGAGGAAAGCACCCCGAGGCCGAAGCCCAAGGCAAGAGATGATCCTTGAGCTCAAGGCCGATTCTCTGAACAGATAGTCAGTCAACTAGTGAGTCATGAAAAGAGCCTAATTTTGAAGTGAGTCAAGCAACTAAACCATCACACTCAAGACCTGCGCTCAGAACGTTTGACACACTAAATTAACTTCAGATCAGATTCTCATTTCTTTCATTCATTCTTCATCATACACCTGCAACTCTGCCTCAGCATCCCATCCACAACCCCCATCAATATATACAAGAAGGTCCTCTCTCATCCTCCTGCTTTAGCCAAAGCGTATGCATTCATTTCCAAAAGAGTGGACGGCCAACGCCATTAAGTCGTAAATTGTCGCCATATTATCTGCTACCCCACCAACCCGCGATGCCCGTTCCGTTTTCCAATTCCAAAACATACTCAGATCAACTATAACCCAACCAATGCTTGTTTTCCATCTTTTCTCATTTTTCATTTCTCATCACATAGCCATCATGGCGGCTACTGCCACGATGACAGCGAACACACTCCCCTTCACGACCTTCTCCTGGCCGAGCTTGTCGGCGCCGCTCTTGCTCGTGCCGGTGGCGCCCTGCACGAAGCCTGTCGCGGTGGTCGAGCCTCCTGAACCTGATGAGTCTGAGCTTCCAGAGTCCCCATGGCTGTCAATTTCGGCTGGGCTGCCGCCACTTTGACCTGGGATCGTTTCCGCGGTGGAGGAAGGTTGAGCTCCTGAGGCTGTGCCGGAGGAGGCGCCGAGTTCCATGTCTAATCCAGTTGCAAGGAATGAGGCAAGGACGGTGGCGTTCTTGCCATCGACGGCGGTGTCGTTGGTGCCTGAGTAACCGTTGTATGTGTAGGAGACTCCCTTGTTGGTGCCTGGTGCAGAAGTGGCGTTGAAGCAGTTCACGGTAACAGATGTGAATGAGGCGTAGTAGTATCCGTTATTTTTAATATCGGCGGAGTTCCAGTCGACCAAGCCTCCAGCCCAGTCAATAGTGCCTTTGCCATTGGAAGAAAGCCCAGCAGGCCACAGAGAAAGTTGCACGCGAGCGGGCGTCTGTGGGAAGGCCCATTGATTTGAAGTTGCATTCCAGGTATCGGAACGCTTCTTTGTCCGGGCAACCACTCCATCCACTAACCACGTAATAGTATCAGGAGTCCAGTCAATTTCGTAGGTATGGTAGTTCTGGAAAGTGTCTGAAACGGTGGTGTTGGCTCCGTTGTCATCTGGCGGGGTTAATATCTTAGCATCGGGAGATCGTTGATCCCACTTACAGTTAGGAATGCCCTGGAAATAATAATTGGATTGAGCAACCTCCAAATCTGCCCCAACAAATTCGTAATCGATTTCATCCTTCACATCAGAAAGGAGAATGAACGCAGTGACAACACCCTGTCCTCTGCTTGTCTTGAACTTGGCCTGGACATTCCCATACCACATGTACGACGTACTTGCAAGAAGTGTCCCAACCGTGCTGGGAGCCATTGTCAGGAGCACATCGCTCCCATAATGCACAGGATTTCCGCTCGAGACCCAATCCGCCTTTGATGCATCTCCGAGGTATTTATTGTTGGATGCGACGCTGTCCAAGTTTTCGAAGGTGTATGTTTTGCTTTCGCAGACGGGTGCGGGAGTACAGGAGTTTAATGAGAATGAAGATCGAGGATCGCAGCCCCCCAGACAATACGCTCCTACACCACACTGGCCGTATTCTGAACACATCTGTCAGCCCACACTGCCCAACTTCAATTCCCGGTTGAAGGGGTTCCACTTACGCGAGCAACAGGGCGTAGACTGAGGACATTTATTATTCAGATCACAAGTCTGAGCCTGCCCAAAAGCTGTGGATGCCGTAGCCAAAGCGACGACGAAAGTTGACGCTCGAACCATTGTGTATGCAAGAAGCCGTTGAAATTGATGCTAGGAAATGAAATGGCGTCGAGCGATTGGTGACGCAGTAGCCTTCAAAAGTGACGGTGATTAAAAGAAGTAAAGATGTAGGACGGGCCAAAACGGCTTCCAACGGACGGTTGCAGGTAGAAAGGAGTCCCAATGGCAAATGGTGATCCCCCAAAAGCTTTATCCTGGGGTCGGTCGCTTTTTCCTTGAAAGACAGCGTTCCGGATTTAGGCTTTTCCTGACCCTGTCTGGCCCTTGCAGAAAAAAGTCAAAGCCTCCTTAAGAAGGAGAAGTGGCGATGGGAGAATTAGAAGAGCGAATAGAGGATGTGAAATAGCGAGTGTGTATGAAAGTCCAGCGAGGGAAATTGGAACAGATGTCCGTCGGAGTAGGAGTGGATTATTGTGAAGAAAGATAGACGATGCGGAAACAGTGAGAGTTGTGAGGGGAGGAATGCAGGAGCATGGTTTTACGATCGATCGCCTCCACACAGGACAGGGAGGGGCTGCTGGACTGCGGAGCCACGCCACATCTGGAGAGAGACACCTCAACACGATGCAAAAAAAATCACAAATCAAGGCCCGCACCCGAGGCGATCGTTCTACTCCTAACACTTTAAGAGTTAGCATTATTTCGCCACTGCAAAGGACGCCGTTCTTCACTCTCTGCCCAATCAATCATCGCGGCCCTCTCCTAAACCAATCCTATTATTATCACCCATCTAGCCCGTGTCGTACAGAGTGTGCTCGGTGGTGTCCTCGGTGGTGTCCTCCCAGGAAAATGCGGGGGCCGATCTCGTATTGATGGGTCCATCGCGAAGAAAAAGTTTGTTCCCGATCCGTCACGGGACCTCAGTCATTGAGGCGGGGACACGCGGTTTCATTTCCGTGGCCGCACGTGTGCCGAGTACAGCACGATCACGAATTCGGTGTTCGTGGGATGTCGTTGAGAGAAGGTCGAGCGTTTTATATACGAATGCTGTGCCGCCTAGCCCAGCCAAGCTCAGCTCAGCCCAGCTCAGCTCCCCCCCTTGACGCCGCTCCACAACCAGTGTATCAAAAAATCAATTAAGGTAATCAACTATATTTTCTTTAAATAATATACGGCTAAAGCGTAAAGGGAGTAAAGGTTGATTAGTTTCCTCGGAAGAGAGAAGGAGAGCGAGGCAATATATATGTGAATTATTTGCTTCGGATATATAATTGCACCACGTGACTAAAGGAGCTAAAACCCCTATCATAGTAATTATTTACAAAGATTAGTAAAGCGAGTAAAGGCAGGATACTGGCTATTAAGCCTAATAGTAAAGCGAGATCTAAATTAGACTAAATTAACTTTACTTTTGCGCAATAATGCTTGTATCATCCTTGTAGTCATGTGTGACACCACGTGACCCAACAATTAATTATAATTTGATGACCAGGGTTTGACTTAATTTAGTTGTGCTCCTAAGAGAATGGAAGGAAGTGGGACTATAACGACGCATATCAAGGCGGAAGATAGACGAAGTAATGGGGACAATGAGGTGGAGATATATGGGTTGGAGAGCCAAGCCACTGGAAAGGAAGAGTACCCGATGGGGAGAACCACGGTGCAGATGGGACAGGTTGAGGTAGAGAGTGGACCTAGGAGTGTGGAAAGCTTTCAGAGTGAGGGTGGCGAGGACCCTTCTGATTTTGTGCGAGCCGGAAGTGGGAAAATCACAGAAAACTTGGTGATGAAGCGTTGATGTTGGTGATTCGAATGCGTAACATGCTCTATATGCTCTTTCTTTTGGTGGGCTTGAGGGCTGGGGAAATTGAAATTGAATGCGTTTGAAATTAATGTCTATAGTACCAATTGTCTAGGTAGAATTGTTTCTTTCAATTCGTTCTTTCAATCTCGACCGCTTCGGCAGAATATATGCAATTTGCAACAAAGTGTTTGGCATAGTGCCCCTTTTAACCCTCACTTAAATTGCGAAGTGCAGCGGGAGCAAATAACTTCACAATAGGAAAGAGCTATTCCCTCGATAATTACCTCACTCCTTCCCCATTTCCCCATGCCACGCGAGGGGATTGGAGAGTACTGGCACGTTTCTCAAGGAAACTATCGTAGAGAAAATATTAAAGTTGCTGAGGGACCTATAGAGCTGAGAAGAAGGGTGCCTGAAGAGCGGCAGTAGAAATCATCTTTCTCTCTTGCCCTTCCCGCGACGTCACAAAAGGCTTGTTATGCACTGCCGAAGAGCAATTGAAATAAGCGCACAAGTCCAAAGAGAAGAACGTGGACGAGAGACTCAGGTCATAAGGAAAATGCTAAAATTTGGGAGATAGATTTTTCTTGGAAATATAATATATCCTAGGCTCCTCCAATAGATGGGACAGGTTCTTCAGGGATATAAGTCTTTTGTATTTAACCTCGTGGGTGTATTGTATACGATATTAAGGTGGGTGGTGATTTTTGATAAATATCGGATATAAATAAATACTATATTATCTAGCACAGACACCCACGAGCTTCTAACTTGTTCCCCGTTTTGAAGATATAACTGGACGTGGGCTTGTATATAAGAGTGGGCTAATATTCAATACTTTCTACAGAAGAGAAAAAAGAAGATATGACGACTGATTCAAGGTTTGGTTCTAATTCGGTGTGTAATATTGATCTTGATAATATAATTGATTCTGAAGAGGACGGTGATAAGGATAAGGATAACGAAATATGTAATTATTTTTGTTTATCTTTTCCTAATTTCCTTAATTGATTATTACAAATATATCTTCCCTTTCCCCCATAATTCACCTCCTCCTTGCAAACCAGCTGGCCAATCAAATAGCTGCATATATATTATAAGCCCATGGGCCTCAGAAATTTGCCACCACCTAGGATACGCTGGGAAATGGGCTTCTCCTAGGAGGTGGGCGTTTGTGCCAGATAACACTGCAATGATAGTTACCACCGACGGTCAAAGCATCTTATACGATATAGTAAACAACATAAAACAAGTCAGTTTACACTAACGAAATGAAAGTCTCTTCCAGATTCTCCATCTGAATAGCCTCGCCATTCATAATGCCCTCAACATAGCACTCGCCGAGTAGACTATAAAGCCCACCCTCCCTATACCGGATAACAAACGGTACAGAAAGGCCGTACATAATACAGATCTGGTCTCCCTCCACCAGACCGTGCGGCCCAAGGCCCATGTGTCCATCTTCTGTCACGAAGAATTGGCGGCCGTCAGTAGCATCCCCTATCAGCGAACTAGCATAGCGAGCTTCATGAGCCATGGCCAGAAACTCGGCATAGAGGCTGTGGTCGCGCCACCATGTCCGGCGCTGGACTGCCAACCACCGGTCCAAGTATTTTTTGTAGAAGCTGAACACCGTCGCGAGCTCGTCGGTATTGGCATCTTGGGAGAAGATCCCCTTTCCAGCAACCAGGCAGACCCGACAAGCCGACAAGCGTTCCGGTGCCGTGGGATACAGGGGCAAGCTCATGTTAGCAATTAATTTGAAACAGGCTTCTATTTTGGCCCAGCGTTTCGTGGCGTGGATTCTTATTTCATTTTGGCCGGATTTGCTGGCGATACTAGCTCCAGGTCCCACGTGCGGGAACTCGATTCCGGCGTTGGCCACCTTGGAAATCAACTTCCCTCTGAGTGAAAGGACGGTACGCTCAGTTCGGTCATCGACAGAGGCAGAACAGTCGCCACTTGCTCGATAAACTGCAGTTTCTTTTGTTGGGTCGGCAGCTGGGTGAATCATCGAGAAGCCATGTTTCTGAAGCGTCAAACCTGGAGCCTTTGGTACTGTCCAGTCTGGCACCCACGACGGTATGTTCGGCAAACCTGCGGTTTGCCCGGCAATGGCGAGCCCGGCATTGGCGAGAAGTTCCAAGTTTCCAAGCTGCTTGATCAATGTGTTCGCAGTCTCGATATAGACCTGCTCGACGGGCTTGCGATAGTCAGGTGTCTCGAATCGATTTCTTTGCTCCTCGGGGAGAAATCCGAAGAGCGCAAAGATTTTATCGCGTGGATTAGTCGCCCCGCAATTCTCAAAGGCCTTCAGCATTGTGCTAAAATCAACTCCATCAGGGCTGTTTATCATGTCGCGTTTGAAGCCTGAGATGAGTGGGACTTGGAGGTACGCCGAACACTCTTGGCCTAGTTGACTTCGCGGAAGAAGACAAGCATAGCGTACAAAGATGCCCCCCATTCGTTGGCTCTCATCCATACAGGCGCTTAGTTCCTGCCAGTCTGTCTTTTTCTGCCCGCATATGACAACTGCAGCTTGAGCTTTGATAACCTCTTGGATCGTCCACATGCGTCCAAACCAAGGTCTGCGAAACAGGCGGAGGAGCGCAATCCAAATCGGAGAAGTCATAGAAGGAATGCCATCAGTACCTGCCAGCAATTGGGCAGTGTTTGGCGCTGCGTCTAGTTGTTGAAGGGCGGATGTTAGCATCGGGATAAAGTCCATCGCGTCATCGCTCCCTTCATATGGCTCACCGAGCCAGACGAGCACACACTGAGCCTTGGAATAGATATCGCGCATGATCTGAACTTGTTGAGACCTTTCTTCAAGATCGCCTTGGTTGGTGCATATCTGGTCTATCCACAACACTCGAGGATTCTGACCATGTCGCAAGTTTTTTAGAGCTGAGAACAGATTGTTGGTAACCTGAAGGCTTTCTACAAAAGTAGCTGGAACCTCTGGTAACGCGGGACCCGAAAGAGTGTATTGTTGGGTGCAAATTATTGTTTGATGGCCGGGAACCTGGGCCCAAACGTAGGAAAGAGCCTCAAACGGGGGTGCTCCGTCAAGCGAGGTTGTGATTATATCACAGGATATCGGATCCTTGCTCGGTCAGTTTATGCTCCAGGGGGTCTAGAAACTTTTCCTAGATCATAGGGTACAACCAAAGCTATAACTTACATCGAAGTTTCCGGCGTGAAGCACAACAATCCTGAAATGCTGGGGGTCCTCCAAGGTGCGGTATGACAAGTTTTTAAACCCTAGCTTAGCCTGTTTACGTTCACGGAGGCCCTCTTGCCGAGACACAGCGAAGGCCCACCAGGCAAGAGTCTCTACGAGAGACCATCCAATGCCAACTAGCACGATGCGCCAGACTTTCTTCTTCGCTACATTTGGACTCCAATACTGTAGAAGTGCGCCTAGAACAACGCGCCCTAAAAAGCCGTCCATGTCCTTGCCCGGCTCATCACCATGTCCTTGATCGTTAAGGGTTATGGATTCCTTGGTCAGCGATGAAAGAATGGCCCATAGAGCGGTCTTCGGAGCGGTGCGCCAATTGGGTTCGTGTTCAGTTCTGGGCCTGCAGTACTCTGCTAGGGTCCGGACTATCATGTGTTGCCAGAAAGCACTCATGCTGGGTTCTGTTGGTAATGGTGTATTAAGAAGGTAGAAGTTGCCATCAAGGGTGCTTGTTCTTGTTGCTCGTTCACAAGCCGAAAGGACAGCAGGCAGTGTCTTACCCAGGTATATAAATAGGAACGCCCAACTTTCCAAAAGGAAAAAAGTGAAACATAACTTAGAGTATTCCTGTGAAATGCAGAATAGGCTCGTACACATGACCGCTGGGCCAAAAGACCATAGAACTCGCACTGAAGGACGAATTCGCCTTTTACGCTCTACTAGACGGAAACAAGATGCAAGTCACGTGATGCCACGTGACATGACACAACTTCTATCTGAAGCAGTTGCGCTGAACTTGAAGCAGTAGTATACCGTAAAAAATACGTAATAAGTTGATTAATTCATGAATATCAGCCACCGCCGTATAACAGGCGTATACTATTTACCACACTAGGTGAGAGCAACTTTTCCTCCTTCTGTTCCTAGTTCTTTATCGGGCAGGTGCTCTCTACTATACTTCCACCTAGTGAAGTCCTTTCATTCGCATATCTCAGTCTCTCAAGTTCATTTCTCAAATTGCCATGCAGCGCTTTGACTCCAGCACTCACTCGATCCAGTCTTTTGGTGGGCTCAGCGAGTATGGGGACAAGATCACTTTTTGAAGTTTCTTGAGAAGACATGACGGGAACAAGATATACGAAAAGCCATACTATCAGGTTTTATGATTTGTCAAGATACTTGCTCTTTTCTAAGTCTGGATTTGCCTGCCCTGCCTTTGGATAAATCCATGGTTGCTGACTAAGGTACATGGACACCGTCACGTGATATATACATTGAGAGTCGAGTTGATGCTCGGTTGGAGTAGAGAATCGGGGCTTTGCTTTGACATTATAATTAAAAAGAAGCTAAAGTATATTATCTGATAATAATTCGAGAAGTTGTAATAAAATAACAAATGTTGAAAATTCTTTATCGGGCTCGTTAGTGAGCAAATGGCCCTGATCGCACAGACTATTGCGATTAGGCTCGTAACGATAAAGGTACGCCAAAAATTCTCCAGAGATTTGTGAAATATAAGCTTGATTGAGCACAGTCAGAAACAAACCTCAAGATACCATGCAACTCGGTTCCGACTTCGCGGGGATGCAGTGAAGTGTGTCTTGCTCATCTGCAGTGTCTGTCTACCGGGTCGCCTCCGTAGGCAACGGCAACATCCACGAGTCAGACATTCGCAATGCACCATCACCTCCAAATCCCGAGGCTGGCGCAACTAAACAAATACAGCATCAGGAACGGGAAGGTCCAAAAGGCCTCAATGAAACGCTCCCCTCTCCTGCCACGCCCTGCAAGCCAAGCCGGCGGCCGTTGCCCCCGCCACGCGAGGACCTGCGATGTGCTTGATGTCCCCCTCCTCCAATATTTTGGATTTGCGCTCTCATCACACGCAGTAGTTGCGGTTGTGGTTCCCCGCAAGCCATTGCGAAGAAGCAATTCTTAGTGAGAAATGTGGCTGACAAGGGGTATGGGAAAGCGCGTTTCGAGTCGTGCAGTAAGTGAACTGTCCGGGCACGTGCCTTTAAACGAGGTGCGGGGCTCAGTTTATTGAGGTCTTTGATGCGATTTCTGCAGGTACACTCACAGTGCTGTGTTCCGCGCTTTGGGAAGGGGAAGAGTCTGACATTGGCAGGTTTGCTGGCCCGCTCTACCTGATAGCGGATCTCCCTCCTGGAGATCATGACAGCATGTTCTTCAGAAATCCGGAGAGGTAGTCCCAAGAACCGGGTGTGGCGGCCAGGTTCGGAAAGGTGCAGGGCCTGAAGCATGCGAGAGATGCAATGACCCGAATTAGAGTTTCGAACCATAAATCCCGGCATTTTCCTGTCTTTATACTTTCGGAATTAGCAGGATCCCGAGACGCATCACTCGTTTTCACGGAAACGCGCCAACGTAAACCACCAGAGGCAGGTAAGGTAAAGCCTTCGAATTCAAGAGGTATCCCTCCCGCACCAACACCTTTATTCCACCGGGTATCCCATCTCCCTAACTTCCGAGTTATAGATTCCAGTCCCAAAACATGCAAGAGACCTTCCTGAAAGAAGCCGCATATCCTTTCCATCCATCACGAAGCCGGATCAGACCATTTGAGAGAAGAATCGAAAAGTTTTTTGTGAATTAGACGTGCATGAAGCGCCGAGATTTCCAAAGAGAAAATTCCCCGCCTACGCCAGCCATATATGCGGCCGCACCGTTGATGCTATTGAACACTTTGAAGTAGACAAGGAAAGGTCGAGCGGTTGTCATCAAGGGGTTGGTTGTACGTAAAGAGGCGTGTGCGGCTGCAGTGTGTAATCGAAGCCCTGCCAGATTTTCGCATCGGAGAGCCACCGGTACTTCCGACGAAAATGCAAAGCTTCTTCTCAGCTCGCCTAGCTCTATGTTTTGTTGAAATGCTCTTTGGCATATTGCTCACATGCCTACGTAAATGTCAGCGCAGGGGTTCAAATTGGGACATGACTGGGCCAACCAACTTTTGCAGGCTTTCCAACCTTCTTGCCTATTTCCTTCCACTTATTGTTTTCGTATTCTTTAATCGCGTTCTGAAGAGCTACACTCTGCCTAAGTGTTAACGACTGTTGCTTGCTGGAAACCATGAGTAGCTTACTTCATCTTCCGCGAATTCTGCATAATGCATATCCTGTAATTTGTAAGTCTGGAAAACCTTGACAGGACTGAAAGTGAACCTTACCTTGTACCAGTGCTTCTTGACGGATCCTTCGGTTCTGCTTGGAAAAGTCTACCAGTCCATGTTCAGTTTCAAAACTCGTGTGCGACCCCAGCCTCCGGATTGTTTTGTATCACACCTTTGCGATCTCTGCCCAGGTACTGCCCGCGTCCCGCATGGTCTTCAACCTCTGCTCTTCAGCAGGTGTCCAGGGAGTATTTGTTCGACTCTTCTTTGCCGGAGGCTGCATTGGGGAATCGGTCATGCTAGGTTCACCAGGAGGTGGGGGAGCCCCCGAAGAGCTGGAAGGCGCGGACATTGGGAGAGGCGTCGGTAAGGATCCCGATGCGCGTCTTTTGTTTCGTGGTCCTGTCGGCGACGAGGTTTCTGGCTTGACTGATGTGTCAGCTGTGGAAGGACGAGCTTGGGAAGGTAATATTGCAGTAGAGGTCTCGGCTTCAGTCTGGTTTCCACGTTTAGACATTGGCGACGAGAGGGAAAGTGATGCGCATCTGTCTGATATTGAAGAGCGTGAAATTAGGAAGGCGGGAGAGAAGCGTCCAGTTTGTTGTGCGCGATTCTGGACCCGCTGGTCTCGCGTGTGGATTGGTCGACGGAGATCGTCCGCGTATGAGGCTGGAAGACTGGGGTGCAGAGGTATCAGGTACTTCTGGTACTTGGGATCTCATGTACTTTGGATGGGGTAGATTGTGGTCAACAGGGCCGGCATGCCTCTTCTTGCATATCTTGCTGCTGAGCCGTGCAGTTGCTTGACCCAACTATGCTTCAGTCGGGAGGCAACCAGCAATATATCGAGCAAGAGAGTATAGGTAACAAAAACTTCTTATAGCATCCAACTCAGAGGGGTAATTGCGCGCGATCTGAAGGAAGAGCGAGGTACGATGGTTGGGATCTGATGACTTCAAAGTCCAAAGGCCTCTCGGACATTTAAGTACCCCAGCGGTACATATCATGCAGAACGCTGTAATGAGATGTCATTGAAAAAGACTTTGACAAGGAACGGCAGCCGGTGCAAGAAATAGTTCAATGCCTGTCTGCTGCGATCGGGGCAGGCGGTACTTGAGGTGTACTTCGAGCGGCTGGCGAGGCCAGTCTCAAGCCTTCCTCCATGATTAGACGCCTTCAGGAAGGGCCGGCAGTGTGAAGGTAAGACATGAACTACAGTACTTGTCATGGCCCGTTGTCAGCCAGATTCTTCGCCAGCGCCGCCGCTGCAGAAGCTCCCCGAAGTACTCTTTCGGGCCCATGCTCAGTCCGGCTAGAACTGCTTGCATGGGCGGGAAAGGTGTGGGTGCAGAGTTCCATCGCCCAATGTTAGCGCACTGGAGATCGCCATTCCCAAGCCTGCGTTTAAAGCATGGCGTTGTGTAACCGTTGGAGGGACATGGGCTGGGGAATGGTGGAAGGAAAGTCCAACGAGGTTCAGGAAGGTAAGTTGCTGGGGGTTCTTGAAATGTTTCTCCGAAACAACAGGGCTTTGGGCCAGGGGGGAGGACAGGAGCTTCGACCGAGCTTCAACTGGCTCCAGTCAGACTGGTACAAACAAGTATTCCGCGAGTGGAGGCCTGCACGGCTCCGAGAGCGTGCGATAGTGGCGGTACGGGTGTGGTACACGCGTAGCCTGGGGCTGGTGGTGTGCGCTGTGCGGCCCGGACAGCAAACGAGAGCTCAGGCTGGCAAACGCTTCTGGAGCAGGTCTATGTTCATTTGAGTATCTTGCATGAATGGTGGTATCTATGAGCCGTGATTGGCACTCCCAGTTGCCAAAACCTGCAGTCCCAAAGCAGCCTGCAGCTTCTGGCTGCATGGGGAATCACGAGCCTAGCCCAGGGGAGCTGGCAAGCTGTGCTTCCCATCTCGAAAATCGCGGGGTAACGCGCTTGTCCAGCACGTTCATGCAGACGATGTATTTAGGGGGAGGGGGGCTGGGCAATGCTGATGTCCCTGTCGATGCTCTGAGCTCCAAGGCTAGCACGTCCAGCGGGGTTGTTGGGATGCGAATACTTGCCATATTGCATTGCAATCGCGTGATGTTGAGCTTCAACCTTTTGATCAATATTAATCTGCCAATATGGGCGGGGCTAGCAGGCGGAACGGGTGCAAGTGCAAGCGCAGTACAAGCATGAGGGGGAGGTGCAACGATCTATGCTTTGTTTTTGCGGTGCGCTAGCCGGAGCTGGAGCTGGGAGCTTGGGAGCTTGGGAGCTCGGAGCTTTCGCGATGGGTTCAGTTAATTCAGAGAAGAACAGACGCCTGTGGGTTCTCCCCGCAATCCAGCTGGCGGGATTTTGTGCTGGCCTGCCACCAGCACTTACGGAACAGCGCAAGTATCACGGTGTCGTGGTACAAGGATCGTCCAATTTCGCAGCTTCATGCTGGGAAACGGAACGGGGTTTGGTAACCGATGTACCCCTCAAGTCACTCTCATCCCCTGCCTTCTGGGCTTGACGACCACGCGCTGAAGGAGCTTCCCTTGTGCCATTTCTGTGTGGCTCACTGGCTTATGCCACTATTCCATGAACCCCCTGCTGCTGGCTCATGCGCTGTGAATCGATGATCGTCTGTGGACCAGGCATGTCGTCGTTAAAATGGACATCATTTTGTTCGGAAAACCCGTCCCTCTCTCGAGCCTTCAACCTGGATTCTTGGATGGCTCAAGTCACTTAATCTTGATAGAAGACTAGTCCTGTCCACCAAACACGGAGATTCCCAGCGCGCGCTCTGGCCAGAGAACTCGGGCAGCGTCCAACTCCACCAGAGATTGTGTGAATCTCTTGGGACCCGGGCTTGCGCCTACGATCCAGGATGGGCGTGGGGTGGGGCTCGTTGCTGCACAGTTGGCAGCTTTGGCTGGGAAGATTTTTTAATATCCGAGGCGTTTCGTTGAGATCATGTGAACTGTGGCGCAAGTTAGTCCTTTCTGGTCCTTCGCGATGTCGATTCAGGGCAGGGCTGCTGCTGCTGGGAGCTGCTTCGCCGAAGGAGATTTGCGCTGGTGGCTGGCCTTCCAAGTTCCAAGTTCCCAGTTCCCAAAATGTCCCCCACGACCCCGTCCTCCGTCCGCGCCCGGCCCGAGTCGCCTGAGTTCCCGGCCGCGACTTGACTCTTGACATCCCGAGAAGCGGGTCTGAGCCACTGAGGTGGACGAGGTCTCCGGCTCTGGCCTCTGGCCTCTGGTCTCCCGTGCATTCGTTGAGGTTAGTGCCTCGTTGAGCCTAGCGATGTTGAATCGGTTGCGCGCCGCGCAATGAGACACACGTCTCCTTTTGTCTCCATGCAGGAAATGTCCCGAGTACTTCTTCCGCTGTAGTGTCCAGGTGTCACGGTGTCACGGTGTCATTGGGACCCGGGTCACCTCAATCGCCGATGAATTGATTGCTCTGATGGCTCTTAAATCCCCCCCGTGTGGCAGCCAGACGACTAATCTTGGGAGATTTAGCGTCTATTTTTGAGTTGACTTTCCTTGTCAAACAATATTTGGGCCGCTTTTTAAAATAGCTTCTTTGTGCCCTTTGTGGCGGCCAAGATCAGCTGCTGTTGAAACGAGAGATGCCATTGCGACCATGCCTGCATGCAACAACCCTTGTCGGGAGGCTGCCGCTGCATTCCGCATCGGAGAGTTGGGATCGGCGCATTGCGAGGCTGTGCGAGTTTGGAAGATTAAATACTTTCGTTCCTTGGACCAATTCAGCAATTCAGTTGAGAAACCCTATTCACGTGGGAGAGGGCATGGCATGGCATCGCATTGCATAACAGTAGCACGCCTCGACGTCTTCGATAGAGTTGTGTTCTTGCGGAGCTGAACCATGTGAATGCCTAGCAGGCAATGCAGAATCCTGCGCTGACTATGCAGTAATGCTACGTATGGAATCCTTGATGTATGGAGCATTATCAAATACCACTGGCTGACAGCTGACAGCTGACTTACAAAGCGCCAGTCAGAGCCCCATAATAGAAGGATTGCAAAACTCACACGTGACGCTTGACTGCATCGAAGCCATGAAGATACCAGAAGTCATCTTCTATCTAAAGACAAACCAGCATTAGAGTGGCGATAAGATCTTGATGCCTGATGATGGTCCTCGACATTATGATCTCAGCCTTTCGTAACACGGGACAATTATAAATGGTAGTGTTCTGATTCCGCTTCACGAACTACTCTTCGGATATCATCTTCCATCCGAAGCAAAACTGATTATGGGGAGTGGGAATAAGACCCTGTTATCGGGATGACATTCAACATGTTGTTCTTATTGTTCCAATAACACGGGACAATCACAAACGATGCCTGTTCTGATTCTCCTCGGACCACAACGAACAATTCTTGTGTTGCAGAAATTTCAACAAGCACATGCTAGAGTTCGTCTAATGTTGAAGACACCTGTCATCCGTAGTTGGCGAGACCAAGATCAAGAACAGATATGACTCGAGCGGGATCAGATATTCCCGAGGCCTGCTCGGCCATCTTGGCGAGGCTTCGAAACAGAAACAATGTTTGTAGTCTCATGTAACTCGAGAAGTGCGGAGGATTCATTCTTTAGATCTCCAAAAACTACACACGGAGGAAGCTAGCCCCCGCCAAATCAGGCAAGAAAGAAACGGAGGAGGAAACATATGTCATCCAACAACGCAACATGCTTCAAGATCGGATAAAACACAGCGCATGATGAGCCCTTGCTGCCACTCAAAAGTCGACATTCTACAATCTACACTCATCGATAACGGCGGTCTCCTGGATCTGTGACAGCGGTAAAGAGAGATCTTAATGCCTTGTGTGTTCAGATTCGCCCGGAGGGCCTTGGTCGAGGCTCCTCGAGACAGCACCCGAACATTCTGCGTTTGAGGATTTCGCGAATCCGCGCCACTGACGACGGCTTCGTGATGGAGGCTGCCGGTACTGTCAGCGGCTCAATGGGAGACCTTGCTTTGCCCTATGCCCAGGTGGTGTACAGTGCGGTTGCGTAGAGAAGGTCCTGCAGAAAGCTTCAGAAGTTCAGATGCTGCCATCCGATCACGAAACCGCACAACAACCGCATCGTCAGACTCGCTTGAGTCCCGTCTCCTGTCTCTCCACACCTCAATCTGCAGCAGCCTTACGCCTGACCTCCGGTAGTGAGTGTAGGGTAGGACCAAGGGGAGCGGTTGGGAATGGGCTCATGGATGATTCTGCCTGGTGAGTCCGGGGACTGACCCTTCCGAACACCAGCAATTTCGCACCGTTTCTGCGAATCTGCGAATCTGCGTGCTCTAGCACTCTCGGTCGGCTCGTACCTAAGAAAGCACTTTACGCTCTAAAGCCGCTCGAATCATGACACAACGCGGGGAACGGAGAGAGGGACTGGTGATGATGCTGGACCAGCACGACCTGCCTCGCCCTTGTAATCACGACTGACGGGGCATCCACGGTTCCTCAGGCGCTGGCTCGCCGTTGCGTGCATGGAGGGGCTGGCGGGGGCTCCTTGGCGGTACTATTCTATTCTCGTCGCGCCATGAGAAACTTTGTTTGAATTGAGTGTATGAATTGAGTGTTTGAATTGTGTCTGCGGTGCGTGGAAGGCTTGTTCTGCGAAACACCGCGGGCAAGGGCAGCCATTCATAGGCAGAGCACCAGTGAGCGGATGAGCCAGAGCCGTCTGCAGAAGTCCACCACTGGCGCTGTTTGCATCTTGGACGGTGTCAATCGTGCAGCCACGGTCGTTGTCGCCCACTCACAGGCGATGATCTGAATTTAAGGCCCTTGGTGGTGGCTCGAGAGCCCCTCGCCGCCGATTGCTTGGAACGCGCCTGGTGTGGAAACAAAAATCGAGGGCAAGCGTGGGTTTCATCTCATGGGCCTGCAAGGCCACGGCCGCCCCGCAACCAGCCAATCAAGCGAGAGCGAGCCTGGCTGGGGCGTCGCCGCCACCTCCCTTCAAGTCAACATCGTCCCAACTCAAGGTGCAGCAACACCAGCTCCAGCACTGCTCCACAACTGCTGCACTCTGAATCTTAATCTGCAGCTGCACAAATGCTGCTCTCATGGCCTTACCGCTCCCGGATATCGACGGATCGCACCTCTAGCCGGCGCACTGCGCCGAGCATCATGCTGCCTCTTTACCCATCCAGTCCAAGAGCTTCTCGAAGGTCAGGGCCGCAGTGACATGGAAGCCGTGACACTTGAGGCCCACACCCCGCGATCTCAAACATCCATCCCGGTCACCAAGAAACGCCAGTATGATCAGAAACGGGATGAAAAGCGTATCCCAAAGGAGACATGAAATCAAGCCATGCATAATCAGAAACCTCGTGAACATCGGCCACGGCTGCCCCGGCAAACTTCAGAGGAAGTGCACGGCCTCGACCTGCCACGGGAGCAGCATACTCCAGATGATCCTATGCAAGGCAATGCTTCATATATGATCCGTTCGACCCTCTCTGTCTTCCTTCTTCCTCTTGTCCTCCACTCGACGTCGACTATCTTTTTCGCAGCTAATAATCACTCTCCTTTATAGCCCAACTGGCTTGGCTGCTTACATTCTTTTTTGTAGATTCTTCGTTGTCCACTTTATTGCGGTCTTTATATTGCTCTTCCTACTATATTCCTCTCGATCATCCTCGACGGAAAAGACTATAAATTCTACCGCAGCTCCGGACTGCCCTTTTACACACTTAGATTCTCAAAACTAGCTGGCTCTACAAGTCTGATATTACTATATACTTTTCAGCAACAATTTCAATTCTTCACGATCAACGACCGTCATGTCTCCACCAACGAACCAAATGAACACTTCTGCCCATGTGGCCCAGTCCAGCTACTCCCCGGTGGATGCTATCAACCGACACGACTTCGGCGTTCAGAAGAACAGAAAGCAAGCATCCACTGGCGGTGGCAGAGCTTGGAGCGAGGATGAGGTACGAATATTTGTTCTCCTGGTTTTTTCATTCTTGGCTAACACAGCAATGTAGGAAGTTTATCTTCTCCAAACTCGTCTCCAGAAGATGCCCTACAAACATATTGCCGCTCACCTGAAAAAGACTGAGTTGGCTTGCCGTCTTCACTATCACCAACTTTCTCATGGGAGCAACCGCCGCAAGCGTAGCGGCTCGGTCGCCTCCAGTGCTGAGACTGTCTCTCACTCGCCCATCATGAGCCAGTCCATGCCATCGCCGATCAACGAGAACGGCTCCATGCAACCCGCCACCCCACCAACCTACAACTACTCTCCTCGGTCTCCACAGCACGTTCAGCTTCCTGCTGCATCGACACTCCTCCCTCGATCCAACTCCAACAGCCCTCCCCGCAGCCTCAGCCACCCAGTTGCAATCCTCCCCAAGCCATCTCTACCCCGCCGTGCACTTTCCGACCCAGCCCAGGCACCCCTGCGCCTCGACTGCGATGTTACCACTTCTCAGTTGGCCATGGCCAACGTTGACAATGAGCGTCTCCGCAACATCTACGAAGCTCACCGTGTCTCATTCTGGGGTGTCATCGCTGCCGAATACGGACAGGGAGCTTCACCACTTCTTCTCGAGGAGACCTGGAAGCGCGGAATCGTTACCAATGCTCCCCCAACTCCGTGCGTCTCGCCAGATACCCACACTGCCCCGAGCGGAGCCTATCTAGGGTACAATGCGAAGCCAATCCATCAACTCCCAACCCCTGTTCAAGAGACCAAGAATAGCGCTACAAGCATCTCAGCCTTGCTAGGCATTGTGAGTTTCACCTGATGTTTGCATAATCTTCCTTTTGTTAATATTTGAAACAGGATGCCAGTCCACGTAGCCCAAGGGAACGGGAGTTGATCAAGCGCATGGAGGAGCGACGAGATACCAGAGATGTTGCAATGGCCGGAGTTGAGATGCAACGACACGAATAAAAGACTTCATTCACACTTCATGAATTATTCTCAGCTACAGAATTTTAATTGATGAAGGCGGAATTTTGGATTGTTTTTTGGAGTGAAGGGCTTGGTGGGGAAGTTGTTTCGGGCTGGATGAATCATGGGTTTAATGAGTGATGGTGGGATGATGGGGGATGGGCTGGTTGGGCAAATTTTCATTTCATCAAAGCGCTCTCTCGTTCCACGTGTGAATGACTAGCGCTGATCTTTTTTTGGGATAACAAGTGTTTTCGGAATCGAGGCAAGGCGAAAAAAGGAGGTATCCGCATGTAAGAGTACTTGGTAGTAAGTCGTTTTCGTCGAGTCGAGGTCGAGTGTCGGGAGGCATGAAGGCCCCCAAAAAATCAAAGATACGTCCTTTGAAATCTACCACTGGCATCATCCTTCACATGATTTGAGCGCCTTGAGAAATAACAAACGTCTCTATTGCGGTCCGTTTCATGCTGTGACAATCCTGAGTTTTAAAACTTGGTGAGTGATGTCGTCAGGGGACTCTCGGCAATGCGGGAAACAAGCCCCCCTGCCCCCTGCAAGAGCCTAAACAATAGACGAGACGAACGCTGCGCCACAAGAAACAAAACACCCTCTTGAGGCGCCAAGTCGTTTCGTGGGTTCTCCGGTCCCCAGGAGGAGAAGGCAAAATCCAGGAGAAATTCAGAGTGGCCTGCATGGCAGCCCTCCGAACGCCAACGATGATGCGAGATGAAAGATAACGCCATCTTTGTGTTCCAAAACCAGACGAAAGTCGGAATAAAACAAGTGCCCAAGCTGAGTTTCACTTGTCAGCTCAGCAAGAGGGGCTTTTGATGCTAGAAACTACCTGTACGTACTCGCATCAGACATCCAGGAACTCAGCAATCTTTGCACTAGCCAGCTCAATACCCTCCATCATCTTCATGATCTCACCAACCGAGTCATCAGTGGATCCCGCCCAAAGCCGAACAACCCCGCATCATCTGTATCACTGTCGACAAGAACATTATGCGGCTCGCCACTTCCCCAGACGACGCCGATCGCATGAATCCGATCAACAATTTCTCGGATCAGAACAAAACCACCTCTTTGCCCGCAGTTCCAAGATAGCCGAAATCTGCTCCGCTATCTCTTGTAAAGTGGACGCTTTATCCGGAGCGTGAGGAATGTATTCTTCCAAGAATCCCAACGGGTTTTCCGGTTTCGGCGCGCGAGACAAGACCGGTGGGTTTCGGGACTCTAATGAATGAGGGCGGAGGAGATTGTACTATTGTTTGGAGACACGAGAATTCTCTTTCGAGTGCTTGCGAGAGGGAAGGATCTGGGCACTTGCAAAAAAATCCCTTTCCTTCTACCAGGACCTTGACAATTCCTTCCCCAGAATCTTCCCAGGACTTTAAAGTCGCTTGAGGAAAAAGTTGGCAAGGCCAACTCGTTTGATATCCAGATCAAAAGGAGGAGGTTCATCAAAATCCCAAGTGTCCTCATGAGGTACCACCTCAGCTTTCCCTTTGACAGTATCAAAGTGGGAGGAAAAGGTTTCCGGGTACAGCACTGATTGCAACTCAGGCAGCGGTGATCCTGCCGCGACGGGTGGAGCAAGTCAGGCGAAAGTAGATGCACCACTTTTTAGAGCAAGTGTTCGAACTTCATTGAATGCTTCCTCCTTCTCATCCTCATCCTCGCTGCCATCTTCGGCAAGTGCAGCCTCGTACGGCTTGAGTATGGGTCCTTCTATGGTGCGATCCAAAGACTCGGTTGGGGTGAAGTCAACAATAAGGCGCTTGCCGATGTTGAGAAGTATGACTTGTATTCCATCTCCATTTCCACTCGCGATTGTGACATCAGATGGCATCCATCCCTCAGTCTCTTCGCCCAGCATACTTAAATATCGAAATTAAAGGAGGTGGTTGGAAATAGCTTCCCTCCAAATTAGCTCCCGAACCTCGGCTGATGCGGGGTCGTCTCCTCCAAACCTCACCTCCAAACCTCTCCAACACACACCATGCTCCCCACACTTCGAAGACTCTACAGCTCAACCTCCGCAACATCAATTGCCTCGCAATTCCTCGCGAAATCCCAATCCCTCCCTCCGCACACCCATACCCAATTCCTAGACGCCAACCAACTGCAACGCTTCTCCGCAACGCTCTCTCGGCCTGAGCTCTCCCAATCGCTCCCAAAGAATGGCACACCATTGCCAGCTTGTTACCACCTAGCATATTTCACGCCGTCACAAGTTGAGGAAGAATTAGGTCAAGATGGAACGGATACGACGTTTAACCCTCCCCATCCGTTCACGCGGCGGATGTGGGCAGGTGGAGAGCTGGAATGGATTGGAGGGGAAACTAATAGGTTGAAGATCGGACAAGAAGTTACGGAAACGACGAAATTGGTATCCGCGGTGGGGAAGAATACGAGAGCTGGTGAGGAGATGGTCGTTGTTGGTGTGGAGAAAAGTTATGAGAATGAACGTGGTGTGGCGCTGATTGATAAGAGGTAGGATCCTTGGCGGGAATCGAGAGCTTCCATACACGGGCTAATTGATTCTTTGCTAACAAAATTGTGGCTAGAAATTGGATCTTCCGCCCCGAAATCACAACTCCCCAAATGCCAGCTTCAGAGCCGGACCAGGTTCCTCTCCCAGAAGGGAAATACACACGAGATTTCACCCAAACACCAGTCACACTCTTTAGATTCTCAGCCCTAACATTCAACGCCCATAAAATTCATTATAATAGAGAATGGTGTCGCGATGTTGAAGGACATCGCGATCTAGTGGTCCATGGACCTTTGAATTTGATCAACATGGTCAACTTGTGGAGAGATGTGCAGGGTCGAGATGTTGTTCCGAAGAAAGTAACCTATCGGGCTACGAGTCCGCTGTATGCTGGTGAAAGGTATAGAGTTATTATGGATGAGGAGCAGAGTAAGGTGTCTGAGGTGAGGATTGTGGATAGTTATGGTAAGATGAGTATGGTAGGTCAGATTGAGCGTGCTTGATCGCATGTAATCTTACAAATCTGCTCTTTAGAAGGATTACACAAGCCCGAAAACTTTAGAGTGTACATATCTTGAAATGTTCTCCTACTTTGATCACAACTTCTCTTTCTCCTATTGTTTTTCCGCCATCCATTTCTAACAGGCCAAGGCCACCAAGCCTGCCAAGGCCTTCGTCTATTGATACATTGCTAGAGCACGTGCCAAGAATGAATTCCCCGTTATAGCTCAAGCTTGCTTGTTCACTAATTCTTACAAGCTGTCAAGCGCAGAAAGATGAGAACGGGTAAGACGGCTGTGGCGTGTTATGTTGCCTGCTGCCCGAGCACTTGGTACTTAGTGGAAGTGCATTCGACCAACGACAGGCGGTAGTCACTCCCAAGAGCGAACTAAACTGTTGGAACACTGGTGACCTCAAATTCTATTATAAATGGCCGCTTAAATCAGGTCATAGCCTTGGCAAAGCCTTGCGTGGCCGTCGTGGCTCAGAGTCTACTTCGCCCGTCTCCGTGTTAGCCTGACATACCATCCCTAACAGCGCCTGCCATTTCTTAGAATTGTATGCTGCTTAAGGAATAGAATTCATATTTTAGGTTGTCATCCTCCCCGAAGTTCAAGATCTTCTGGCCATTTCCCTTGATCCGTGCTATAATCACAATCCAAGACTTCAACTCTATCTGCATCCTTCAATATGTATTTCGTCAGTATCACTCTGCTCGTACTACTCTCATCCCATGTAGCAGCTCAAGACATCGACGACAACGACATCCCTTCTGAGTACAGAAGCATATGCTCAAAGTCAATATCTCGCCCCACTCGCGTATTCTTCAATTTCTCAAGACTTTTTCACCCCTTCGAAATATCATCGCTACTCTTGACAGTCCATTCTAATACCACTCAGCGCCATCTCCATAACCACAACTTGCGATGCCCAAAACGGGGGTGACGGTCTCGGCTTCATAAGCTTCGTCTGCTCAGCCGAAAACGTAGCAACAGATATAGGGAAGCATGTGAAGCCTGTGTCGCCTGTACATTGAGTCGATACGCAACAAAACCCCCAACGAGGGAAGATTCACTGAACGAATCGAGGTCAGATGAAAGTGACTGATTTTCTAAGATTGACCTATCAATGTCCGAGGAGAACTTTGGACAATCAGAGACATGCAACAATGCTTAAGAGAGCAGATTCACTCAAGCAAAATTAAAAACCTTGACTGTTAGACGTTCTCAATGTACCAAAACTTCTGGTACACTGTGTCGCACCTCAATCACCCAAAGGGCCAAAGATGAGATGGTTGTTAACTTTCTATTTCATCTCATTGATATTCCTTGCATGACGCGCATAAACGGTCCAAACAGCAGGTGGTTAAAATTCCTTTCATCGCATCAGAAACCCCCCTTTCATCTCAACGCAGTCTTTCATCGGATGTTTACAGTCGATGTGCAACGAAACCTCAATACCAATTCACCTCCAGCCAGGGAATATCTCCACCTGGGACTTCTTTTGTTAAGAAAGGTAAGCTTGCAAACTTTTGAGGGAATGTCAAAAAATCCTTGCTGCAGTGACCTTGGGAAGTCGGGATAGACAGGTAATACATTCCCTCTCGGATCTCAATGAAGAATCAGCCTTCCAGAGGACGTTTTTGCACAATCACCAATACGCATATAAACATAAAATAAGTACAGTACTTATGCACCCATTCCTTCGCAGGACCATCTAAACATCCCAACTGGCAGCATGTCTCCCCATAAAAACGTTATAAACCCTCTTGCTGATCGATGGTCCAATCCTCCGATCAGTAAACGCGCCATCCTTATTAGCACATTTCCTAATATCTTCTAATGCCAACGGCCCATTCTCTTCAAGACCTTTGACCAGTTTCTGCACAGTTGGGTATTCAGCTGCGATACCATATGCAATTGGGGCCGTGATGCGGATGATTTCTTGAAGCATTTTGGTATAGGTGTCTGCGGCGTTTTCTCCTGTTTTCACCTGGCCGGATTCCATACAGAAAGCTGTATCGAGCGATCGCTGTTTAGTTCTAAGAAGCGGTGTTAGCACTTTAGCCTGGTAATCCGAAGGGAAGCCATACTTATAGGGAATCGTAGAAATGTGTTGTGTAAATGTTACTATCCACTCTGCCGTCTCAATCATGGTAACAGTGTGATGTATGAGCGTGCCATGAATGACCTGTAGCCTAAGCAAAGCGTCTTCGATCATGTCTTCATTGACATACTCCTGCTCTTTCCTCTTCTTCGTCCTCTGACTTGCAGTTGGAGCCTGCTCTTCCTGACTGAGATGGCTGCGGACCGCAGCTGCGAATTGCCTATTCTTCACATTTCTGTTCTTCCTCATCCACGCTACAAGCCCTTCAATCATGTAGATGATTTCACAGGAGTCGAACTTGGCTTTCAGTCCCAGAACATGGGCATCCAGATCCTGGCCCTCGTCTGCCATTGCAAGATCCACGAATTCTTTGGCAGATAATATACACATGATGTGTTTCTCGGTCTTGATTCGCAAGGGGACGGGCTCCCAATGACCCATATCATCGTTCCATTCAGCGATGGCCTTTCTTCTCCACTTGATAACAGGCTGCGAGCTCTCCCAGTCGGAGTGTTCAATCTGCAAGGGAGTAAGGAAATTTCGAGCTTGTCCGACAAGCTTCTCATTCAAACATGATGGAATGTCAACAATCATCTCAGGTGCAGAGATCTTCTTATCCGTCCGAAGAGTGTTGACTTTCGCCATTTCGGCTGCTTTCTCCTTGCCTCGGACTTTCTGTTCCTTGGCCAATCGTTTCTGCTCTTTCTCGGCGTCCTTTGAAGCTTGTTTCTCTTTCGATTTCTCTGCCTTGTCCCTTACTGTCTTCTCCTTAGCTTTTTCAGCATTATATTTAGCCAGAACAATCTGTGAACTTTTGGCAGTCTTCGAGATCGGCTTGGATGCCAAGGAGCCAATATCCGGAAGATCGAAATCCGACGAATCCTCAATCGCAAATTCTTTTCCTCTGTTACCACGGCTAGAGTCCAATATTCCACTTCCAGAAGAAACCTTCTTCCTCCCCTTCTCACACCGGGAGGGGTCAATATCAAAAGGGTCGTCCTCCTCTTCATCTTCGTATAAAGTGGTGTTTCTCTTTCCCTTCCTTCGCCGAGCAGCATCTTCAAATGGATCAGGCGAGCTCGTAAACATTATGGGATCTGACTCGAGGAGGGTGCTCATTGTTTTTGATCGCCTTAAGCCTGGGCCGGTAGCCGATTTCGATGTGTGTATCTTGGATGAAGGTTCGATATTGGAGGTCGACCTCTTCAACTCAGTCTTCTTCTGCACTGTGGTCTTCGAAGTAGCTTTTGGTGATGGGGTGAGGCGTCGTTTCTTCGGCAATGGCTCATCAGAGGCAAACGGATCATCGAAATGAGCAGTATCGAAGTCGTCTGAGAGAAATTCGACGCTATTCGTCGTTTTGGTGGGGTTTCGGGGACGATCTTGCTTCGAGGAACCGCCCGAATTCGACTTTGGGAGAGAAGACGTCGCCGATGGCTTGCCCGTGGGCGCATTCGGAGGCGATAAAGTGGTGTCAAAATCATCTGAGAGGAAATAGAACTCATTGCTTCCAACTTGATTCACGGATTGGGAAGGCTTTGAGAGGCTATTCGACGGTAGAATCTGTTTCGCAGAGAGTGACGATTTCGCACCCAGGGCCTTTGATGGTGGAAGACTGATTCCATCAGACGAGAGGTCAAACCAGACTTCATTTCGCGGCTTGGATGCTCCATACGTTAGGGCTGTGCAGGGAGGTACAGTTTTGTTTACTTTGGTTCTAGCAGGCGGAGGCGAATCCGGACTGGAGACAAGATCTATAATTTCCACAGGCATTGTGATGAGAATTGGCGGTGAATCTGATGAGATGGACAGAACTGGAAGACGGCTCTAAAGCATTAGCTGCCGTGGTAATGAAAATGTCGAGAGGCTTCGCACTAAAACACGACTAAATTCGCGTCGAGTTACGCGTACGGTAGCACGTGACACCGTGACAGGATAAAGAGGGAAAGTCTCAATAATCCTCTTATCTTTTCTCCCGAAATGGACACTGGCTGGACCGTGATAATGTGCATTTAATGTTTTTAGAATTGACCGAGGTCTTGGGTCAGCGATCAAACCCTCACCTGGGCGGCCGTTCAAGCTCCTGGGAGCAGAATTATGTACAACGCTTCCACCTGAACTCTGGGTGCAAACGCAATCAAAGGGTATGCGCTGAACCCGATTTACTACGCCGAAAAATGCGAATGCCATACCGTACAATACCTCCTCGCGATGCCCAAACGCCAGAGATCAAATCCACAAAACCGAATTTGGGTTTGCACATGCCAGTCAGTAACTCATTCCACTTTCTTCATCTTCGTCGTTCTCTCCATGTTCAAACACACGATCATTATGCCCGTTTTCAAGCCCCTTAACTGCCATGCCCAGTTCGTGGTATATATCTTTCTGAATGGCCAGGAAATAGCTTCTCAGGCTCTTTAAACCTCTCAAAAACCCGTTGTCTGGTGACTCGGGATGTCTGGGAGGGCAAGGCCGTTCTTCTGAACGAAAATCTTCTTTTGTAACACAATTTGCGAAATCCGCAATTTTAAAATCGATCTCCTTCCTCACTGCAAGATTATCTTCATCTTTTATTTCATCATCCCCATCATAAAACATCAACAAGCTCGCTGCGTAAAACCGGTACCCAGCAAGAGACTGAATGATGACCTGGAGCTCGGAGAGCTTTCGTAAAATAGTCGGGATATGCCGAAGAACGCTCGAATAGGTGACACCGTCATATAAAAATCGCATCAAAGCGTTTTGAAATTCGGTCCCCACTTTGAGATCTCGGCCAAAGTACTTGTCTTGGAAGATGTACGTCTGAGTTTTCGCATCCCAAACTTGCAGCCCACAGACTCGTACACCTAATTGTTTGGAGGTTGTCTCCGCACACTTCCGACGTTGCGACACCTGTTTCTTCTCGTTTGCGTCAACGCCATATTGACGAGTCCCCATCTTGAGGTCCATAATGCATGGGCGCTTCATTCCAGCAGTCAAATCTTCAAGAAGAAGAAAGTACTCTTTCCGGGTTCCCAGCTGAGCACGGGCTTCCTTCGGATTAAGTGGACGAGGAACTTGCAAGAGCTTTGAAGGATCCTCGGGAGCAGCTGGTAGCATGCTTCCTGTGCCCGCGGTACCCGAAGGCTGCGCGTTCGGGGGAACCTCCATATTATTCGCGGCAACTTTCTCAGTTCTATCAGCAGGTTTTCCGGCCAATGCAAGCTGCGGCTCGGGGTCCATTGCAAATAGATCTTCCTCGACGTCGCCCTTGTAGCCTGCATCATCGGCTTCTACAAAATACTTCAGAATGCCTCTATCGTCAGCTACTTCGGAAGGCTTCCGACGCAGACCACCGCTAGAATAGCGCCGTTGACGTTTACTCGTAGGAGTCTTTTCAGCGTGAGAAATTTCGGGCTCAGGTGCACTAGTGCCTGTCTTCCCGTCAAGTTCGGAATCTTTCTCTTCGACCTGTAACTTGTTCGATGCGGCCGGCCGGGCATCTGGGTGCATCGAGCGGCTCTTCTGTTCAGCAGCTGTCTTCATTGCTTTTCTCCGAATCGATTCCTCTCCTAGCGGTGAAGTCGTCTGGCTATGCTGTGAAGTCTTGAGACTAGACTCCGAACTTGAATTACGCAGGCCAGGTGGGTGACGGCCCGTGAGAGAACGTTGCTGCGAGGCTGGTTTCTTGTGCCGCTGGATTGGAATCGGCTGGCGAAGAAAAGCATCTGTGAAGACTTCATTGCGTAAATCTTTATTAACAGTCGTCATGCCCCAGCTTTGGGCAGGTTTCTCATACAATTTCGGCCGAGAAGAAGCACCGTCATGACGCCCTGGCGACACTAGGGGAGGGCCGGTAGGAGGACCTGTTAAAATTGAAATTGTACCGTTGTTGCTCATGGATCGGTGTTGAGAGTCAACAAAGTTTGGATGACCATGTAAGAAACTACTAGGCAGAATGTGTCTGTTATCCGTAAAAGTAACGGTAGGCACTGGGACAGAAGATGACTGGATCGATTGACTGATGATTCGTTCATCTGCTGGTTGCTTCTCGACGGGAGCATGTCCATTAGTAGAACCGAGATCAACTGCGGTCAGTTTCGACCCGAGGTCTTCCTGCCGAATGTCTTGACGCTCAATGGTAGACTCTTCGCCCTCTTTTCTCCCAGATTTCCGGCGTGACTGTTTTTCAAACGTAACGTTCAAAACACCAATATATCTAGAAAAATAAGAGGGAGGTTGTTAGCACGTGGACTTGGTGGATTTCATGGAGGCGTTGAAAGGGGCTTTGCAAGGACTCAGCTTCAGGCCCGTCAGTTGGGAGGGGAATAAAAATATACATACCTTGGGAGAAATCTCAATAACTGAGGGTGATAGCGCTCCACTGTTTCATAGAATTGATTCTCGCGATTGTTCAACTGCTTGCAAACAGCACGCTTAGAAAATCGCCACATTGTTGTGTGGCCTCCAACTTGGTGACGGTATGGGATCAATTCAATCGCGTCCAAAGGCTCCTTCGGTTTTTGCTGGTGATCATGGATGTGTTGTTTATAATCCTTGGACAAGCGCCGCTGAGTCTTTAGGGAGCCTGTTGGCGTTGTGTCCGAGGCGTCGGTAAGACCGAGATCTTCTTCGCCAAGTGTAGAGTAGGCACCTTCATCATCATGGGAGTCTCGGTCAATGTCCGAGACAACTTTGGAGTCAGGATATCGCGTATCAGCCTCAGGGAATGCGCTTGGCTGTTTCGGGAGGCCAGGAGATGGAAGAGGTCGGGCGTTAACGTCCTTGGCAAGGTACCTTTTATCCACATCGCCTGACAAGACCACATGCTCTTCGAGCCATTGAGAGGTTTCCGGCTTGGTTTGGTCCTTCCAACATAATCCCGATGCACCCTCGGTGCCATCTCTATCTATTTCTGGAGATTCGTGTGGTGTTTGATGGGGTAAGAACACGGCTGAAGACACTTGCTCCTCTCCAGAATCATCACCCTCGTCAAGTGATTTCACAAGAGACAGATCTGCACCGTCTTGGTCACCCGGGTCTTTTCGCTCAGGCTTAGATTCCTTAGACTCATCCTCCTTGTCTTCCTCTGATTTGAGACTCCCAGGCTTTGGCCTCTCTGATGCTGTGAGAGGGAGACTTCCTGAAAAGGAAGAAGACTTTGGTGCGCCAGGTGTCAAATTATGGTGCCTCCGAATGTCATCAAGTAGTTGAGCGGGCATCGACTTTAGTTGCTCCTTTGATATCGTTTCAATGGTATGTGAAGCGTCAAAGTAGTCTTCGGCAGGTGCGAGGCCTTCGGTAAGATTCGTGGCATGATCCAGATTATGTCTGGTCATAGGCTTTCCCTGCTCGACAGAAGAGTGGGGAGGACTTCCTTTTCCAAGCGAACCGCTGCTCAAAGCACGAGTGAATTTTTGAGGTGGCGGCTCTAATCCAGTCTGGGTCTGTTCAGTGTCTTGCTTGGCCTGGATGTGAATGGGGAAGTGATCATTGGAACGACCCCGAACAATGCTGCCCCGCTTTCTCAGCCTGTCTTCTGGCAGACCCTCCTTGAAGAACCGCAAGCTGTGGCTGGATTTTCTACTTCGATTGCTGGGTTCAACTCTAGCCAGGGCATCGGTAATAGACCTCTCCACCTGTCCGCCATGGCTACCATCGCCACCTTGTGCTCCAATCGACCATGTCTTCTCAGCAGTGATGCCTGGACGAGGTTCTCTCCAAGATCTATATTCAGCTCGCACACCTTCGGTTGGATGGTTGTTGGAAATTGAGTCCGAAGAAGTGGGGTGCAGGGGTCCTGCGGGTTGGGTCATGCCAGTATCGCCAGCATTGATGGAATAAAGACTCTTCGGGCCGTCTTGTACCCTCTTCTCCTTCTCTGTCCGCTCTAGAGATGTACCCCTGCCTCCGGCATTCTTCAAGAACGTCCGATGGTTTGTGAGATGCCCATTGACTGTATCCAAGTCATGGAGAGTGAATTGACTGGTGGGCGAGGCAGAGGAGATGTCTATTATATCATCTCTGCGCAGCTCGCCTGCAGACACTGTGGTCATCGTTGCCATCTTGCGTGCAGGTGTCTGCGTGTTGTCCGTGGTGTTCATGCCATTGCCTCGTTGTTCCTCCCTGGGAGATAGGTATGGCTGTGTTCCCAGCGCTTCTCGAAAGTGGGGAGTTGTGCTAATGTCTGTATAAGGAGATTCGTCTGCTTCGTAAGTTGTAGCTAGAGCCTGTGTCAACAACGAGGTGGAGCTTTGTCTGGGAGGTTGAGTCCATGGCCGGCTTTTGTGCTGGTCGCCATGCTGAGAGTTTTGGTGACCCTGCTCTCCTCTCACCGGTCCGGTGGGTGCGGCATTTTCGGGCTCAGGAAGGGAAGTTGACATGAGGCGGACATCTATCGAATCCTCATGCAATGTGCGAGTTTGATTCGCAGTTATTGGGCGGCAATGGCAGTACGTAGGTAAGGGGAATTGTGAGACTAGGATTGCCAGGCCTGGCTTGAGTTTGCGAGTGCAGCGTCGCCACGGGAGAATGGTTTGGTGACGAGGCGGGAGCCCTGTTGCTTGGAGACTGGCCGGCACGTTGTATTTGCGCAGCTTGTATGGAGGGGATCGTCTGTGGTGTATGCACGCTGGAGGACACCGATTCTTTTTTGAGATGTTGATTTTCGAAAGTGCGGAAGCCACCAGCGCCGTCATAGAGCGCCACCAGTGCTTCCCCTGTCACGGACCATCCGACCACAAGGCTAACTTCGCACGGCGGGTTTCACCCCAAACTGCGTCCATCAGCAGCCTGCTGCCAGCCAGAGTGTGCTGCCCAGCCTTGTTGACTGCAAGTCTGCCACTATTCCCCCCTCCCCCTCCCCCTCCGTATAATTGCAACCACACAACGGCCCAAGGCCAGCTCGCATAGAGAGTTCCGCGAGCCTACTAGTAGGCCTACGGGTCTTTCATCATTACCCCCGTTACCCTGGTACGCCGTTTTGCGAAGTCTCGTTCTCTGCTCAGGCCTGCCTTCAATTACAACCTATCAACCGGCAACGTGTCTCGCCGGGGATGGCTGACCGCCTCTCAGATCATGACTTCGCTATCTCTGGGTGGAGGCCATGCCTGTGTTACCAATCACTTCAAGCGCGAGACCGGTACAGGACTGTATTATAATTCATAATTCTCCATTGTTTGGGTCATTCAATCATTGAGAGGTATCTCACCATACTTGCGTTGTTCACCAGCCCGCTATTGGGCGAGTCGAGAGCCACGCACCGGGCCGCGTTTGAACCCCCCTGCTTCGGAGAGCTGGCGGGAATATGATGATATGACCACCATGAACACCTTGTGGACGGAGTCGACGGAGCCAGGGGTCCAGTCCGTCCCATTTCAACACGTGGAAAATAACGGAGCGTGACTCGAAACAAAGACGTTGGGACATTTGGACGAGGCTCTGCAGCTGATAATTAACATCACGTGGCCTGCCTCTGGCTCTTCAGAGGACACAAGTTCGATGGAGACGGCTTTGTTGACGGCTACCGAAAGCCACCGACTCCTAATTAGACTTATGTTTCTTTCTACCAGGTCTACCTGTAACCCCATAGCCCCATCACCATGGTGCAAAATCTGATGTGCCAGCCCCCTTGGACCTAGCAATCTTACACAAGTCCGAGCAGCCTCCGTCTCCTGAAGCCATTACTCTCACGGCGACCGCTAGATTCGGATTCCTTCGGTTCTTTCGACGCCTTTGCTTTCTTCAGCTCGGCGTCAACTGACCAATCCCCCAAAAAGTCAGACATGTCGCCAATAGCATCCTCCATGTCAAAGCTTGCCATGAGATTACCCTTCCCTTTCTCCCGTAATTTGGGACTCGCTTGGAGAGATCCCGATGATTTGTCTCCGAGCCAGGGGTCCTCCTCAACACAGTCCCGCCTTGATTTGTGCTTTCGGGAGAGAGATCTGGGAGAGAATGATGAACGCAATTGCTCCACAGAGGCCTCACGGTCTGCTGCAATAAATGCTTCGGCCTGGGCACTGAGCCGGGGACTACTATTCATTGGAGAGCTTTGATTCTGGGGAAGAATTTTTTTGAAGTGCCTAGCAGCAACGAAGTGGCTGATAAACTTAGGGACAGTTGCGGTGCCATCGTCGTACATGTCCACGTAAGAGCCATTTTCTGGTGGAGGAGAACCAGGGTTCCCCTTCGAGTGATTGGAATTATCGGAAATATCCGGCTGCGAGTTTTCTTTCTCCTCTGAGTGTTGAACACTAAACGACACTCGTTTCTTAGAATTCTTGGAAGACGGTTTTCGTAAGCTGCTGGTCCATGGATTGTTTGTAGCAGCATCAACAAGTGATTGGGTGTTGGGTAATCCGTCGCCTTGCAAGCGAGAAGCTATAGCTTCCGGAGCTGGCGTTGGACTCATCAGGTCTTTGAAGGGCGTGATCACATCAATTGGTGGTGTCTGGGGCCATTCGACATGGTGCCAATCCGGTTCCTCGGAGAGAGGGCCACTTTCTGGAGAAGTGAGTCTTTCATCAAGACCGTCAATCAGAGAAGTGCGGCTGTGCGGCTGTCCACCATGATTGATTCGTGCGTGGCCATTCATGGAAAGTAAATCAAGATTCTCGATTGCCCACGGGCTTTGCGGCCCGCAACCTTCCCAGCTTGAGTCCAATTCATTGTTCACAGCCTTAATTTCATCACCCGTAGCTGCACGAGGTTCTCCCAATGCGCCAGTGATGCAGGCCTCGTCTATTGAAGCGTCTCTGCCTACGCCGCTTGAAAGTGTTCTTACCTGTCCCTGTTGCCTATTGATGACCTCGAAGGAGCCATCTTGGATGTGAGATGTATGTATTGTAATAGAGGGCTCTGCTTCTGCTTCAGGTTCGGGGTCCTTTCCTGCATTCGCAGCACGGGGAAACTTTTGCTGTGAGTTTTGTCGACTGTGTGGAGTGCTTTTAGCTCGTTGCAGCTCGTTGACATTTGCAATCTCAGAGACTGCACGACCCATAGTACTTTCCTCTCCTGCTACTGAAGTTTGGGATGAGACATTCGCGTCACTGGAACGAGGAGCATGTGGTTGACCAAGCGGAGGTTCGTGAAGAGATCCCACCTCATTCAGATCGCCAATCTTGGGGCCTTGGTGTTTATCGCTTTGGGTGCTAGCAGGGGAAGAAAAACCCGGACAATTCTGGGAAAGAGTTTTCTGAATGTCTTCCATCACATCTTGAATATCCCCAGATGATCTTGCTTCATGCTTCATGCTGCCCGGTTTGGCTTGCGGTAAAGGCTCCAATGGGAGCTCAAGCGTCGGTCTGGGTGGAGATGTATTGTATGACTGCGTGCTCCCATCGTTCAGATCTAGAAAGATACCAACCCTCCTTTTCGCCGCCGATGGTCCTGGTGAGGGATATCGCGGATCTGGCAATGGCTGTGATTGGTAAGGTTGGCTGGATCTGAGTGAGAGTTTTGAGCGCTGACTGCTGACCTTTGATGAAGGTTTGAGGGCTTGTGGAATCGGGGTTGGAGAATTATGATCTCTATGAGAAGATCGCTTTGGGGACGTATTTTCGACTAGAGCTCTGCTGTCCGCCAACAGAGCGGACGGTTGCTCTATAGCATCATCTATAAAATCCCAACTTTGATCGGACTCGTTGTTCCTTTCTTGAGCCTCACCTTCTACAATTGGTGCCTGATCAATCCGGGATGAGGTCTTTGTTTTGTTCGTGTTTTCCGGTTCGATTGAGCCTTGATCATCTGATGCCTCATCTTCATCGTTTTGTCCTGATTCTGATATCATCCCTGGTGGCCCTTGGAAGTCCACCGTGGGATTCGGGTCATTCGGATTTGGCTTCAATGCTTCAGATTCCATTCTCTTCCGCTTCTTCCTGTATTGAAACGTCTCCAGGTCTCGAGAGGACGGTGCTACTTCTGTGATGAAGCTGTATTCATCAACCTCACCAACCTCGTGCGCATTTCCATCATCTTTCTGCTCTAGAGCCTTGCGTGGAAGCTTTGGAAGCTCATTCGCCTTGGAGCTCAAGGGACCATTCTGGGTACCACCCCCGGAAGATAAGACACTAGGAGACGGATTATGACGGGATGTTATTGCATCCAGATCATCTGGTTCTTCGTCTAAAACAGAACCATCCGCAAAACCACGAGACCGTCGTTGCGGCTTTCTGCGAGATCTGTTCCGCGACGAACTTGTAAGGATCGATTCTTGCGATACATCATGGAGCTCGTCAATTCCTTCCTCACGTTGCTGGAGAACGCCAGGACTTTGCTCTAACGATGATCTTCTAAATGTGGAATTCATTGCAGGTGTCACCGACGTTTGGCCGTGGCCGAGTGAAGCAGGATCTGGCGAGTCGGGGCCTAACGTAATATCCGTTCGTCTTCGGGCTGACGGTATGTCTGCAAAGCTGACTGAAAGACGTGGAGGTTCGGTGCCTGTCCTATTGTCTGATCCACCCCGCTTTGGAAAGCTCTGGTACCGCCGCCGGTATTTTTCGCCCACTTCGAGATGCGGTGTAGGTGTAGCAATTGCCGGGCCATCCCATCGAGCACGTTTAGAAACATAAGATCCCTTTAGCCAGTGGAGATCAACGGGTCTCTTTGTACCTCTTGTAGTCTCGCGAGTATTTCCTCTAGCATATGGAGTTTCGCTATGGTGATTAACCATTGATTGGTCCAGGTAAGGCTTTGTTGGTTCCAAGTTGAGCGTCGAAGATTCGTCTTTTGTGGGATGGTCCTCTGGCGACTCTGCAGCATCTAATACAATCAAGGTGTTCCCTATTTCAGGTTGGGTAACCCTGTCCACCGATCGCCCTCCATCCGAGTGAATCCGCTGAGACTCTGCTTCCACCTGCGCAGAAGCCTTGCACCATGCAAGAGCCTCAGTGGGACCCAAATAACCAAGCCCATGGTCTGCTGCTCTTTTCATAACCTTTTCTCGTGTGAAAAGCATGTCTTCTGAACCAGGCTGCCACCAATCGTCCTGCTTCGAAACCCAACGCCATGGGTTTACCCATCCAGATAACGGTCCTCTGAGGGCCGCAGATTGTAATACTGGTAAATGGCCTCGCAGGAATCGTCTGGCGTGGTGCTCGTATCGTAAACGCTTCCGTTCAGTCTCCTCCGCAGTCTCCTCTGAGTCGGATCCGGGCCAAATGACATCCTCCTCAGCATAAGCCGGCGAGCAGTAGAAGGGCTCATCTTCTTGCTCCTCGGTGTTTAGTGTAGTCGTATTATCGCAGCGATCCATAACGATGAGTGTCTTGGGGCATAAGGTTGAACGGTGAGGCCATTGAATCGCGGGGCGGGGCGGGCTAGGTTGACGAGGTTGAACCGTTAACCTCTGTTGACGCGGTGATTTTCGCGACCGTGTTTGAGTGCATGCAGGTCACGTGAGAGCATTTTCACAGAATGTTGCCAAGGTGTATGTAAAGTTACAGCTCGATGGCTGTCTCCTTGCGTGGGAAGCTCGAATGTGATAGCATTTTGCTTAGAAAGTGCCGATACTATACAAAGCATATACGCAAGTAATTGAAATTTATCCACGGGTGCTTTCAGACAAAGATCATTAGATGTCTTGCGCAGTCTATATTAAGATTTAAAGCCTGTTTGGTGATACGATTGCTCTTAATAATAGAAGTTTGCTCCATTGTTAGACTCATTTTGTGAATCCCTATTCCTGCAAAGGAAAGCTCTTTTTCCTTGGGCAAATTGTTGACTTTGTCAAGCTAGGGTTTAAAATGTGGGGGTTTGCTTGTGTTCTTCGTTGCCCCAGCAACGCCAAACTGTGCATGTTCTCGACGCGGTCTGTTGAATGATCGATTATCACGCGTTTCTCCAAGACGGCCAAAAGATATTAACAGCAGCTATACGTCCTCGAAACAAGCCAATCCTACCTCGAATTTATACTTACAATCCAAAACTCGAACAGGACGCGAAGCTGAAGACAACAACGCCATTGCTTCTATGGCATAACAAATCGATCTCCTTCTATACTTCCGGCGCAATGGAGCAAGCGTGGCTAGATTCACTCTCCGAGGATTGGGTTTCTCAGCCTCGATCAGGATCTCCAGTGCAATCATTGCCCTCTCTATCAAACAGCACATCAGACACCTCCCAAGCTCGCGTCGCATCAAGTCGTATACCAAAATACAATCCCCAGAAGCAATCATGGACAGCCGGGCAGGATAGCGCGAACAGTCCTCTGAGTGAACGAAGTCTGAACGAGAATAATATCCCGCTATCGCAACGCAATCTACGGCATCCTTCAAAACTCCGCGAGGTAACGAATGGGACCCGTGGCCGACGTCTTTCTCGAACCCTTTCGGCTTCGACCACACAGTCTGTACAATACCATACCATTCAACATAAATCCGCCAGCTTGTCTCCTCAAAAGGGTAGAAATGAGACGCCCGAATGGAAAAGACGGCTCATACATGGTGAGGTTGCTTACGGCGAGCAACGTGACCTCTTCAGTCCAGCAGGCCTTGAGAATATTTTCCGCCCACCCCCAGCACAATCGCCCACAAAACTAGCCCTAGCAGACTTCGAGGAGGGCAGTGTCGCCATGCCATCAAGTCCGCCTCCATACAATTTCGACCACAAAACTCTGCGCAAGGATGATCAGGCTGCCGAGGAGGAATCCGATGAAGGGACCAAGAATCGCCAGCAACCGCGGGTTATGAAATACAAATTGGCGGACGAATGCGAGAGCGATTTTTCAGCTAACGATTTGAGTCGAAGCAGTAGCTTCCAGCCGACCAAACTGAGGTTTCAGAGCCAGCAAGGAGTGGCTGCCCATTCGGACAACACTTCTGACGCTGCATCTTCCGTAGTTCGACATGAAAGGCCCGTGGATGAAGCCGGACGAACTGTCAGTGGTCAAAGTGATATTCGGAACGAGGAACTCAGTCCAATATATATTGGAAGACACAACACCACTGACGGAAAAATCGACTATACAGCACTGAATCTTCCACCCGATGAGCTCCAGCGCCGGCTCGAAAACATCCGAGAAGAAAGTCCCCTCTCATCTGAACAAAATCAGGATACCTTGTCGGAAGATCTTCCAGCAGATGTGACGGTCGACACCGATGATTACGCACACAATGGTCGCTTTGTCAATCTCCGGAGAGGGGGACGATCCCAGGAAGGCTCTTTCCAAAAACGGATGCTAAGCCCTTCCTCACTCCCGGCCATCGACGAATCAGCCCTTTTACCAGAGGAGTCCATGCAAGCCAGCACCCCGAAGCAACTTCCAAATATTAAGAAGACAAGAGCTTCGAACGAGCACCGTCAGCCTCCATCACCCCCTCGATCGCCACAAGCGCCACGTGCAGCTCATCCTAGCCCAACCAAGTCAATGAGCAGAGAGCAAAAAAATCCATCCGGCAGCCCCTTAAAGCTTTTCGGAACATACGACACCTTCACGAACCAGACACTGTTGAGAAGACTAAGTCAATTTGAGGGTAACAGTAGCGGTGAAGGCGATGTTGATATTCCCTCATCTACGACTCATGAATCGACACATCCCGAAATGAACGAAGCATTTGTAGCAGCGTCAAGTCCAAAAAAGGTCTCGCAGCGGAGTCATGTTCACCGGCAGACATCAAGAAAAATTAACAACTTTGGTGGAGGAGATCTGAACAGTTTCCAGTTCAGTGAAGAAGTGTCATATAATTCAAGTCGATCAAATGGTGATGAAGACAAAGAAAACATGACATTGCCAGTCCTCAACCCAGATACTCAAACCACTTTCAGATTTCAGCTTGAGCCTTCACCAGCTCTTGATGAGGAAGTGATCATCGAGCGTCGGGCCAGACACACCAATACAACAAGCACAATGAAGCATACCATCAATGTTCGCAAGGCTGTACGGCCAGCTACTAGTAGTTCGGACCAGCCTTCTGAGTTGCCTAATTCCCAAAGAAGAGAGGATCTTCAGACACCAAGAAAAAGGAATGGAGATGGAGACACAGCAGGCAAGAGGCTACCGAAAACTCCATTGAAAGATCCTACGCCCAAACGTCGGCGAACGCTGCACAAATCTGAGATTACCTACGAGAATGGGAAGGACTTTGCTGAAGATCTCGATTCTTTGGTCGAGACTCATCAGCATATGCAATCTGTCATTGGAAGAAAGCGAAAGGATGCTAGGCACGACAATGACCAGCAAGCAGCAAACCCAACAGTCCTTGCAATGCGTCAAATATTACGTCCACGGACGCCAACTCCGAGTCAACGAAGCAGCCAGCAATATGGCCGAGCCCCTCTTCAGGAGATAGATCCCACGTCGTCAGAACATGTCCGGTTGCTGCAAGAGAAGAAGATTGCCAAGATACAAGCAGAGCTTGATTCTACTGAACCCCTCAAAGCGTCTACAGCTTTGGGCGCGAGCCAGCAAATACAGGCTGATAGTCGGAAAGGTTCTGTCACCACGCAGGACTTTCTTGATGAGGCAAAGAAAATTATGGCAGGCATCCGAGGCAAAGCAAGACCACACAGTGGCCTGACAAGTCTGGAGGAGTCTGAATCTGAGAACGGCCAAAATCAGTCTGTTGAAGTCGGTGTTGGAGAGGTTGAGCATGAAGACTCTTACCAGGAGTCTACCAAGGAACCCTTTTCCAGGCCGCCAAGCCGAGAAGGTGCACCCGTGACCAGGTTGCCAAAAAAACAGGAGGATCCCGCTCTACTCGATCATCTTCGCAAGTATCAGGAAATGAGTGATATGGACGAGGTGATTGCTGAGTCTATGAAGTCTATTGCGATGGCTAGAGAAGCTGCAGATGCTGCGAAGGCTATTGATCGCATAACAGATGAGACAATCTCGAGGAGATCTGGCAGGGTACTGAGCACAAACGACGGAATTGAGAGCGACCCGCCAAATATCCGCATTTCAGAGAATCCCGACCTTCAGCGCAAGCGGAAACATTCAACGTCATCTACACCTCCTGGCGATGAGGAACAGCACCAAGCTGAATTCCCTTCTCATGGATCAAATGCATCATCCGGCCAATCAACGTCCCGCTCAATCCCCACAGGATCGTCAAGAGGGTCTGATTCTCGCCGAGTAATTGCTCCTCACACGGTCTCACATCTCATCCCCGAGCAAGTTGCAGGCATGGTCTTTGATCGTGAGCGGAACATTTGGGTCAAGCGAAAGACAATCGCTGGTGAAAATGCAGGAAGGAATTTTCTGCCATCAGATGAGACAGAGGATGATCCTTTTGGAGATATTCCAGATCTATCGGTTGATGAGACCCAAGAATTGCAGAGAATCAAGGCTGTTGCTGCGAGGCGGAGAGAGGCTGCTCGAGTCGCACAGGAGCAGGATGACCAAGACCATCTCAAAACCATGGACAGGGTAGCCCAACTCGAAGCTGACCTTGTAAGAGACAGAATAAGAATCAACAACAATGAGCCATCCTCGTCAGAGCCTTCAAAGCTCACGCATTTTACATCCAGCGGAGGCACAGTCCCAGAGAGCAATACCAGGGCAACCTCTTGGGGAGACGATCAAGCACCTTTAGCGAAATTCGCTCCTCAGACGACTCAAAGCCTACAACATCACTACAAATCCACGCATGCAGAGACGACGGAAGAGGTTGTCGAAGAAGTCGAGAGGGAGATATCGATTCATGAGGATCGAATTGATTCAGCAAGCCCACAACGTCGCAACGTTACGATCTCTTTCTCATCGCCCCTAGCGTCGGTCATCCAGACTAAGAAGTATGAGGACGAGAGTAGCTTCGATCGTGAGGCAGATGAAGCCAGCCCGTCCGACGACGACGACGATTTTGGCAATGAGAGCCTGGTCATTACCAAGGGAGAAAACAGCAAGAGAGCAAGCTCGACAAAGAGTCGTTCCTTCTATCGTAGTGCATCTCGGCGACTCAGTCTTGGCGGTCATAAGTTTTCACTTCGGCCTGTATCTCGAATTGATGAGCAAGACGAGGACTCAATCAACAAAGACGACGAGGATCGAAATCGAAGAAGTATCAGTGTCGTCGTTTCTACGCCTGCGCCCCCAAGGCATGAGGCAAGTGTTGTTTTGTCCACACCTCGTCCAATCCACGAAGTTGGGACTCTCACACTTACGCCGCTTTCCGAATTTACGGTTCATCATTCTGATGGGTCATTCGGTCTCGACGTGAGTTATGTTGCTCAAAAACAGCGCTACGTGCATGGGAGCAACACGCAGAGGACGTTGTCCCTTTCCATCAAGGAGCTAGTGGAAAAGCTCACAGAAGTCGAGCCCTACGAACCATTTTGGGAGCATTTGAAAATGGTCAACTTAAAAGGGAAACAGCTTACGAATTTGCACAAACTCGACGAATTCTGTGAGCAGCTCGAAGACCTTGATGTGTCCCGCAATAAAATCAGCCAGTTAGACGGCGTTCCAAAGACACTGCGACACTTGCGCATTTCACACAACTGTCTCACCGATTTAGCAGCGTGGGGCCATCTCAGCAACTTGCAATACATAGATGTCTCCAATAACGAGCTCGAATCTCTATCAGCATTCAAGTATCTTGTTCACCTAAGGGGCCTGCGTGCAGATAATAACCAAATCAAGTCACTGGAGGGAATCAGTCAACTTGATGGACTGCTCACCCTTCGAATGCGCGGAAATCTGGTCGAGACCCTTGATTTCAGCGGGGCTAAGCTTCAGCGGTTGACGGATCTGGACCTTCGGAACAACAAGCTTACCACGGTACAAAATCTTGAAGAGCTTCGGTCACTCTCGACTGTCGACTTAGAGGAAAACGAACTCACCCAGTTTTCCTTGAGCGATCCTACTTTGCTTTGGTCTCTAAAGTATCTTCGGCTTAGCGGGAACAATTTGGAGTCCATCGATGTTAGCAGATTCCCAAATCTTCGCCTTCTCTACCTTGATCGCAATCGTCTTGGCAAGGTAGCGGGCCTGCTTAAGACTACGCATCTGGACAGCATCTCTCTGCGAGAACAGCAAACAGGCTCTAGGATTGACATGTCATTTCTTGCCGAAGCTTTTGAAGTCCGCAAGCTCTTCCTCTCAGGAAATCTTCTCGACACATTCGAACCTCAGGTCGATTTCCTCAATTTGCAGTATCTAGAGCTTGCCAACTGTGGACTGCGGTCGCTCGCTCCAGGATTGGGTCGGATGATATCCAACACCCGGATACTGAATCTCAATCTGAATGCCCTACAAGATCTCAGTCCTCTCGTGGGAATTGTCCGACTGAAGAAGCTTCATCTAGCCGGCAACCGCATCACGAGATTGAGATCGACAACCTTCGTTCTAAAACATTTCCCGAACTTGACACTGGCAGATATGCGAGGCAACCCTCTTACGCTTGGTTTCTATCCTCCTCTAGTCGAGATGCGAGTGATTCTTACTGATGGTTCTGGCGATAGTCATCAGTCTGATGCTCCTGATCCATTCACACAGGGAAGTGCAGATAGGGCCAAAGATCGGAAATATGCCGAACGCCTCGATATGAACACGAAAATGTTAAGGAGAGTTTACGAAATGCTAATCTTTCTTGGAAATCCACGTCTTAAAATTCTGGATGGTTTGACTGTCGATCGTTCAGTGACACAGCTTGAGGACGAAGTTTGGGAAGCCTTACTTGCGAATGGTGTTTTGGTACGGCCGGATCCAAATGAGGCTCAACATGAAGAGGCGTTTTCCGAAGCTGGTGCTACTGGAAATATGGGTCATGGCGCCAGTGAGCAGGAAGAATCGCTTTCGGAGGCCATTGATGCCGGGAATCCATGTCGAGGTGCTGGCCAGCAAGAAAAGGTGCTTTCCGAATCTATTGCCTCCAAGAATCCGGTGGAGGAGCCGCGATGGCCAGGAGAAGACAGCTTTGCATGACTGCAAACTTTCACGAGTATGATGTGATACGATTATGGGTGTGGAATGTATTATAGCGGTGGTGCTGGTGGTGTTTGGAGCATTGGGCAGGAGTCGCATTGTAGATTATGCTGGTATTGATAATGACTGGACGATATCGCTTGGATCATCCACGGCCTTGAAGAGTGTTTCTTGAGCTTCATACATCGTGAATTCCGTGTAGATGGCCTATAACTTAGCCTTCGAAGCATTTCTCTCCCATTCAGCGACCCTTCGATTCCCCTCGTCCCTTCTCTGATTATCCAGCTTCCAAGCCTCCTTACTCCTTTTTTCTCCCTTCTCATATCCCTCGGGTGTGACATATCCCATGGTCTCTCGGAACATCTCTGTCTTCAAAGCGCCGTAAACACCCGTCTTCGCCTTCTCATTCAACTTCCTCTCTTTCACCAACACCAGACATTCCTCCATCCCGCCTAGAATATCAACGATCCCCCCTTCCAAGGCTTCTTTCCCACTAAATCTCTTGGCTTCCAAAACCATCAACTTGTAGACCTGCGGCGAGAGTTTCTGCCTGAAGACCGAGGACATGGCTGGTTGTAAGGGGACTCCGAGATCGAGCTCATTTAGACAAAGGAAGCCACGAGAAGGGTTGAATACTCGATAGTCGTGGTACATGGCTAGCATGAAGCCTCCTGCAAAGGCGTGGCCATTTATCAAAGCGATTGTGGGCATTGGGTACCTAAAGTTGGCAATGTAGTTTAGCATTGAAAGCATTGAGACTGAACCAATGAGTTATTTAAGAAGTAAAGGACACACGTTAAAAGTCTTTTGAACAGAGCAAATAAACTATTGGGAAAGAATCCCTTGGTGGAAGAAGCATGCTCGAGATCAAGGCCATTGCTGAAAAATTTCTGGATTCCTGACGTTGTTATAACGACACCGTGGGGATAGGAGAACTCTAAGATATCTAAGGCAAGGAGAAGGGCTTGACAGAAAGGTGTTAGGAGGCGGTTGTCAGGTGGGGATGTGAACGTCAACACGTAAACCCCAGAAGAAGGCGAGGTACAGACGACGGTTCCGGTGACCTTGTCGGGGGTTGTGGATGTGAGAATTGGTAGCGTGAACAGTGTTTGAGATGCCATTTTGATTATGTTGTGTTGGTGGATGAGGGAAAGTGGTGAAGAGCGATGATGGAGGTAAAGTAAGACGGCAGCCCTGGAAAGTCATCATTTCTGGACCTCGGCCCGTTGTAGCCAAGAGAAGGCTACATTCCATGTGTTCTCAGTTTGGAATCGACCACTTTTTTTCTAAACTTTCATGCACGTCATGTACTTACCTAAGATTCCAATACATACAGATTTGATTTCCATGGTGATCTTTTCTTCAGGACCCCGCGAGGCTGCTCTTCAGCCTTCTCAAAGGGACAAGGCACATGCAAGGATGAGCTTTTTAGCGCGAGGCTCTGTGACTGATGTTCTTGGCGACGCGACTTCGAAATCTGTCACCAAGACCGATTCCCATACTTCAACCCCAACATTGCAAAATGTCGGAAGGGGAAAAGAAGAAGACGATCCTATTCTTCCATCCTGACTTGGGGATAGGAGGTGCCGAAAGACTCATCATTGATGCTGCTGTAGGATTGCAAAACCGTGGTCATAAGGTGGCCATCTTTACCAGCCACTGCGATCCAAAACATTGCTTCGACGAAGCTCGAGATGGTATGGCGCAACTTTCTGTTACACACGGCAGGTTCTAATTCACAATCTAGGGACCCTCGATGTCCGAGTCCGTGGCAATTGGCTTTTCCCATCCTCCGTTCTCTCCCGATTTTCCATCATCTGCGCCATCCTCCGCCAATTCCACCTCATCTTCTGGACATACTTCACGTCCGAAGTCAGTTTACTGAAGCCCAACGCATTTGTTGTCGACCAACTAAGCGCCGGACTGCCATGGCTGGCCTACCTATACCCCGACAATCGAATCCTGTTCTACTGCCACTTCCCTGACCTACTACTAGCACAAGGGAGGTCTGCGTGGTGGAAACGAGCTTATCGGTTGCCGTTTGATTTTCTGGAAGAATGGAGCATGAGCTTTGCTGACTCTGTGGCCGTAAATTCGGGGTTCACGAAGAGTGTTGTGGGGAAGGTCTGGCCAGAGCTGCCGAAGAAGAAAGATTTGCAGATTGTTTATCCTTGCGTGGATATAAAGGAGACGAGAACTGGGGATGGAGATGCTCCCGTTGTCGCTTGGGAGTACAGGAAAATCATATTGAGCATCAATCGGTTTGAGAGGAAAAAGGATATTGGCCTTGCAGTCAAAGCTTACGCTGGTCTGGGGAAGAAGGGCAGGGAAGGTGTGAGATTGGTTCTTGCTGGTTTGTTATGCCCATATCTTCTTGCTGGTGAACAGAGCTCATGAAATTTTAGGAGGCTATGATAATCGCATCCAGGAGAATGTTGTTTATCACAAGGAACTCGTTAGCCTCGCGGAATCGCTTGGCCTCAAGGTCGCAACCACGAAAACGATTGTTACAGCTCTGAATGTTCCAAACGATGTGGATGTACTGTTCTTACTTTCAGTACCGAACACACTAAAAGACATGCTGCTAAAGTCAGCTCGCCTTCTCGTGTACACTCCTTCAAACGAGCACTTCGGAATCGTGCCTTTGGAGGCCATGTTAGCTGGAGTTCCAGTCTTAGCTGCCAACACTGGAGGACCTCTCGAAACGGTGGTGGACGGCAAAACAGGCTGGCTCTGTCCCCCAGACAAAATTGAGAGCTGGACAGCGGTCATGGACAAAGTCCTCCACAAGTTGTCCGGAATAGAGCTCAAGAAAATCGGGATAGCCGGAACCGAGCGTGTCAAGAAAGAATTCTCAGACGCCAAGTTGGCCGAAAGACTAGATACGATTATTTCAAATATGTCCCGTGTTGATAGGAGGAGCTACCAGGAATTCTCATCGTTTCTACTGACGATTGGAGTGGCAGTCTTTGACACATTGTATTATCTTGCATCACACTACCCAGCGCTTGACAAGAAGTTGGGAAACTTTCTTCTGCCTCCTTTTGCTCTTACGACGGTGTCACTCGTATCTTGGTTTGCATATTTAGTGGCCGCAAGGAGGAGGTAGATGTGGAATGACAGTGGACAAATGTCACGAATATTATGCAGTTCGACTTCATGAGAATTCAATCTGAATCACTCAAGATGTCGATGTCTATGATAATTCACTATCAGGTTTCAAATGCCGATGCATGCATGCTTCTATGCTTTCGGAAAACTCCACCATTCATCTAATAGTTCCCTAACCCTCTAAGACTTCCACTTCGGCACCACATCCTTCAAGAAAGCCATAAACTTCCCCAAGCCAACCGCATACTCAACATTCCCCTCAGGATCCGTGACCCTGTTCGGCCACGCGATTCCCGCCCCATACAATCCCCTAACCTCCACTCCCTTCTCATCTCTAAACCCACCAGACAACGAATCAAACTCCACATTCAAAATCTTTTCTCCATTCTTCAGTAGCGGGACCGCATTCTTTTTGAACCCAATCGCTTGCACAACATTCGTACACGTCGGTAAGTGTTTCTTATAATCATCCTGCTCCTTCTCTCTCGTTGTTGAGACTTTTTCCAAGTATTTTGACACATCGGAAGAGGGGAGGACATCCTCTTCGAGATTCTCCTTCGCCCAGAGTGCGACGTCACCTTTCAGACCCGTGTTGTCGCGGAATATCCACCCGTCTCGCTCTTCTGCGTACCGTAAAGGGTGGCGTGTGAACCACTTTATACGGAGATGAGCATGGCTTGTACTAGCTAGGTTGTAGAGGTTACGAAGGACAAGGATGGCGCTGTGGGAGGCGCCGATGACGGCTATTGTTGATGGTGTGTCTTTTGGGATCATGGTAGAGAGTAGTGGCGGGTTGAGTGCTGGGTCGAGCCCGATTTCCTCAATACCTGTAACGGGGAGAGGCCCAGTGATGGGATGGGAACCGGTGCAGAGAACAAGCATGTTGGAGTCGAACCTTTCACTGGTCGATTTCCCACCCGGGGGGCTGACTGCGACTTTCCAATTATTGGACTTGGGACATGAGCTGGCTGTGATGAGGGAGTGAAGTGTGGAGAACTTACTTCTGTCCATGTTGCATGCAACGCCTTTCCAAACTGCTTGTACACCCCCTTCGGTTCATTTAGGGCTCCGGTCAGCATGGTGATAAGATCTGCTGCTTGGGCAATGTGACAAGTTTTGTTTTGGTCCAGATTCTGAAGGACGGTATACGCATTCGGCGCTTTTGCCTCCTTCACCGCTTCTCGAAATGCAGAGACTCCTTCTGCATAAAACATGAATCGATTGACTTTCGTATTACTATCGAGCAGTTAGATCACGTGTCTGGTCATTGATCTAGGAGTCAGACCTTGGGACCTCCCTATAATATTTATCCAATCGCCCGCCATGGAATTGATCATCAACCCACAGGATTGGCGCTTTTCTTTGCTCCAGCAGATTGCCAACGGCAGCAAGACCAGCTGGTCCTGCTCCAACTACCACAGCTTCATACTTCCTGTTTTGTATGCTGAGTGAGCCCATATTTCTCATTCCAAGAAAGATATTCCGAGAAGCCACCCGCAGGGGCGAGGTCCGCAGTATTAAAATCATGATTGCGTCTCAGGGACTCAACAACCGGAATCAGTGTTTGATATGCACGAGAAAGGGAGGTTTGCTATGTGAGAAGTAACATTGAGACAGTTGAATGGTCGCCGGTTGCCACCCGATTGGCTGTCTGTGCTGACGATGTAAGACGCAAATTATCTCTCAGTAAAGTGGGATGTCGTCGTTCATATCACCCTTAGCGTAACCTTGGGGAGTCATTGCGTTTTCATAAAGTTATGAAGCAAAACTGTCGTCTGGGAGTGTTTGGTGGTCGGGAGTAAAAATTCTCATGAGTGGTCTCCAAGCGATTTCAATGTCGACATCAGGTATCACGTGATGGCAATATGCTTCCCTTTTGACTTGAGGAGAAGGTATTTTCGTCTCTGCCCCATCGGTCTTGTTTGCTACTTACATCGAGTTTAGGGAAATTAGCCAAATTTCTGGGAAGTGGCTTGAAATTTACCCACACCGACTCCTTGCCTCTTCAAGACCACGTAACCTAAGTTACCTTACCCTCCAATAGAACACAACCACGTACGTCAAGCCCAGGAATTGTCTCTGGAACATTTATATGCTTTCGGGCAACTTTTGGTTAGGAACCAAAACGCGCTATCATACGTCAAATGAGATTATAGTCCCAAAAAAACAGTTGAGTCTCAGAAAGCTCAAAGAGCGTAAATAATGCGAATTAATGCAACAAAGATATGCTCTAATTGCTGCGTTAAGGATGCTCTTCGGCTTCGAAACTATAATTGAGGTTTCTGAAATTTTATAAGTGACATGAAACACACTGTATACCATGTTTTCCCTCCAACGATATTACCCCTGAGAGTCCTTGCCCCGTCCGCTTGGAAAAAGTCCCAACCGGATACTTCCAACAAATTCTTCAACGGTAACTGACTATCTCCAAATTTGTGATAAGGCCAAAATCGTAAGCTTCCTCGGGCTCGAGCTCAATAACGTCAAAGCCATCATGGTGCTCCTCCGAACGGTGAATCGAGCACTGCCGTTGTGTATTCAGGTTTTGCGACCTGCTGAGGGCATGGGGTATGTCAACGTATAGACCGGCATGCCAATCCAACATATCTCAGCTTTGATTCAAGTCCTTGATCTCTCATTTCCTTGCGATATGCCTTGATCTCAGGGGTCTCCCAATCAACATTTTCTGCTATGCGAGCATTTTCTTGACCTCAGCCTGCTCTCCACCTCAATCCTTCACTGCAATTTCCGATAGCCCCCAATTCACCTTCTAAGTCTCCTTAACTATTCTCGACGTATTCGACCCTTCACTTCTCCTTTTGGCCTCATCCAGTCTTTGCCAGTCAAGCAGATTCCGAACATTTTGAGCTGCCATATCACGCTGGCGCTCAAGTTCGCTTATCCACCTTCCTTGAATGTGCATCCACGAAGTTATTGTAAGGCTTCCTGGTAGAACGTATCTGAAATAAGTACGTGCTACTACGAAATTTAGACACTGAATTGCATCCTAGGTGGTGGAACTCATGATGGATTGACTTCGCTGTCCTTTGGAGTTCTGCTGGGACTGTGTTTTTATAAATGTTGGAATACGATAATTAGAGTTATATGGTTTTGTTTGGGGTGATGAGACGAAGAACGAAAGTTTAGAGTAAAAATAGTATAGGGGTTTTGGACTGGGCTGGAGATCACCCAGATATTTGGTTAGTTTAGTTGTGAAAACGCAGCAAAGGCAAGCTTATAAACCGCAAGTTAAAACTCTGGATTCAATGAGTACAGCTTGGGCTTTATAAGAGCTTCAATATGATCTTCCTAATGAGATCTTTCCGTAAAATCCTTCTGAAGTTACTCCTGCTGGTGCTGCACCTTGTCAGCTGACTATTCCAAACAACCCCTGCTCGTATCTGCCAGCCCCGCGCTAGTGAAAAAAGCCTTCTCAGCCTCGTTCCGGAGAACTCTCTTCCCCCACAATAGCACAGCAATGATAGCTCAGAGGTAACAGCAATTTGTTCTCGCAATGGGAAAATCCTCGAAAGACAAGCGTGATGCTTACTACAGACTCGCAAAGGAGCAAGGATGGCGCGCACGGAGTGCCTTCAAGCTCCTTCAGCTCGATGAAGGTACAACCAAGCTACAACTATCAATCGACCACCAACTAATTAATACTGCAGAATTCGATCTCTTTGCCGATGTAACACGAGTGGTAGATCTCTGCGCAGCACCCGGAAGCTGGAGCCAGGTCCTATCTAGGGTCTTGATCAAAGGAGAGAAATTCGGACGTTCAGCATGGGAAGACAAGCAGGAGGTGTTGCGACAACAAATGCTCAAGATTTCCGGCGACAACACTGAGATCGAACCAGCAAAGGATGAGGTGGAAGACAAATCCGAAAAGGAGCCTGAACTTAAACCCCGAAAAGATGTCAAAATCGTTGCAATCGACCTACAACCCATGAGCCCCCTCGAGGGCATCACGACCCTCCGCGCCGACATCACGCACCCCGCCACGGTGCCCCTCCTCCTGCGCGCTCTTGACCCTACTTACGACCCCGAATCCAAGTCCCAGCATGCCTCACATCCCGTCGACCTCGTCCTATCAGACGGCGCGCCAGACGTCACGGGCCTGCATGATCTCGACATCTACGTGCAATCACAACTCCTCTTCGCCGCCCTCAACCTCGCCCTCTGCGTCCTGCGCCCTGGAGGGAAATTCGTTGCCAAGATATTCCGAGGCAGGAACGTGGATCTCTTATACGCACAACTGAAGATATTTTTCGAGAGAGTGGTTGTTGCGAAACCGCGGTCCAGTCGCGCGAGCAGTGTCGAGGCCTTTATCGTCTGCTTGAACTTCTCTCCTCCAGAGGGGTTTAAAGCTAGTCTTGAAGAGCCATTGGGTGTTGGAGACAAGCTGCCGAATATGGTTATGGCGAGAGTACGACAGGAGCCGATCATTGCTCGTACAATCTTGCAAGACCCAAGTACTGGGTCCTGGTCCGGGTGTAAAGCCAAACCTCCCTTGGTTCAGAATGAGGATGGCGTGTTCGAGCTCAGTCTTCCTGAGGATGAAGAAGACGCGAGGCAGAATGGGAGGTGGATTGCTCCTTTCCTGGCTTGTGGGGATCTCTCTGCTTTTGATGCAGATGCTTCGTATCATTTGTCAAAAGACAGAGTCACTCTGGATCCCGTGCAGCCTCCGACTGCACCTCCATACAAGCGCGCTCTCGAGATGAGGAAGGCTGCTGGAGGGGCCTATGGGAAGACAAGCATGAAGTGATCATTGCCACAAGTGTTTGATTTAAAGCGAGCATAGCGCGGCGTTCGGCATTATGGGATAGAAAGAAGTTCGTCATGGACCAGTTCCACACCTCAGTCCCATCAAATCATCAAGTGAAACCTCCGGATGAAGATGAAATGAAGTATCTTCCGGATATGCTACCAAGAGATATATATGTACGTGTCTAAAGGGAATAAGCACCCAACGATAGTCAAGTGTCGAAAAACGACCACCAACTCCAATCAAACTTGCTCCAAGTTTGTGGTTGGAAGTATGCCACCATAACCATTTTTTCCTCCCATCATCCAACATGCTGTATCACTTCGTGATGAAGCCAAGGTAGTCAGCCACGATTAAAGTTACCATCCTATTTACTTGCGTCAGAAACACGGTTCGTCATTTCAAGAAAGGGGAACTCACGCATGCGGTGCAATCCTCACGTAGTACGTACTAAACCCCCTGTAAAACCTCAACAAACCCTCGTCCCTCGCTACCTTCTTAAAGCAATCCATCATCCCCTTATACGGCAGCGATCCATCTGGCGCCTTCTGCTGTTTCTGCAACCTCGTCTTCACAAAGTCAAACGGCAGACTGAAGAAACTCGCAAAGAAGCCGGCCACGGCACTCGCCGTCAAAGTCTGCGCTCTCGCCGACATGGACGTATCTTTCAAACGCTGCTTCGCCTCCGAGAAGAAGGCCAATTGGCCGAAGTTCAGGGCCATGGCTCGCACAACTGTTGGCGCGGCACCGGCCCAGAGAGCACCGACTCCTTCGGACTTTGCGATGCTGCTTAAGGCGTCGATGACGGATTTGTAGTTCTTCCTTTGCGCTGCGGGCTTGAGACCGTCGGATTGCATACGGATGAGAGCCAAGTCTGCGGGGTTGCCAATCATTGCTGCGAGACCACCGGCTGATAGACCAGCGGCTGCGCGCTCTTTGAAGCCAATCTGATTGCCCTTCTCTTTCGCCCGGACGGTGAGCGAATTCATAAACGTGTCAAAGAAGCCAAGTCGAGCGGTTGTGTAGACGGCTTGCCGGAGGAGACCTGCTGAGAGGCCAGTGTAGAGATCCATTACTTTGCCCTGGGCGAGAATTTCCCTCGTCACTGATATAGGTGTTGGCTTTGGCCCGGTCCTGGCGCCCTCGCCGGCGAGCTGGAGACGCACTTTGATCATGTCGATCGGCTGGATGACTGTTGTTGCTACCATGCCTGCCGCCCCGCCGTTTATAAATGGGAGAGCGCCGCGCATGAACGGGGTGTGCAGGAAGTCATTTTTGACAGCTATAGGGTCCGCCTTTGCGGTGTCTGCGATCCGCTTTGTGGCATCCATTGCCTCGGACGTCTTGTTTCGCGCTGCTTCAGCGGCTTGTTTGATGGAATTGGAGGTAGACATCGTGGGGGAGGAGATGGAGGAGGAGGCGGAGGGGGGGTGGTAGATAATAGTTAGGTCGAGCAGCTTGATGGCTATCGCCAGGGGAGAAAGCTGTTAGCCAGCTGAGCTTTGGTGGGAGAAAAAGAGACGTGGAGGACATGTTGAGAATATGAATGGGAGTGTTTTGCTGAGCGTTGAAACTGGGAATGCAGCCCTGGGGAGCGGGTGGGGCGCAACAGCAGGGTGATTGGCCTTGCCGCGCAGCATTGGGACGCAGGACACGAGAATGGGTATATGAAAAGCACCGAGACACGGCGAGATCGGACGGAGAGACAGAGAGATAGCCTTGGTAATTGAAGCAAGACGCAACAGAGGAATGGCCGAAGGGTCAACTCACTTGCGGTTGTCGCACTGGCACTCGCCGGTCCTTTCCTACCGAGGGCTCCCGTCGCGTGGGTGATTGGTCTGACGTGGACTGAACCGAGCGGGTCTCAGGGGATGCTGCAGCCTTGTTTAGTGCGGCCGTGGGGGCATGGACGCAGTCGTCGACGAGATGAGCTCTGTTGTTGTTGATGTTGTTGATGTTGTTGATGAGGGGACAAAAGGCGCGCGGTCGGGATAGAATTAAATATGTGCCTGTTGTGTTTGCAGTGGTGGCAGAGGTGGTGGTGGGTGGCACTGGTGAGCCAAAGCCCTTCCCGTTGGTCCTTTGAGGGCATGCTTCCGTTGGAGGAGATGCGGGGTTGCCAGGCACGAGACATGGCCTGCGCAGGCTGGATGTTTGGGATTCAAGAGGATTGCCATTGCGCTGACTGGATGCCGGGCCCGGGGAGGCAGGTCAAGACACAAGTGCGTTGGACGGAGAAGGCCAATCACCGCCCACACCCTTCGCCCTGGAGAGGCTCGCCGCTGATGAGTAGGAGGGGGGAGGAGGAGGAGGAGGAAGAGCGCGTCCCGATGGCCCTCCCTCTTCTCCGAGACCCCCGAGCAGCGAGGGCATTCGTGAGCCGTGACGGCCATAGCCATGGCAACATCGTAGAAGTACCGGTACTTCCACAGCCGGCTGAACTCACTGACTGACTGCATTGGCTCTCGTGCAGATGGGTTACACGAGAGCAAAACAGGACAAGACATCATCCTTGCCACTGTCAGGACTATCACTCTCGCACTCGCTGACACGGTGGACGACTCCATTCTGTTGCTGTGTGATCCGCCTGGAGCTCTCCCACAAAGCTCTCGATGCTGTGTCCTCCGTTCTTCTCGTTGCCACGAGCATCTAGCATCTGCCATCTCGCATCTCGCATCTCGCATTGACGCCGCTGTTTTGGTGGATTGCGGGGTATGAGATAAGCACTGCTTATCGCACCAAGGGAGCGCGGCCGCCCCGTCGATCGAGTTGGCGTGAAGCAGCTCCTTCCGTGTTAAAGGGACGAAGAGTCGATCCTCTCTGAGTGGTGAAGTATCTTGTTGTTTACGTCCCGACTCCCAAGTGCCTTCTCATGTACAGTACTCTCCCGCTCCGCTCCAGTTGCTGACCCAACATCCTGCGAAACAGTTCTCTACAAGTTCACAACTCATGGATAGACCCGCGCGTACTTCTGATCGATCTCGGTTCGGCGCCATTGCTTGGCGTTTCCCGCCGTCTTCCTGTCACTCATCAGCCGGATTCTGTCTAGCTCCAAACTCACTGCTCGTCCTCAATGCCTCATCCACCTCCAATTCCTTCTTGCCTTCCGGTCCCTTTTCGTGGTACCTAGGTGCTTTGAGACGGGACTTGTTTCTCTGTCACATTTGTCCGAGGTTGTCTCGAGTTTTCATTTCCGCCAGCGGGTTGTATCGGATGAATCCAGGCGGCGACCGCCCCACTCCTACCCGTGCAGTCACGTGATGGCTTCAAGAATCCATGTTCAAGGAAGCCAAAAGCAAAAGAAGGGGCATAATACGCTGTTGCTTCACGGCCATTCTCCAATGGCCGGAGAATCCACCAGATTTCGAGCGAAATCGGTGCCGGAGTTCTAAGTCCACCTCTGCAGCAAGCGGCTGTTTGTGCCGACACCCCTGGAGCCTCCTACGGACTTCCTACTTCAATCAAACCTGTGGACGATGTCAATTTAACTTCAAACACCTCCCCTTGGAATGGTATTCTGCGATCTAAGGCTCGGAGGAGCCAGACACGAGCATATCGACAATGTGGTAATTGCAGAATGGAAGAGGACAAGCCTGCACAGTACATTTCTGTACTCTCGCCCTCCATCTTACTTCCTTCCTTTCAAGTCTCTCTTGTTGTTGGTTTACTGTCAACCTACGCTGATTCGGCAGCATGTCATGCCTTGAGAAGGCACGTCCTCATAGCAAGCGCTGTTCGTGGACCGATGCTTTGCGGATGAATCAGTCTTGCCCAGAAAACGTGGGGGAAGCACACACAAGTTGGTCTTGGAGAGAATTCACCGTCCCAAAGGAGAGCAAGATCATCCTATTGTAAATCGGATCGCTGGCCGACAATCTGGCAAGTCGTGACCCCCATGCGCGAAATCTAGGCACAAGTGATGCCTCCGTTAAGAATTGACCGATCTTCAAGGTCATAGGGTTAAGCTCTACCATTCACCGTTCACATTGTGGTTATTGGAGTTGCAGCAGTGTAACAATTTTGTTGGAAATATTGTTGGTTTTAACATCAAGCGATTCGCTGGCTTCTTCCCCGGCCAGCGTGCAGCATGGTAATGCAACCAAAACATCGGGCTTTGTGCACTAACCCGGGTTGATGGAGTTTCGCATCGCGCCATGCCGAGGTCGAAGATGCCGGCCCGTATGGGTCAGTGTTCCGGTTCGGCCTGCAGTTCGGTGCAGCAAAACATGTTAGGGTGTATATCAACCAATGCCGGCGGCAGCATATTATTGGAAAGCACGATTCATTGCAGCCCAAGCAGCCTGTGTGACGCCTCACAGAGGAGACAGTACCCCCAATTGCTACAGACTTCAGTAGTAAGATGACAGATGTCAGACAGGCAGCTAGGCCCTGGTAGGAAGCCTGACAACCCAAGTATGCGGGCATTCAAAGTAATTCACCTTCTCCATGGACCATGGCGTCTCATAGATGAGAGGTAGGTGTTGTTTCCCCCTTCTCTTATTCACTTTGAACGGAGTTTTCATCCTCAAATTTTTCAACCAACTTGCAGTTTTTCCAAGAATTAATTTTCCATCTTCTTGACTACTTGCTGCGCATCTCTTGCTGCGAAACGCCACCATGGATTCTAGCTGCTCTAGTCAGCGGCCTACGGCCAGCCAAAAGTCTCTCGGAGTCTCAGCAGAGACTGACATTGAGATGGGACCTCGAGAAATCCGCCCCCCTCTTGGTTCTCAGGGGGGTGACGCCGTTGCTGAAGCCAGTTTGAAACTACCAAAAGTAGATGGAGGAAAAGATGCCTGGCTGTTTCTTGTTGGCTGTTTTGTATTTGAAGCTTTAGTTTGGGGTAGGATCCGTATACAAATTTAAGGGACAAATCGCTGACGTTATCGCGGGTTTCCCCTTTTCTTTTGGTGTTTTCGAAACGTACTACACAAACAACCTCCCCTTTTCACAACACCCGAGTGGCATTGCTGCAATTGGTACCTGCTCTTCAGGCGGCATGTATCTCATTGCGCCTCTCACGCTGTACATCCTCGAAGCGTGGCCGTCCATTCGTCGTCTATCGTCTATTTTCGGTCTCATCGTTGTTGTTACAGCGCTCATCGCATCGAGCTTCTCCACTCAAGTCTGCCACCTCATTCTCACACAAGGGTGCTTGTACGCAATCGGCGGGAGTTTCCTCTATGCACCAACGATGTTCTACCTCGACGAATGGTTCATAAACAAAAAAGGCCTCGCGTTTGGAATAATGTGGGCAGGAGTCGGAACAGTACGCTCCCCATCTCCTCTTTTGCCCCCCAATGCTAACAAAACCCCAGTCCGGCGTCATCTTCCCCTTCCTCCTAACCACTCTCCTCGACGCCCACGGCTTCGCGACCAGCCTTCGCGTCTGGGCCATTGCCATGCTGGTTCTGTGCTTGCCCCTAATCCACTTCGTGAAACCCCGCCTCCCCACGCCGTCCCCGCCTCATCTCCGCCAACCAATCTCCTACGCCTTCCTCTTCACACGCACCCACGTCTCCCTGCAACTCTGCAACATCCTCGAAGGGCTCGGTTTCTTCCTGCCTGCCATCTACCTCCCATCCTACGCCCGATCCCTTTCCCTGCAACCGATCGCCGGCACCGTGCTCCTCGCCACCCTGAACATCTTCTCCGTGCTCGGATCGATCGGGATGGGATTTCTCTGCGACCGCCTGCAAATCCACACCGTGATCGCCATCTCCACCGCGGGTGCGACACTCTCTGTCTTCCTTCTCTGGGGCTTGGCGACAGAGCTGCCGCTGCTGGTTGTGTTCGCAGCAGCGTACGGCTTCTTCGCAGGCGGCTTTTCGGCGATTTGGGCGGGAATGATGAAGGAGGTTCAGAGGGTGAGTAGAGAGGCGAGAATGGGGACTCTGATGGGGTTGTTTGCGGCGGGGAGGGGCGTTGGTGCGGTGTTGAGTGGGCCAGTTAGCGAGGTGCTGATGAGAAAGGCTCATTTAGGGGGAGGTGGGGAGGATGGACGGGGAGCGAGATTTGGATATGGGATGAGGTATGGGGTTTTGATTGTTTTTACAGGTGTTAGTGCGGGTTTTGGGTTGCTTTGCTTTGGGGCTAAAAGGAGGGTTGTTTGATGGGTTTGTTGATGTTTGCGGATGAGGTTGGTATCCTAGTGGTGTTGAAGTGTGTGTGAGTTTGGTTCATTGACCGGCTTTGGTAGCCTAGTGTGTATTACGTCGTCTCTTGGGCTGTGGTTCTCATGGCCTTATCAGTGAGTTACTCGACTTTAAGCTTCGAAAATGTAGGTGGATAAAGAAGCAATAAATATGATAATGAGAAGTGCGGGGTCTGAAGTGATCCAACACCAAGTACAAAGTAGAATGATTAATGTTTTTATATGTGAGCACCTAGTGCAAGTAAAATTATCCTCTTCTTCAGAAATAACATCCAGCTCCGGTAGAGCATTCTCTCTACGACTTGCTAAACCTCCCAAGTGCTCCAACTGAAGCAGTAGCAATATCTGCTACAATGGCATTGCCCAAAGCTACGGTGCCACTGCTACCACCGTAGGGGCCAGACCCATGAATATTAGGTAGGCCGTGGTAGTGAGATTGATTAAGCCGTATGATACGTTTAGGCCGTGGGAAATTGCGGGATAGCTATTGTAAACATTAATATGAGGCCCAGTGAAATCTTGGCGCTTGGTAAAGCAACAAGCAGCTCAAATGTGGACTTCAATAAGTTATGGCCCAAGAAGGAATACATGAGGAGGTGCCAGATGATTTGAAATACTGACTAAGTAACTGCAATCAGGGGAAATAAAAATGCTGCTAGTCTTCTAAGTATAACTATCAACACTGCTTCCTGCTTGCTGAAAATTGACCAAGGCACTTCCGAAGGTGATCGAGAAGGTGGTTCGCCATTTGGAATTGATTGTTTCTCTTCTGATCTTTGAGGTGAGTGGTCGACAGGGAGTCTATCATGCTGTGCTTGCCCAGACATAGCTACAAATCAAACAGAACGACAACAATGGCTGAGAATATATATAGTGAACGTATTGAAGGAGTGGTATTCTGTGAGAGAATGATTGGTAGAAGAAAATGCGGTAAGGAAAGACACTCTTAAACTGTTTTGTGATTGAAAAAGCACCGCGATTCGTAACATAGGCTCCTCAGGACCACGATTTCAGGGTGTTTGCAGGGCCTACAGACGCGGCGCCGTGTCCGCCTCCGATGCTATATCATATAGGTGTATTAAATTCCTATTTCTTCCAAATACAAAATAAATAATATTTTGCCTGCGCCCAGCTTTCTCCATGGGAAACGACTCAGAAGATCGGCAGAAGAGAGGTACCTCAGAGTCACTAGACCTGAAGGTCATCTGCCCGGATCACAGGGCCCCACCTGATTGGAATTCTTGCACAGAAGGGTAGCGATCGGAATCCGTGAAGGCGAAGAAAGAGCTCATAATTATTTTTGGGGGATAAGTCCATGGAGAGGGGGCATTAACCCACTCCCCGCTTGCGAAACACTGAAAGGAGCGCAAGTCATTTCATTCACAGCATTGCTTGAAAACCCATGGCAATATCCAAAACCCCACTTACATACAATCTGCAATCAACCTTCCGAGCCTGCCTTTAAACTTAACTTCTCCCGTCGCTCTTCTCATGCAGTCTTCTTCCATTGTGTGTAAACTCCGATCAAACTGCTCACGGTTCCTGCAAGACCAACAAATCCATCATCAAAGTTCGTCAAGCCAATCGCCGACGTAGGAACGGTAAGATCGCAGAGGTCGGATACAAATTGGAGATTTATCGCAGCACGCTCCCTGAAAGATAAATGTTAACAAACCATTTGACATGTGAAGCATGTGGGGCCTCCATACTTCTCAATTCTCTTGCTTGCAACAACGTCTTCTCCCTCCTTTTTATCAAGCTTGGCTGCTTGTTGTCGTAAATTGTAAAGAGAATAAGCGCCAGAGACGGTGCTGAACAAAAGTCCAATCATCCAACATCTGTAGGCCTCTCTCTGCAGCCTCTGCGTCGCAGGGCTTTTCCTGATACCAGCAGCATCCAAAACTGTAACCGCATCGAAGGTGAGATATCCCGCATAGCCCAACTGTCTGCCAACAGCACAGTATTTAACCACGGGGTCCAAAGTCTTGGAGTCCGCTGCGATTGCTGCGGCTTTGAAATGCTCAACATTCTTGCCCACGCGCATCAACTTCCGGGCCAGTCCGAATTGTTTCTTGATTGCGTCAAAGGGGGCAATCTGCCCTGGCGTTCCATTTGTACGGAATAGGTACCAGGCGTAGAATCGGGAGAAGTATTGGAGGGTTCGTAGGAGCTTATCCCTTCCAACTGTTGTGGCGACGAATTTGAGATAATGGGCCACCGATGGGTGGTAGACCAGCGAATCTGCGACCATTTTGAAAGACCAGTTGGGGTGATAGAAAGGAAAGAAGGTTGGAAGGAAGAGAGGAAAGGGGGTTTTCAGGGGGTTTGTTGCAGAAATAGATTGCTTGTGAAGTGCCGGCAGTTCATGTGAAGGGGCCGAGGTTGGGGAGATTCCCGAAATAGGTAAGGGAAATTGAGGCATCTATAATCACGGTCACGTTACTTCGTGCTGAAGACTTCATTTCGTCGCGTCGACCTGAATCTGGATGCAGAATCCGCTCACTTTTCATCGCCTCCATAACAACTTGCAAACCAGTGTACCAGACCATTGTCAGACTTCAACATGCCTGAAATTGCGGAGGGTCTGTGTATTTCAGTCAGATTTTCAGAGCCATTGCTGATTTGACTCATTTAGTTGCTCGGATTGTCCACTTCATGAAGAAGAGCCTCGTTGGCAAGACTCTCGCAACCGTTAAAGCCATAGATGACACGAATGTGTTTGGCAAGGTCGGTACAAGTGGAGCGGAGTTCCAGGACGCCTTGACGGGCAAGAAAGTCCTAGACGCTGGCCGTCAGGGGAAATATTTCTGGCAAGAAATCAGACTTATTCTACTGTTCTATCTAACTAATCTTCTTAAAGGCTTATCATGTCTTCACCCCCACATCCCGTCTTTCATCTGGGAATGACAGGTAATGATTCACATTCATAATACGCAGCACGTGCTGATGTTTCAGGCTGGATCTACATCCGGGGCGAGCCATTGGCCCATTATCGGCCGAAAGAGGAAGAGGAAGAAAAATGGCCACCGAAGTACTGGAAGTTTATTTTGGAAACTGACAGCAAACCGAAGGTCGAAGCAGCATTTGCGGATGCGAGGAGATTTGGACGTATTCGACTTGTGAACTGTGCAGCTGAGAATATCCGGAAGACAACGCCACTCAAGGAAAATGGACCGGATCCAACAATCGACACCAATATTCTGACTGAAGGATGGTTGGAGCAGAAGATGAAGAGCAAGCATGTGCCCGTCAAAGCCCTCTTACTGGATCAGGCAAATATCAGTGGGATCGGCAATTGGGTTGGGTGAGTAATATGCAAAACCTGGAGTCTGAAGCTTGTTAACAACAAATCAGTGATGAAATACTGTACAACGCCAAATTGCATCCCGAACAGTATAGTGACACATTCTCCTCGGCTCAGGTAAAGCAACTTCACAAATCTATCCTCTACATCTGCCAGACGGCTGTTGATTTTCTGGCGGATTCGAGCAAGTTCCCTGAAGAATGGCTATTCAAGCACCGTTGGGGAAAGGGGAAGAAAGATTCGGTGGCCACTTTACCGAATGGAGCCAAGATCACGTTTCTCACTGTAGGTGGCAGGACAAGCTGTGTGATTCCCAGCGTACAGAAGAAGACAGGGGCGGTGGCTGGCGATGTGAAGGAGGTTGAGAACGGAGACGAAAAGCCTGCTGGGAAGAAGGCTGCCAAGAGCAATGGAACGAAGAAGAGAAAGGATGCTCCAAAGGTGGAGGAGTCGGATGCGGAGGAGCAGGTGGAGGAGACGACCAAGAAGCTGAAGGGTACCAGCAGGGCTTCGACAAAACCCGCCAAGGTCAAGGAGGAGATCGTAGCTTCGGGCCGTCGTCGTTCAGGGAGAGGGAGGCCAAAAGTATAAATTCTGGTGTATCTGACCTAACAGAGAAAAGGCTCGGATTATATGGAAGAGTAAAAGATTGGTCATTCGTCATTCTCCTTGTATTTTGGATAAACGGAAAATAATCTTGGCATCCTATGTTTTCTGTTCTTGCAACGTGCAGACGCATTGATCTTCTTCAAGATATCAAAAGTCCAAGGGGCGATGCTTCATTGATTTCATGTTCGTGCATGTCGTTCAATTGAGATCGCAGTTCGGTTCCATTGTGTGGCCTTGATTGGTATCAAGTTCCAGAGACAACGGTTCTTCCCAGCTCGTGTGTTGATTGTGAATAGGCTGTTATTCTGAGGTCAATTGTTCGTGTTCGTATTCGCATTAGTTTAAAAGGCTGATATAAAGTGCCAGATTAACTCGAGCATAGAGCAGCCAACATTGCGGCGCCTCTTGAACCTTCAGGACTAGAATTTGCAAGCTATTTCGCGCCTTTGAAGGGGGAGTCCTTATCATACCTGCATAACGTCGAATTACAACAGATGGATGAGCTAAGTCGTTACCTCGCGGAATGCGTTTTTCTCCTATTCTGCACAAATTTTATACACCATGCACAAATGTGATATGGGGCTGGTGCTTGGCGGTTCTCTTTCCTCGCTGAAGCCTGAATCTGCGCGCTGCGAGTGCTCTGATTTACTCGTCCAAACGAAGGGCTGGGGGTCTTTCGTTGCTGACCTGAATCTTGAATACCTGAATCTTCGCCATTTCCCCCCCCCTTTTCCCCCTCTCCCCTTCCCCCTCCCTTCCCCATGGGCGCCGGCCACCAAACATCCCAGCCCACGTTTGGGGCCGCTGGCCATGCTGACAAGGTCTCGGAACATTCTGAACAATTGCCCTTCCGGGAACCCAGCGCCCCGCTGACAGGGTGACCTTAGACTCGGATCGTCAACCGGGAGCACCCGCCCCGCCTGACAGGGGCGGCCGAGCTCTTAGTTCTAATCGTGCTCGGCACTTAGCCGCACCTACGCGTGGAATTATTGCAGACTGTACAAAAGGTACTCTAAAAGTGAACTTCTCGCGTCCTCATTGACTTTGACAAAGATCGACTCTACAGGACAATGGCGTCACTCCTTTGTCTCCAGTTCAACCTGTGAATTCTTCATCAATTGTTTTTTCACCACCTCTACTACTGCTGCGTCAACACTCCTCGCCATGTCGTCCGCTTCGCCATGGGCTGTTGTCCCCGAGGCGGAGGGCGTTGCGGCCAAGGTGGGAGAATCTGTAGAAGAACAGTTGGCTCGCAAGGAACACCACCAACTACGCGTTGATGAAACCTCAGGACACTTAGTTCTGGATGATGGAGAGAAGATTCACACGCTTGCACGCCGCCTGACAGAACAATCTATCAAGAGCAATGAGATCGGACATGTCAACCCCTTCAACGACACTGACAACCCTTTGTTGAACCCTTTATCAGAAAAATTCAGTCCTCGAGCATGGATGAAGGCACTGATCGGAATCCAGTCCAGAGATCCAGAGAGATACCCATCAAGAGTTGCTGGAGTTGCTTACAAGCATCTGAGCGCTCATGGGTTTGGAGAAGCTACGGACTATCAAAAGGTAAGCTCTTTGCCATGTTGATTTGCTATTTTTTGGTCTTTGAGAGCTCAGCGCTAAGGAGCTTCTCGGGAGCTGGCATACATCTTGCGCTGTTCAAAACCAGGAAATCCTCATGCTAATTCGATGGCTAGACTTTTGGCAACTATCCTCTGGAGCTTGGCAGCTTATTCAAGAGACTTATTGGAAGAAGACAGCAGACCAAGATCCAGATTCTCCGGGACTTCGATGGACTGGTCCGTTCTGGAGAGATGCTCGTTGTCCTCGGTAGACCCGGTTCGGGCTGCTCTACCCTCCTGAAGACGATATCTGGGGAGACGGACGGTTTCTTCGTGGACTCCCAATCGTACATCAACTACCAAGGCATTTCAATGCAACAGATGCATAACGATTTCCGAGGAGAATGCATTTATCAAGCTGAAGTTGATGTTCATTTCCCACAACTGACGGTTGGGCAGACCCTTGAGTTCGCTGCTCGGGCCAGAGGTATGATTGATCTCCTCCGCAAGCTAGGATTCACTAACACGCTTGTAGCTCCCAGAAACAGAATACCAGGTGTTACCAGAGAGCAGTATGCCAAGCACATGCGAGATGTCATTATGGCTGTATTCGGCCTTGGCCACACGCTGAACACCAAAGTTGGAAACGACTTTGTTCGAGGAGTTTCTGGAGGAGAGAGGAAGCGTGTCAGCATTGCCGAAGCGTAAGCGACCCTCTAAGTGAGACAATACGAACTTTGTAATTACTAACACTCTATGTAACAGCGCCCTCGGCCAAAGTCCTTTGCAATGCTGGGACAACAGTACCAGAGGTCTCGATAGTGCAACCGCATTGGAGTTCGTCAAAAACCTTAGACTATCGACTGAGATGTCTGGCTCGTCTGCAATTGTTGCCATATATCAAGCATCCCAGCCGATCTACGACGTATGTATACCCGCTCCACATGGAAGCAAGTCTAACAGATGTGATGTTGTAGATCTTCGACAAGGTCGCGGTTTTGTACGAAGGAAGACAGATTTATTTCGGGGAGATTCATGCAGCGAAAGAATACTTCATCAACATGGGGTTTGAATGTCCACCTCGACAAACAACCGCGGACTTCCTCACATCCATCACCAGCCCTGCTGAGCGTATTGTTCGAGAAGGATTTCTCGGCAGCACTCCCTTTACCCCTGATGAATTCGCCTTGGCATGGAATAAGAGTGACGATAGAGCCCAACTTCTGCAAGACATCGACGAGTTTGATCGCTTGCATCCAATTGGTGGAGAATATCTCGAGAAGTTTAAGGAGAGTCGTCGAGGTAAGCTTTCAAGTTGCTCATATCCCCAAGTTGTACTGACTTGTCTACGCAGCCGCTCAAGCGAAGTCCCAGTGAGCCAGGAACTCCCTCTTGTTTGTATAACCCCTTACTAACTCCAAGCGAGACGTGTCAAATCTCCATATACCCTCTCGACCTCCATGCAGATCAAACTTTGTATCGACCGTGGCTTCCAGCGTCTCCAAGGGGACATGAGTCTTATGCTCACGGGTTTCGTTGGAAATGCTATCTTGGCTCTTGTTATCGGCAGTTGCTTCTACAATCTCAAGAACGACACTGCTTCTCTTTACAGTCGTGGCGCACTCCTTTTCTTCGCCATTCTGATGGCCGCATTTCAAAGTGCTCTCGAGGTAAATTTCAAATATTGAAACGACATCTTGTATGATACTAAAGACACCTCTAGATCTTGACCCTCTATGCCCAGCGCGGTATAGTGGAGAAACACGCCAAGTACGCTTTCTATCATCCATTCGCCGAAGCAATAGGTATGTGTTCTGCTATTGTTCTCGTCTAAGTGGAGCATCTAGTGACATCGTTTTAGCATCCATGATTTGTGATCTGCCAAATAAAGTTGGGACCGCCACTGCCTTCAACCTCGCTCTCTATTTCATGACCAACCTCCGAAGAACTCCGGGTCACTTCTTTATATTCTACCTATTCACGTTCATGTGTACATTGACTATATCGATGTATTTCCGCTCCATTGGAGCTCTGTCTCGGACCCTTTCACAGGTAGTCTTTCTCTGTCTAGGCGTTTGGCCATTTCTAACAATCAATATAGGCCATGGGACCCGCCGCTATTTTCGTCCTGACTTTGGTCATTTACACTGGTTTCGCTATTCCGACAAGATACATGCATCCCTGGTTCCGCTGGTTAAATTGGATCAATCCTGTGGCATATGGATTCGAGTCCTTGATGATCAATGAGGTATGCTGTGTTTGATAGATTTCTCACCTGTACCTTTCACTGACAATTGTTGCAGTTTCATGACCGAAAGATTCCATGCTCGGCAACGATGTTCGTTCCTGCAGGTCCCTCATACCTAAATATTTCACCTGATCAGAGGGTTTGCTCTACAGTGGGGGCTGCTGCAGGAGCAGACTTTGTGGATGGCGATGCATACCTAAACATCAATTTTCAGTACTACCACTCTCACTTGTGGAGGTGTGTCATTCCATCTTGAAACCTTTTGGTTCTTCACATGCTAAAATTACGCAGAAACTTAGGTGTTATGGCTGCTCTCATGGTATTTGGCTGCGCCGTCTACCTCCTCGCCACAGAATTCATTTCCGCAAAGAAGTCCAAAGGAGAAGTCCTTGTGTTCCCCCGAAGCCGTGTACCGGATCTTGCCCCACGAGCTGACGAAGAGTCGAATATCGATGATCGAGTTAACACCGAGACAGTTCTGACACGGGAAAAGACTGTTCCTGATGCGCCTACCAGTATTCAAAAGCAAACGGCAGTGTTTCATTGGGATGGCGTTAGTTACGATATCAAGATCAAGGGAGGTAATCGGGTACTTCTAGATAATGTCGATGGCTGGGTAAAGCCTGGAACGTTGACTGCTTTGATGGTTCGTAGACTTCCCCCAGTCCTCCCTTTTACAGTTCTAATGTCTGTTGCAGGGTGTCTCTGGAGCCGGAAAGACCACGCTTCTAGACGTCCTTGCTAGCCGAACCACTATGGGAGTAGTTACTGGTCAAATGTTTGTTGATGGCCGAGAACGAGACACTGGATTTCAGAGGAAAACCGGCTACGTACAACAACAGGACTTACACCTGTCCACCTCAACAGTTAGGGAGGCTCTATCGTTCAGCGCTTTATTGCGTCAGCCAAAGTCGCTCCCGCGGGACGAGAAGCTCGCCTACGTCGATGAGGTTATCAAGGTCTTGGAAATGGAGGCATATGCGGATGCTGTCGTTGGTGTTCCGGGCGAAGGCACGTTTCTTTCGATTTCTGTTCCATGTGACGACATTCGTGACCGCTAACGTCTCAACCACAGGACTCAACGTTGAGCAGCGAAAGCGTCTCACGATTGGTGTCGAATTAGCTGCTAAACCTGCCCTTCTCCTGTTTCTCGACGAGCCCACTTCTGGACTCGATAGTCAAACCGCGTGGTCCATCTGTGCTCTTCTCCGAAAGTTAGCAGATAACGGTCAAGCTATCTTGTGCACCATACATCAACCATCCGCTATCCTGTTCCAGGAATTTGATCGACTCCTCTTCTTGGCCGCCGGTGGAAAGACCGTGTACTTCGGAGCTATCGGAGAGGACTCTAAGACAATGATAAGCTACTTCGAGCGCAATGGCTCCAGAAAATTCGCGGCTGACGAGAACCCTGCTGAAGTGATGCTTGAGGTGTGTTAAACTTTCGTGATGGATTGATGAAGCTAACGGAGGATAGGTCATCGGCGCAGCCCCTGGCTCAGAAACAACAATCGACTGGCCTCACGTATGGAACAACTCACCAGAGCGACAAGCTATTAAGGCAACACTGGCAGATATGAAGTCTGAACTCCACCAAAAGCCCATCGACCACGACCCGACCTCCCTGGATCCGTTTGCCGCACCCCTGACCACCCAACTCTGGACCGTCACAGTTCGAGTCTTCGAGCAGTATTGGCGCACACCCTCTTATCTGTACAGTAAGACAGCACTCTGCGTAGCAGTCGGTCTCTTCATCGGTCTCTCGTTCTGGCAATCACCGAACTCGTTGCAAGGAATGCAAAACCAGCTCTTCTCGATCTTCATGATGTTGGTCGTATTCACAAACATCTGTCAACAAATCATGCCCCAGTTCGTCACGCAGCGAGATCTCTACGAAGCCCGTGAACGACCGTCCAAGACGTATTCTTGGAAGGTATTCATCCTTTCTAATATCATCGTTGAGATGCCGTGGAACACACTCATGGCTGTCCTCCTTTATTTCGGCTGGTATTACCCTACCGGCCTGTATCGCAACGCAGTACCCACTGGTGAAACTGCATCCCGTGGCGGGCTGATGTTTCTCTTCCTCTGGAGTTTCATGATGTTTGCTGGAACTTACACTGAATTCATCATTGCTGGCATTGACACGGCGGAGAACGCTGCGAATGTGGCAAATCTGCTTTTCTCGCTGAGTTTGATTTTCTGCGGGTGGGTTCCTTCTCTTCATCCCTCTCATTTTTGCAGACGTGTTGGCTAAGATGAAAATCAGTGTCTTGGTACCACCACAAGCCCTCCCCCGCTTCTGGATCTTCATGTATCGCGTCTCACCCTTCACTTACCTGGTCTCGGGTATGATCTCCGTTGGACTCGCCAACTCAGAAGTCGTCTGCAACCCTATCGAATACCTGCACTTCAACCCGCCCTCCGGTAAAACCTGCATTGAGTACATGGAAACGTATATTTCCATGGCGGGCGGCTATCTGCTTGACGAGAACGCATCGGCCGATTGCAGCTTCTGTTCTGTGAGGGACACCAACACGTACTTGAAGACCTTGAACTCGGAATTCAGCTTGAGGTGGCGCAACTTAGGACTGATGTGGGTCTTTATTGTCTTTAACATCTTCGCAGCCGTGGGGATGTACTGGCTTGCGAGGGTTCCGAAGGTCAAGAAGGCGAAGAAGGAGAAGTCTGAATAGAGCGGGGCGCGAGCGGCGTATTTGGCTTTGTTTCGCTTTTTTTTATGCTTTTTTTTTATAATGATACCCCCATATTGCGGAGCAGCGAATTGCTCTTCTATTGCGAGAGGGGAAGAGAACAAACAAGAAACTGTAGGTATAGAGAAAATAAATCACACCCTAGATAGCTAATGAAAACGATTGCCATTGAATTAATATTAGACTTTGGTTCAGTTTTAGAGCACGTTAAGAAGTCGTAGACCTCAAAGATGGTAGGAGCCCTCTCAGCGCAGAAGAGCGTGGTCCTGGCTTGTACGAATGCCACACACAGAATAAATAGCAAAAAGTCTTGCATGGTCAGCCAAATTCATGGCGAATTGAAGCTCATGGAGTTCTGAAAATCAAGAAAGAGGCTCAACAGAGCTCGATGGCTGAAAGCAGGGTAGGACGCCATCGAGAGCTGGCACAGGTGATGCTTGTGAGTGTGCAAAGGGATGAAAAATACGAAGATACGAACAGCCATTGAGGCTTGATTAATTCCGGAAGAAAATCTTGCCCAGAATGGTTCAAGCCTGACTCCAAGCGACAACTCGCTACTGTACACGTAACCGATTTCCAAGGTCAATGCACACCCCAAGCGAATGCACACCCTTTTCCCACCAAAACTACTGATTTTTAGACCTTAATAATTAAATAACTAATAAGTCAATTATCTTTAAAATTTCTATATTACTAGTTTTATATATATTAAATAAGATTATAATATAAAATTTACATAATCTTATATATTACGTAATTAATATTAAGCTTAAAATTCACAAATTACTAAGATTTAATATTTTATAAATAATATTATAAATAAGATTAATAAACAGAAACTACTTAATTTTATATTAATAGTATTACTTAAAGAAGACCTTTATTAATAAGTTTTATTAATATACCTTTATAATAAAAAAGTTTATTTAAAATAATAAGATTTTTAAAGATTTAATTAGTGCTTATATTATAATAATTCCGTTTAATTTTTTTAATAAAAGATATTATTTTTAATAAATAAAAAGAGAATTAAGAAAGAAGTACTTAATTCTATAAGAGTTTATATTATATTTTAAATTTTAAAGTTCAAACCCTAGGTTTTTATATAAAATAATAAGAATATATAAAATAAAAGTATTATTTACAAAACTATTCTTTTAATATTATAGGCTAGTATATAAAGTATATAAAAAATCAAAAATAGTATAAAAAGTAAGCTTTTATAGATATATATATTAAATAAAAACTTTAGTAGTATTTTTTATTAATTATATTATATTAATTATAAGGCTATATAAATATTTTATATATTAGAAGAATAGCTTTAGGGTAGCTTTATAGAATTATACTTAATTTTTTGATTTTTTAATATTTAATCTTTAATTTAAGTATCTTTTTAAAAATAAAGTATTCTTATATAAAATTCTTATATAAAATTAGAATTTTATAACTAATATACTATTTTATATAAAAATAATAACTTTAATTTATAGCTATATATAAGGTAAAGTGGTCCTATAAAAATTAAGTCTAAAGTATTTATATATATAAAGATATTAGGTATTAAATTCAAGTATTTAAGATTTTTGAATTTTCTAATAAAAGCCAAATTTAAATAATCTTAAAATATTAAAATATTTATACCTAAAACACAAATAAATACTCTATCTTCTTCTCTTTCCAAATATAAAAGAATTATATTATTATCTTTAATATTTATTTAGTAAATGATTATTTAATATCATGTATTCGGCTAAAATTAGGGTGTGCATTCGCTTGGGGTGTGCATTGACCTTGGAACTCGGTTACCCGTGACATCACATCGGATTGGCCGCCTGTGCGTGCAGCTATGCTGGAGACGGGTGTTGCGATAGTGAAAGCACATGCACACCCTGTCTATTAAGCTTTTAAGTGTAAAGCCTCCATGTCAAGTTGGCAACAGCACAGTGACATATGATCGCCTTTAGAAGGGACAAGCCGATGTGTCCACCCTCTTTACCAAACCGGTCCCCTAACTAGCTACAACTCCCTAAACCCTTCTCACCAGTCCCTTGTGATGCTTTCCCGACTTACTTTCGACACCCAAAACATGCGGTCATCAATCACGCGCCGCACGACGTCCCCTGCCAACGGTCCTCTGTATCAAAATCGCTGAATGCTGGGCCCTCCCAATGGGTACAGTGCAGGTGGATGAGTATCGGCTTAATTCTGTACAGTACAAACGTACAGCCGAGCTTCATTGCGGTCATGCAGAGTATGCGAACTGGTCACCATGCTTCATGGTAACACGGCAGGAATTAAGCACGGCTTCTAGCTTGGAGTCGATCAACTAAGCCACTCATGGAGGAAATTTAAGACAACCCAGGATTAGAGCACTTGATAGCGCATCAACCTGCAGCTGGCATTGGATCGGGAAGACAAACTAGAGCCAGCTAAAGAAGCTTCAACCCACCAAGCGTCACCGGAATTGTGTGGACCCTGCCTGCCTCGCAACTAAAACTCCACTTGCTGGTAGCAGCTTCGGGCCCAAGGATTTTCTTGGTTCCCCAGAAATTCATAAGTATTCTCCGTTTCCCCTAGTTTTTACTTCTTGTCCTCCTCAGCACTCTGGGGCCTCTCCGTACCTTCAACCACATTTTAGGACAACACATCAGATCGTCGAACCGACCACATGCACAATGTTGGGCATCGGCAAGAGCGATCGTACTGCCACGGGAATTGAATCTGGTTCCGATACACAGAATGATCAAGTGGAGGAAAATCAGAAGTCTCGATGGGAACGATTGTGGCCTGTAATGGCTTGCGGCGCCGGTCTCTTCTCAGACGGTTATATCAACAACGTGTGCACGCTTCCATGAAAGCTCAGCTCAGGCACTGACGGTTCCCAGGTCATCGGATCAGTTTCTACCATGCTAGGCAAGATATACGGAACAGAATACACTGGATCGAGCTCACAGAAGAACATCTCTGCAATCACCTTCGCAGGTACAGTCTTTGGACAGCTTGTTTTCGGATATACCAGTGATAAATGGTCGCGATCGAACAGCCTTCTCCTCTCTACAGTCATACTCATCGTCTTTGCCGCCCTCGGTGCTGGATCCTACGGAGCCGGTGGAAGCATTCAAGGCATGTTCGCTGCCCTCACCGCATATCGATTCCTTGTCGGGATAGGAATTGGGGGAGAATATCCTGCAGGATCAGTTGCGTGCTCCGAGGCTTCGGGCGAACTGAAGAGTGGCACACGAAATCGTTGGTTCATTCTGTTCACGAATGTGATGATTGACTGGGGCTTTGTGATTGGTGCTTTTGTTCCGTACCTGTTAGTTGTGATCTGCACTGAACAACACTTGCGTGCGGCATGGAGGATTTCCTTGGGACTTGGTGTCGTGCCGCCGTTGATGCTCTTATGGCTGCGAATCAAGCTTCAGGAGCCCGAGGAGTTCAAAAAGTCCGTGTCTCTCACCAGCCAATGATGTTTCGCTAACGAGAAGTTTAGGGAGAGTATGAAATACGTCAAGATCCCATATTGGTTGGTGATCAAGTACTATTGGAAGAGACTCCTCGCCGTCTCTGCAATCTGGTTTCTGTACGACTTCAGCACATATTCTTTCGGCATCTTTTCCTCGACCATTCTCACCAATGTCATGGCTAAAGATGCTCCTCTTTCACAATCATTCGGCTGGAATACAGTGATAAATTTGTTTTATGTTCCCGGCGCAATGTTCGGGTCGATCTTGTCCGACTGGATTGGACCAAGATATGCTCTCGCTGGAGGTGTGCTCGCCCAGGCAATCGTTGGCTTTATCATGGCTGGGCTTTATCCCCACTTAGCAAAACCAGAAAACGTGGCAGGCTTCGCAGTCGTCTATGGCATCTTCCTCTCACTTGGAGAGGTAGGACCCGGTGATAACATTGGCCTTGTTGCGTCCAAAACATGCGCTACTGGCGTTCGAGGCCAATATTATGCTATAGCAGCGGCTATGGGCAAAATTGGAGCCTTCGTTGGCACGTACATCTTCCCATATATCGAAAAGGCTGGTGGCAGCAACACCAATGCCAGTGCTCAATATCCATTCTATGTTTCAAGTAGTTTCTGCGTCTTGATGGCATTCATCGTCCTCTTCTGCCTTCCACATATCGGGCAAGATACAATCAAGAAAGAAGATATTGACTTTAGGCACTATCTTGAAACGCAAGGCTGGGACGTCAGACAACTGGGTCTATTGCAAGGAGAGACCGTTGAAAGCAGAGCGACGGCCCCAGCAGCTTTGGCGGAGACAGAGGCAGAGGAGAAGGAATAAGTGCCTCGATCTTAGGACTTTTTTATTTGCAAGGGATGATGAAACCCCCCCCTATTAATGAATATGAGATTTCAAGATACAAGAATTCTTTAGAAGCGTTAACCTTCAATTTTGCTTTCCAGCTAATGAAGTCGCTAGTTTCAGAGAGGCTTGGCGTGTAATGGAGCAGATTTGCACAAACCCAGTTTCCATGTCATGGGCCATTATTCCAGTGACATATGTACAAAGGATATAGCAATTGGTATGCTGTGGGATAACATTTCTGATAGATGGTGGGCATCAGGAAACAGAGACAACTTCCAGTGTTGGAGATGAGAAAATGAGATGAGTACCTTCGAAGAAGGGCAAGAAATCCTCACTTCATCAATTTCCCACACTGCGGAAATCCAGAAGACTTAGCTGTGGGACCATGTGAAGTTATGGAATCTGTGTGTGTGGTGGGACCCTTTGTTTGGGTCTGAGCTTGATTTTCAATTGTTGTCGTCGCCGAACTCGTTCCCTTTGGCAGTGGTTCTGCTTCTGGAATTCAGTCCAGCTCCTGGTTCGGATTCCATGAGGGTCGTATAATTTTCAGCCGTGCCCTTAGGGTGTCTTATTCAGTCCGCTCAGCCCGCCTCCCGCTCAGGATGGAGCGGATCGCGCCGCTTCTACCGAATAACTCTTGGCCGAGCATTCGGCGAATAAAGAAAGCTGGCGATGGCCGCTCATCCTCTCTGATTCGGCGCCCTGCCTCGCGTTGGGTCGAATCACGAATTTATCCGGAAGCCAACGTCTTGTGGCCGAATCGTGCATCAGGACTTGCACCAAAGCCCCTACTCCCTGATATACCAGGGGGTCCATATTGTTGCGAGCATGGCCGCACGATTACTTTGCGAGAGACGATAGCGTTCTGCGAGTCATCCGTTCCATTCAATCGGGCGAGGCCGTGGTTACATTTATAATGCCAGAGCCCTCTCCGTTCGGGGTTGAGGCCAGAGCACCACCATCAATCTTCAAAATCAACACCCGCCATGGCATCCATCATCGGCTTTGCAGCTCGAATCTGGAACCTCAACTACCCTCCTCAGCCTGCAAAGAAGGATGGGGCCTTACGGATAGGCCTCCTGGGCGCGTCGGGTGTTGCGTGAGTGAAGCGTCAAAGCGGTGTAAGCTTCACACTAACTCGTTCGCAGACCAGTGGCCGTCATCCAGCCCGCGAAATCACATGCTGAAGTGATTGTTACTGCAGTCGCTGCGCGCGATGTAAAGAAGGCAGAGGCATATGCAAAGAAACACAGCATCCCCATTATTCACAAATCTTATCAAGGTTAGTGTTGAGCGGGATCAATTGGAATCTTTGTCTGACTGGCATGCGATTTGAGATGTCATTGACGATCCTGCAATCGATGCAATATACATTGGCCTACCTAACGGCCTACACTACGAATGGGCGTTGAAGTCGTTAAAAGCTGGCAAGCATGTCCTGCTTGAGAAACCGTCGACGTCAAATGCTGCCGAAGCTGCTTCCCTCTTCCACCATGAACTCCTCAAACAACCCAATGCACCTGTCCTCCTTGAAGCATTTCACCCATTATTCACCCCAGCATGGCAGCTATATCTGTCTCTCCTCGATCCACCAAATCTTGCCTCAGCACATGCAACATTACCAGTCCCAAGCTTCCTCTTTGGCAACGACGATATAAGATACGTCTATGATCTAGCTGGTGGAGCATTGATGGACTGTGGGACATACTGTTGTTTATTCCTACGGCAGATGTTTGGGTCAGAGCCTGTGGAGTGTATAGAAGCTACGCCGACATTTCTACCAGAGCCCTGGGACCAGAAATGCGATCAAGTTATGAAGGCTAAGTGGCGGTTCCGTAATGGCGGCATTGGGTCTATTGATGCGAACCTGTCGAATCCTGTGCTCAAGTCAAAGCTTCCGTGGTGTCAGGCTATTCATAAGGAGAAAGTGGTTCAGGATGAGGAGCTAAGTGAGGAGAAGGAACATGTGGTGGTCAAGAAGGTTGTGGGGAACGTGCTGATTCAGCCAGTAGTATGGCACCGTATCTCAATTACCGAGCAACACACTATCCGCAATATCGCTGACAAGAAAGCTCTGAAGACCTGGACAACGACCGAGTACATGAAAGCTTACAAGTGGGAGGATTTCAACGGGAAGAAGAAGGGCGAGGACTGGTGGAATACCTACAGGTGGATGCTGGAGGAATTCGTGAACAAGATCAAAGGAAGAGAAGGGAGTGGAGTCTGGATGTCCCACGAGAATTCGATCCACCAGATGGAGATGATTGATACTCTCCCCCCCCCTAAATGTTTGCTAGCGGCCTCCACTGCCCCAGTTTTCGATAAAGCACGATTTCTGAGTGGTTCGAGCACCTGGTCAACCCTCTACACAGGGCAAAAAGTGGTCTGTGTATCAAGGCAAGGGTGCACGTAGAAGGTTCAAGAAGGCTCTCTGCCCTGGCAGTGGCTCTGAGCTGGCTTAAAAGGCACTTCCTCACTGGCTTAACACCCTGGATTCTTATTCGTACCTATACCCAAAACATACGCGCTAGCAAACATTTAGGGGGGGGGAGAGTAGCGGATATGCCAAAGCTGGCATGGCGATCAGACCCTCCTCGCATGTTCTCCAATAGGGAATCTGATTCCGAATCCTTCAAGAGCAACGCGTCTTGGTGTTGACGGCTTAACCACCTAGTTGGTGATCATGCTTTCAGTCCTGACAGGAGGGACCGAGCGGATGTCTCCCAGGATACGGCCTCTGGGAAGGAAAGAACTGTTTTTCTTCTCGCAGCAATCTTTTCAGCGGGATTGGGTCGCAGGAGTGCTTCAGTTCCTCTTCCTACCAATTGAAATTCTTCCCAGAAACCTTCCTTGCGGCCCCTCGGCGGGGTCGCCCTTCGAAGCAAAGATAGCCGGTGTCCAAAGGCCAATCCTATCAAGAAGGATTGCTTCATCCTTGTGACGTCCCGCCGTTCGCCAGCGACCACAAGTATCCACGAATGGGAAGGGGTGGCCATTCCCTCAAGGGACATTTCGGGGATTTCTTGCAACAATTCATGCGTGGGCGAAACGTTTTGTAAGAGAGGATTTGACAAGCAGGGCCGTGCGGGGCCGCTGTCGCAGCCACAGGGGCAAGGCCCTCGAAGAGAGGCGCAGCCTTGGGACGAATTGAATCATGATGAACGGAGATCCGAGGGTCTGGTCACTAAGCGATGTATCTTGACGTGGGGCGTGAGCATGGGGTTGTTTCTGCATTGGTTTCTCGAGCCCCTCTTCTTTGTACAAGTGAGTGAAATAAATATGTAAATGTCTCGACCTGCTCTGGGAGGCGCAGCTTTCGTCCTGGTACTGGCCCGAGGTGTGGAATCATTCCTGTATTCTTGTACATTCCTTCTCTTCTCTTGTCTTCTCTCCCGTTCATTAAGTCGAGTCCAATTCATGCAAAAATGTTGTTGCAGTTGTTGTTTGTTTCTTCGCTACAATGGATCCCAATACGAGCGCAAATTTATTTCAGCCAGCCGACAGCAGGCGAGATCATCAAGGGCGGGGTCCCGTTTATTGTGTCCTGCATGGAACCTTACACTGCGCCATATTTTAGCCAGATGACCAATTTCTCCTTGCTCCTACTCGCGGGGACATACTCGTCTCCTGTTTGTCCACTTGTCAAGCCGCACTTCAGAGCTGTATTGACTTTTGCATAGGTTACACTCTATGCATGGAACCTCTCCAACACTTCTCCCTCTACCGTCTCCAATAGCATTATATTCCCGCCTTCAATTGGTCCTTCGGCAACCTCAGCTTATTTTCTTGGCATCAAAGGCTCCATTTTAGCCAATACTTCCATCTCAGTCATCTATTTCTCCCCACACTTCACCCTGCATAATATGACCGGAGATACTTCACTCATACCCGACATCGCGGCCGCTACGCCTACACCTTCCAACTGGGTAGTAGGTGGGACCAAGATCCCTGTGACCCAAACCGCTTCGCCAGGGCGGATGATCATATGTACATCTTCAGATGGCGCCGTCCAGGAAATAGGAGAAACGGGCGGTTACGGACCAATCCTGGATAAGAATTGTGAACTTGAAGCGTTAAATTATTTGCGAGCCCTAGTCACGCAGACCAGGACTGTGACTGCTATTTCCGCACCGGTCATAACTACACCACCAGCCTTTGCTGCTTTCTCGGATTTGCTCGCCCCATTTACGCCTTCGACTTCCGTCTCTAGCCATCAGCCTTCTGCTACAGTCTCAGGTCAGAATCCAACAAGTACAAACAACAATACCAACGCCGGTGTTGCAAGTATAACTTCAGGCAACGCCCAGAATGCAAAGATGGTGGAAATGTTGATTGTAGCGGGCATCACGCTCGCGACTGTTATCATTTTATTTTTTATCTGGATGAAGTATGGGAGGAGGCGGTATCCGCATGGTGGGTGCGAACACCACGATTGTGATTGCTCGGGGATGAAAAAGATGTGGGATAACATGAGCCGACCGATTTTGTATGGGAAGGTGGAGCTGGATGCGGAGAAGGGAGGTTTGGTGACTGTGTGGCGGAAAGAGATGGGAAGTGAGGAGACACAGGGGAGTATGGAGTTGGATGCTAATCGGGAGAGAGGAGAGTTGGAGAGCAGGGAGGGTAGTGGAGAATTGAGTGGACGAGCGAGCGAGCCTGAGGTTGAGAATCCAAGAAGGGCGGTTGTGACAGAAGCAAAGGCACCTTCAAGGTCGAGCAGGAGGAGTGGACGGACAATCGTGGCGGAATTGGAAGGAGATATGGTTGCTGCGGACCCAATGGAGATGCCTACTCCGGACTTTGAGCCTCAGATGATGTGTCCTGTGCCGGTACCAGTAATTGGGAAACGAGCAGTCGTCGTTGGGAAATGCGAGCAAGGGATGGTAGTACGTGGAAGAGAAGCAGCTGTTATTGTTGCTGTGAGCAAACGGAAAAGAAGTGATTCAGGGGCGACCGCGACAATACAGAGATCTGGAGATCTGCTACATATTCCTCCGAAGGAGACTCCTGATGTTTGCGAGGATTATCTGCGGATCAAACGGCAAGAGCGGGTGGGGGTGTTGACGGATGCGACGAGGATACGTGACATGAGGAAAGAGAGTTACTTGATGAGGAAGTCAGAGGAAGGTGCAGAGCGAGATAGACAACAGGGACTAGAAGGAGAAAGCTGTGCTTCTCCGCTTGTTTCTGCATGCGAGAACTTCGTGCCTATATCTTAGGAAATATTTCAATGTACAAAGATTTCAAGGAACAATGTCTATTTGGCAAGCTTCGCTCTCATTTATGGGAAATGAAGTGATTCCTGTTCTCTAGTCGAAGGGGGGAGGGACTGCTGCATTTATCTGCACGAGCTCTCTGAAACGCAGGCTGATCAGGAAGTTAAGTGGAAGATCAATCAGTCCACATATTCGAAACACCATAAAAGTCAAATGAGCTAATGACTGACAAGCAGCCGCTCCAGGGTATTGCCTCCCGTCCCTGACGAATCTACACCTAACCCAAAGGCGCCTGCCTTACTCCAACAGGATAACAAACGAAACCATTTACACCAGAGACATCTATATACCCCAATCTAGTTTCTAAGACCAAGATCTAGTTCACCATCTTCTACCAAACACATCATTCTCCTTAGCAGCCGCACTGGCTGGTCTAATTGCAGGAGGTGTAACCTTTCTGTCCACCGACCCCTCTCTACTTGAACCCGCACTGCTCGACATGGAGACTTCCTTCAAGATTCTTGGCTTGGCACCTAAATCATACTGGGCGGCAGAAGGATGAGGTGGTGCATGCTCAGCATCACGTCTGAACAGCTGCAAGATCTCCTTCATGCCAAGCTTACCTGCACCACCCTTACCACCTTCAATAGTCTGGTTTGCAAGCTCGCGCTTCTTCTCCTGTAGATCTAGGATTCTCTCTTCCACCGAGTCCTTGATAGTAATCTTGTAGACGACGACGTCGATCTTCTGAGTTAGGCGATGGACTCTGTCAATTGCCTGCTCCTCAACGAACTACAATTCATTAGTAAGTAATTTCTAAAGCTTCGGAAAACGAGCTTACAGGGTTCCAAAATGGTTCAAGGATGACAACTCGAGTGGCAGCAGTAAGATTAAGACCCAAAGATCCGCATTTGAGACTGCAAAGCAAAATTCGGCAATTCTTGTCGTTGCGCAACTTAGTAAGGCTGGCTTCACGCAGATCATTTCTCATCTTGCCGTCGTATCGAGTAAACTTAAAGCCTTTCTGTCGTAAGAATGGCTCGATGAGATCCAACATTGACGTGAATTGTGAGAAGACAATGAATTTGTGTTTGGCTGCTTCCTTGCTGAGGATTGCTAGTAAGTGGGTGATTTTCGTAGATGTTGCTACAGAGGCGAGTTGTGCCTCTTCGTCGGAGGAGCCAAATTCGTCCTCGACCTCTTGGTCTGAATCTGTCTCTGATTCTGAGCGTGAGTCTGAGTCCGGATCCGAATCAAGATTGGTCACTCCTCCCTTCATCGTCTGTGATCCTTGCAAATGAAGCTTCTCGAGCGAGGGAAAAGTATCATCATCGGAGCCAATCCATTCGCCGCCACCTTCCGCATTTTCGTCTTCAATGCCGCCCGCTTTTCCGAGTGTGAGAGAGCCTTGTTGACGCTTAGGTACAACCCAGGATCCTTCCGCGTCCTCATCTTCATCATCGCTGTCTTGAATGATGGCTCGATTTCTCGGTTTTCGGACTATGGTTTGAGACTCGGATTTGATCTCGCGGTGGTGTTTCCGCTTCTTCTTGTCTTTCTTGGACTTGCGATTTCCTGTGATTTCTGCCAGATCTGCCTCGCAGTCCAAGCAACGGATAGCACCTTGTGCAATAGCGTCCTTGACGAGATCCAGTTGGCAGACCTCGCATTTCTTAGCACCAACCCCCAAGGCACCAAACATTTCGGCCATTTCATCAATCTCTGCATTTGCAGTCTTCGACTTCCCAGTCGTAGTAACTTTTGTGTCGCCTGCAAGAACCTCGCTATCCTTGGCCAGCTTGCCCGCAACAAGTTTTGGGTGATTGCAAGCTTGTCTGAGACGTAACAGCAGAACTAAAGCACTTGCATAATTGACCTTGCCGCTCATCATCTGCTCGATGCTCGCATCAGTACGTTGCTCCAGGCGCTCGTAGAAGTGGCGCTCCTCCGGCGAGAATTCTGCAAAGACTTTTTCAATCTTGCGTTCCGTGACTTTAAAGCCTGTGGTGCTAGCTTCTCCAAGAACGGATGGCTTTCCGCCAGGATTCAAGGCTCCTTCCTTCTTCAAAATTTCCTTTGTTCGGCGTTTCATACAAATCTTCAGGAAAGCACGAAGGCGTTTAATAGCAACGTCGCCTCTGCCATTCTTCATAGGTCGGTCGATTTGATCCTTCCACTCTTTCAAGTCATCGTAAGGCTTGATCCGCAAGAACTTGATGAGACTCTGCAATTCCTCCAAGTTGTTCTGCATCGGTGTACCAGTCAAGCACCACCGATACTCACTCCGCAGAGCATAACAAGCTTGCGTAGCCTTTGCATTGCGGTTCTTGATGGTATGGGCCTCATCGAGAATGACTCGATACCAATGAAGACCAAAACATCCAACTTTGAGTCCATCTGCCTCTGTGGAGGAACTTCCAAATTCGGAAACTAGGATTTGGTATGTGGTGATTACCACATCGTACCTCTTCAAGTCTTGGAAGCGTTTTGTGCGTTGTGGTCCGTGGTGAACACAAACGCGAAGAGCATGAGAGGGTTCGACTTTCTCCTTGATCTCTAATTCCCACTGTCGAATAAGAGCCAAAGGGGCAACCACCAGTGTGGTTTTCTCCAAGCCGGAGGGAAGTTTTCGCTTTGTGATGATGGCTTCCTCTGTGGGTTTGGCGTTTGTAAGGATGAGAGATATGGATTGCAGAGTCTTTCCAAGCCCCATATCGTCGGCCAAGATTCCGCCCTTGGGGACCTTGCCTTTTCTCCCGGTGCCAAGTTCTCTGCCTGTCATCCATTCAAGACCTTCAACCTGATGTGGAAGCAGCTTGACCTTGACTCCCTCAACAGTGCCATCATCTTCGTCTTCGTCCTCGTCCTCAGAAGCGACGTCGAATTTCTCTTCATCTACACTCAAGCCCTTCAACTTGTCCATCAGACTGTCGGCTTCCAAATCCTTTCTCTTCTTCCGTAATCTGGTTCTGGGCATGTCATCTTCGTCCTCGATAACTCCTTCCAACAGAGCTTTCAGATCCTCTTCTGCCTTTTTCGGGTCGACAAAAGTGTATGGACCGGGGGGGACATATGTTTCGCGGTAGTTATTCATGGTAAGATCGACATAGTTGCTACTATTAATCGATTGAAACCCTCCATATGTTCCTCCCATAGAGCCAAAGGTTTGAGGAGGTGCAGCTTTGGTTGTGGTATAAGAGGGGATTTGCGGGCCCGGTGCTCGAACTGGGACAGGATTGGAGCCACTATTCAATACATCAGATCATGACTGGCGAGGAGCATGTGATTTTCTTACGCATAGTTTGTCTGGTACGAAGGCGGAGCTCTTGGCATGAAGGGGTCGATTACTTTGCGGGAGGCATCTTTAAAGGCTTGCAGATGGGGATGTACTGCATCGCGTCAGCTTCAAGTACTGAGAAAAGGATCCAAACTTCATACCGGACTTCTCGCCATCCCTGTGATGCTCAGGTCGAGACTTGGGTTGAATAAACACACTTGATGACTCCCTAGCTGGAGCTCGATTGAGTGGCGATTGCGGGAGTGTGGGCTGGCCGAATTGAGGTATGCTTGGCTGGGGAGCCTTAAAAGGGTAAGAGCTCTCCATCTGCTTTTGAGGCTGTTCGTTGGCCATGACGGGGTTTAAAGGTGCATTGGGAGCCTTGGCGGGTGACCTTTCATTGACCATTTTGTTTCGACGACTCTGCTCTGTGTTCGATGCCTCTTCTTTTGAGATACTAAATACGAATGGGATCGGGCAGCTGTTTTCGGTGGACCTTATGGCACTACCAAAGTCGAATGAAGCGGGGGAGTTGAAAGAGAAGAGCGAGGAGGAATCGCCAAGTTCGCTGAGATTATTGGTTCTTGAGGTGGGCGAGTTCGCGAGCCTGTGATGCGAAGGAAGTTCTGGTTGAGAAAATATTGTCCTTTTCGATCCTGGAATCCGTTGCGAGTCGTTTTGTTGACTTGGGGAATCCCTCCCTTCCCTAAGTTTGGAGTGTCTCTTGCACCTAATGTATTATGCGGGGTGAAGGAACCTCTGCCTTGGAAGGTTAGTTGAATAGATCAATTGGGTATCCAAAGGGGACAAACCTCATTGGATTCGGTCCCTGGCAGTCGTGTTCTTAGCACCTGCTGAGAAATTTATGGATGTGTATGAGGATCTGGTACGTGGAAGTCGCGCTCGCGTTGATCGTCGTCGTCATAGGCAACGATGGCATAAAAAACAAGGTTTGTGGAAACCACTTTACGCGCAGACGCGTACAATGTATGCGTTATTATTTGTCGAATACTTGAAATACCTGTGGTGTAAAATATGTACAATGAAAGTCCAACCAATTACTCAATTTCTCCCTCTCTCCCTCCCTCCCATTCTCCATTTCAGTAAATGCATTTCCTGTTTGACCGATTTCATATTCTCCTAATCTAGTACCTCTTCTCATCGAAGGAAATATACCCATTTTTGGAACTAAAGCCCAGGAGACCGCAACGATTCATCCAATTCCGAAAATTTTGGGTTCTTCTCATCATGTTTTCGCAAACAATGTTTCCAGTTAGACTCCATCCATTAAATCTTTGGGTATCTAATTCCTCGCTTTTCATGCCCCGCGCGCCGAGATCCATGAAAATCTATCGCCATACAAGTACAATTCCTTTTCCAAACTCACCGTAGCTTCCGTGTATTATCAAGAGGCGGGAGACTCATTTCTGGTCCCAGGCTGCTGCAATTTCTTCCCCTTTGTTTCAAAAAGGGATTTAACTCTTCTCAACCGACGAAGCATTGTTTTGTCCTTTTCATCTCGAATACTTTTCGCAGCTTCGTCGTCGACTTCCGTTCCAAACGTACTTGCAAACTCGCTTGCATTGTCGACTGAGGGCTGTCTCGACTCTCTGCTCCCAAGGCGTTCCCCACTTGATCTCAGATGATGATCATTCTTGAGAATCCGTATGATGATTTCCCAGCCAGCCAAGGCACTTGCCGATGATATGGCAGAAGCCCTCAGCCCATTTTGTGAGGCTGCGTTCTGCCAGGGACAGTAATCCCTATGTTCTTTGACGATGTCTAACTTGCTCATCGCCGCTCCTGTGATTTCTTCACCAGCTTCATTGACCTCTTTGCTCTTAAATAACCAAAGACCAAGGACTCTAAAACATGCTTGGCATGAGACCGATCCAAGTTGTTCCCCCAATTTTTCATGTTTATGCCCTTGCCATCCGAATAACGCCATCACGAAAGCTACCCGGTTTACTTCTTGTTGTACAGGATTTCCGATATGTTGAGCAGAAGTAGATGCGAAAAAGTCTGATGGAAGGTAGCTCAAAATGAGGTCTAGGTCAAATCCCGGAGGTTTCCGCACATTCATCATATATGGAAGAGTCTCCTTTCTAGCGCATAGCTCGTCGTACCGATCGTGGAGTTGGTGGATCGTTGTGCCTGGATGATTGAGGGGTAACTTGAATATAGAATCTAGCATGAAATCAGCATTTCTGATTTTCCAACAAAGGAACACTGACCATCACACCCTCGTTTTCTCCAAAGGCAGCTTTCTTCGTGAGACGTCTCGATGAGTTCCTGGTACTTTTGCACCAAAGCATCCTCTAGAAAAACGTCAATAAAACCGTGACCCAAGGTTGATAGATGGCGTACCAATATTCTGCGCAACGTATACGGGCACCTCCTTGCCATCCACCTCCTTGCGATTCAGTTTCACCAAGATCTCGACATTGCACAAGGAGCAGCGGACTCGCTCCAACTTCTGGCAGACCCATCCTCGTTTCGCCCACTCGACCTCGTTGACCTTGGAAGGCTTCGGTGTCCAATCGGTCAGATTCGAGAAAGACTTTAGTCGCTGGAGGAATGCCATGCGATCCCAAGGCGCATATTTCGGTGTATCGTCAGAATCTGGGCCTACCATAGACCTTATGTTTTTGTCTCTCATCGTTGGGTTGGGTCTAAGAAGAGTAGGATTCGACTCCTTTGTTCCAGAGAAATCCGCAACTCGACGTTTCTTAGCCTGCGAATCTTCGCTCGTTCTTGAGATCGAGTCGGCATTGTTGGCTTCCTTTGAAGAAACGTTGGTGGTCGACTTTGTCCCAATCCCATTCAGGAGGGCGTTGAATTTGCGCTTGGTTGCATTCATGATAGGTCTCTGGCAAGTACTGCCCCTTAAATTATTTCCAATGCGGAAAAAAAGAGGTTGGAGGCTGAGTTATCCAACGCATCAAATAGGCCTGCCGTTGCTGTCCACGCGCTTCTGCTTAGTCGTGATACACAACCGCCAAATTTGTTAGCGAATCCAGCCTGAAAATCAAACCCCTGATTAATTTCCTTAGCAGCCAGCACACTTAGGTTCCCTTGAAAATGAACATTAATTAATGCACAGTTTATAGGAGTACCCTCTATAAAATTGTGAAAATTTAATTGCCATTGTTATGGAAGTTAATAATATAGAAAACGTTGTTTTCGGCCCGGATTCGGTGGATCACCTAGCTGGAGGCGCGTGCTGTCACTGCTGTCGCAGCTGTCAAAGGAACTTCTGAAAGTTATGACCGTGCCACCCCTGTCACGAAGGACGCCCACGAGCTTGAGGCGATGATGGGGGCGTGGGGCGATCTGCTCCGCAAAAATTCCCAGAATTAAATTTTACCATCCGCTTATGAAAATGATATCTCGCAAGGTTTGGAATGTACATTTATGTCACCGCAAGCCAGATATACTTCGAAATCGTCTCCAAGACTTTTCTCCTACTGGGTCATCTTCACTTCAATCCTCGTCGTCACTCTGGCTGCCCTGCTGACGAAAGTTCTGCCCCGCATTTCTCTCCTTTCTCGCCATCTTACCCCTCCCAGAACTCTCTTCACAACGACCAAAATGTCTGCATACAGTAAAGAGCTGGAAGTGGCGCAGCTCGCTGTCCAGAGAGCATCGATACTCACCAAGAAAGTCTTCCATGAAAAGGCCAAAGGAACAGTCTCTAAAGATGACGCATCCCCAGTCACCATAGGAGACTTTGGTGCTCAAGCACTCATCATTCAAGCTATCAAGAAGAACTTTCCGGACGATCAGGTTGTTGGTGAGGAGGAGGCAAGCACATTGAGAAATGATATCAAGCTTCGAGATCAAATATGGGCTTTCGTCAAGGATACGACTCTTACGGATGCCAACGCCGAGAGAATTGTGGGGGGCCCAATCGAGACCATTGATGCCATGTTGGATGCCATTGATGCTGGCAACAGTGCCGGAGGGAACAAGGGAAGAATTTGGGCTCTTGATCCTATTGATGGGACCAAAGGCTTCCTGAGAGGAGGTCAATATGCTGTTTGCCTAGCATTGATGGTGGATGGAGATGTCAAAGTTGGTGTTTTGGGCTGTCCAAACCTTCCAGTAGATGACGCAGCACCCTTAACTGCACAATCAGGTGTTGATCAAACGGACGCTGAAGGAAAGGGTGTTTTGTTCTCTGCTGTTTCTGGTCAGGGTGCTACAAGCAGGCCCTTAGGGACGGCTGGACTTGGAAAGAGCAAACCCATTCAGATGAAGCCGGTTGAAGATATCACGCAAGCCACCTTCTGTGAGAGTGTGGAAGCAGGACATTCTTCTCACGGAGATCAACACGCAATTGTCACGAAGTTGGGTGTGACGAAACCTAGTGTTCGAATGGATTCGCAAGCAAAATACGGTTCTATTGCCCGAGGAGCCGGCGATATCTATCTCAGATTACCAGTTAGCGCAACCTATCAAGAGAAAATTTGGGATCATGCAGCTGGGGATCTCATCGTTCGGGAGGCAGGCGGAGAAGTTACGGATACCTTGGGAAGACGCTTGGATTTCAGCAAAGGAAGAACACTCCAAGAGAACAAGGGTGTGGTTGCAGCACCAAAAGCTGTTCATGGCTACGTCCTTGAAGTGGTGAAGGAGGTTCTAGCCAAGAAATAAAATGGTTCAGGGCATTCAATAAACTAGAAGAAAATAGACTGTATTCCGCCTATTCTCGTCCTACCAACGCCATATGTCTATAGATTCCATACGCATTATATTATACAGTCCAGCCAGCTTCTACTTAATCTTCTTCGCCTTCAACTTGATCGTTTCCCCATTCACGAATATACCCTTCCCTTTGTACGGCTCCGGTTTCCTCCACATTCTAATCTTCGCGGCAAACTGTAGAATGACCTCCTTTTCGACGCCCTCTAGCAATATTCTTGTTGGCTGAGGAACAGTAGCCTTCACACCTTTCGGCACGGGAAGCTCGATGGGGTGCGAGTATCCAACTTTCAACACAACAAATTGCTGACCATCGAATTCCGGGGATACGGTGGTCGCAGTGTTCTCAACCGTAGCTCGATATCCAACTCCCACTAATCTTAAAATGGCCGTATGGCCTTCTGATACCCCGAGGATGTGATTTTGTAGGTATGCGCGAGTAGTCCCTATGGAAAATAAGTACATTCCCCCATTTCGAAAAGGCGGATGCCATACCCCACATCTCACGCTGCTTCTTGACCTCTCTGTCTTCAACTGTGACGTATGCCTTCCGTGTAGCTTCATCATGTTCAAGATTTACAAATGCCGGAATGGTCATTGACATCTTGCCTGTCATAAAATCAGCAAAGTCGGTCTACGATTGCTTGAGCGACATACCCAATGGCCCTTCAATTACAACAGTCGGCCGAGCTGCAGCTGGCGCCATATTCTTCTTGATAACAGGTGGAATGACATTGAATTTGACTTCTGGGGGAATTGATAAAGGTGCTCGTCCGATTTGCGATGGCCGGTATGTCGAAGCAGAGAATGACCGTGAGGGAATGATTGGAAAGGCTGGCAGCAGGAAAGCTGGTAAAGAAACGGATGGAGAGGCAGCAATTGCCCTCTCCAGTCCTTTTGACCGCGTCGTAGAGAACATTGCCTCTATGCTGTCCTTGTGGGGGGATGTTGAAGTTCCAGGTCTCAATATTTTTAGCTCTTTCCCGTTCAAGCTTCAGCCAGACACGTGATCAGATGAAGAACCTGTCACCACTTTCTCGACCCGAACGACTTCAGATGAAAACTCGATTTCATGAATAGAAAAGCTCAACGAATATCGTCCATTGCATAAAAATGAATGGCCCCCCGACTCGAAGAAAGGTGGGAATCGGATCTTGAGATCAATGTAGTATCACCATGTTCCTCTTGAGCAATTTTTCGATTTCTGCTCAAGCAATGTGAGCACAAAGCATGCTCTATTCCGATATTATCCTTCCAATTATCTTTGATAAGCCTTGAAATGCGTCTTGGTGAAGCATTAGAAGTTCCCAATGTTTCACCATATCTACCGCCTTCTCTAAATCTCAATGTCCGATGACAACAAAGAACATTGGTGGCATGGGATGAAAGTAGACTTCAGATGATACAAATCAATTGAGACGGACACTGAATCAAGTGTCAAATCAATTTACTCTTCTCTTTAAACTTACTTTGGCCTTTCGTATATCTACACATAGTGTAAGGAAAGCCAAATAGACGCGGAGAAACATGCAGATTTGTTCTTGCGCGTCCCCCAACATTCACACTCTTTTCGGCCGGACTGTAAATCAAGTCTCCCTCTTCCTGCTTCACAGCTTCGTTGACCACATCAGGTACACAAAAGCTCTCGCTTATCGTGCCGATATACAAGGCTTTACCCGTGGAACACCTCCTCGAGGACAACTACTTTCCCGGTGTCCATCTTCTCAAGCTTTCCTTTCTCCAGACCTTCCCACCTTCTACCCTCCCCATCGCTCCACTTCACGACACCACCCCCTCCGAACCCACACCACTTCGTAAAACATTGATCAACCACTCCATCCCTTTACAACACCATCAAAGATTGTACCACGCATCGAATCGCGATCAGGGTCGAGGCTGACGAGTTTCTGAAGTTTCACCTTCACCTTGGCCACTCACGTAAGTTATCCCTTCATATCCCTCCTACTCTTACTTCCTTGAAGTCTTCGCGTTATCTGACCATCGCCTCCTAGCAGCAGTAAACATCCACCGGCCCAGCCATGAAGACCTCAAGACTCCTTCCGTTCGTGGCAGTATGGTCTCGTGGTCTTGCCTACAGCATGTTTAGCAGCACCTCATCTGAGAAAGTGACCGACAATGGTGAGTCACAAATGTACTGAGGTCCTGTTGCCTAACAATTCAATAGATCGAAATGAACTCGCAGATGTCGATTTCGACTTCAATCCAGCTGAGCTGATCGATCCGAAGTCGCGTCGACCAAAGATCTATGTCAATGCCATCATTGAGCTCAAGCGTCTCGAAGAGGAGCCTCTTTGCCACCGTATGGCAGCTCAACTTCTAATCAACAATTGCCGTGGGCTTGAAAGCATCGACGAGCACAATTACGATGCAATGAAAAGCCACCTCCAGAGATCCCACGTCGAGAGTTTCGCATGTAGTCTTGCCATTTGCGATATGGAACGAGCGAGATCCCCAATCCCGGAACAATGCAGCCCATATGCAAGTTCGTCCCTCATCCGAGCCGCTCGTGATGCCAATTCCAAGTTACAAGTGTCTCCCGAGCAAGTTGGAGACTGCCTCAACGCCCTCACCAATAACCCTAATCATTGGAACACATGGCTCAGTTACCGCGACAGGGCGTTGCTGTTCTGTCGTGCTGCCCGCGTTGATATCGACAAAGGTTTGATTAATAACCTTTTCAAATGTAACGATGTTCTGATAATTTCTAGATAATTCAATTCATCTGGCTAAGAAACTAACTGAAATCTTGGAGAACTTTACCAATGATCTCCGAGTAGATCTTGATGAATTGAATCAAAAGATTGCGCACAATGGACGTGAAGTCGATTCATACTTCGAGAAGATGTCAAACCATGCTGAGGACTGGATGTCAAAGTTTCAAAGCAGCTTCGAATCGGTTTCGGTGAATGTTGAGGTAAGTTCGGTTCTTTTGAAGTAGGAGTAATAGCTTAACACGGACAATAGACTGTCAAGTCGTCAATAAAATCGGTTGCCGATACCTCAACTGATGTGGTCCATAGGATGGAAAGGATCATCAGCACATTCTTGCAAGGGCATGCGCAGATGGCAGACGAGCAAGAGAAGGCTCTGGAAGTGACTACGAACAAGGTCCAATCGCGTATGAAGGCCCTTGCCGACCTGGTCGGAGAGACTCATGAGGGTACAATGGAGCTGAAAGCTACTTTGCAACATCTCATTCCCGTGGTCCTTGACCTTTCCGCCCGTCAAGCAGCTATGGAAGATGTAAGACCTCCTGCTAAATTGCCGCACGCTATTGACATTTTTCGTAGAAATCCGCAGCGATGTTCTCTACCCTGGTCAATGCTACTGAGCTCTTGCAGACGCATACACAGAAGCTGGCACAGGCACAGACCGCTGTCTCTGGGATCCACGAGAATCTGGACCGAGCTGCTGAGGCTGTCAAATCATGGACTGAGAACCTTCCAGTCGGTGGTGGGTGGTCAGATTGGGGCCTACGCATCGGTACTCCCTTGGCAACATTGATCCTTGGAAATTATGGCATCACTCCCACAGTTACTATGAACGCTGTGTTCTTGATCTCTGGTACGTGCTTGAGAAAACACTGAAGAACGTTGAGCTAATTTACATCAGGCTTGCTTGGTGGCGAGACTGTTGTTCATCTCCGACGCTTGGGGCTATCGTACAACTGGTCCTGGATGTGGTGGCAAAGCAGCGACTCCGAGAGGCCATATCATCCACACATGCCTCAGGAGCAAGCCAAGTCATCCTTAGCGATGACACCCATCGAATTCGAGACTGCTTCAACATTCACCAGCACGGATTCGAGCGTCCAGGACGTCCATGTTGACATGGCGTGAGTAATGTTCCAAGCAATGGTTAAACATCCGGACACTTCACTGCCATACACAACATCATGAAGCCTTTAACCTTCTCGACAGATCGGGGGATTTCCTTACAAAAAATATTGCTATTTATGGCGAAGGTTTCGAATATCGGGGCATTTGCATCTAGAGCTTTGCAAATTAAATGGGATACTCCAAAGGAATTAGAGGAGGTAAACAGGAACAATTGCTCTGGAAAGGTATAAAAAATTGGGCTGAATCGGCCTTGGAAAATGTGGTTTGCATACGGCGGTTTGCAAGTAACAACATAAGAGGGCGGGACTGGAAGAAGGAAAAAAGGAGAGCGCTTGGAAGACATACGAGAAAAGGGTTGAAGAAATGAAGCGAAAGGGAACGGAATGGATATGGGGAATATGTTTATTAGGCTTGCCTTAGCGGATTGCTCATGCTGATATGATAATTGGGGAGTGAGGTTATCGTGTGTGGGGGGAAAAGGATGGATTGGGGTGCAGAAATCTCAGGAAAAGGGATGAGAATTTGCACACATGGATGGGTCTCAATTCGCATTCCCGCTTGCCCTGATAATTGTGAATAACCAAACGACCGGTATCATCGAATTGATGACTTGCTGTAGCACAATCGTGGTGGACAGGAAAAGCGGCACGAATTTTCAATGTCTCCATTCAAAGCTAGACATCCATTTAGGGTCGAAGGGGCAGGAACAGGTACTCTAGACACCTGAGACATCCGAAGGGAGCAGATAGTCTTCGTTTGAATGTGCAATATCACGTTGGTATATTTAGAGAGGAAGTGTTGGAATGTCCAGCTCGACTTGGGACATTGAAAATGAGTGCCGCTTTCTCTGTCCGCCAGGAGGTACAGTCCAAACGAAGAAGCGGAGATTCATGCACTTCCATAACAATATTATCTGCTTACAAAATCCCACATATCATCCCCTTCGGAAACGACGCCACAAATGACACGAATTCGATCCCAGATCGACTGTATGCCAAACGTGCTCGCCCGGCTCAATACAAGAGATGGATGTAATTTGCAATTATTGACCGATAAAGAGAAGATACAAATTGGGTATAAGGTATCGTATGCCAATTTTGGTGCAAGCGACGAACTGAACCAAGGAGAATGGAAAGAAGGAGGCCTCGGGCCATTAAAGTTGTTGTGACGGGATCGGGTACACATCGCCTGGGGAGGGGTTCGGAACGGTCGTTTCTTCTCTCTGAAGTATGGAGAAATAGGCCGTGCAGGAAGCTGAGAAGAGGTGAAATTAGGCGTTGACCTGAGAAGTCGACGGTGAGAGATCCGTGATCGACTGGAGTGACCTGTTGGGGTGGGGGTTGAGTCGCTGCTATTTCAATCGGCTAAACGAGTGGCATACCTCAAGTTGTCTTTCTTCAAATCCTCATTCATTTGCTCCAATTGCTGTGCCGTGATTCTAGCTTTCGCTATCTATATTCCATCAAAAATAAAGCCGTCAGCAGGTTTGTCCTTTTGCGGCCGTGCAGCTGGGGAAGTCGAAGAATGAGAGGATTTTGCAAGAAAATGGTCTAAAGGAAAACAAGATTAGGAGAAAGGTTGCCGGACCGATGCTAATGCGGCTGATGAACTATCATGCTCACCTTCCACCGCATCTGACTTAGCTGGAGCAGCATCGTCTTCCTCAGCATATTTGCTGGCAGCAAGCCCCTTGGCAGTTGTGGGGGTCTGGGGCGTCTTGGGTGAAGGAAGTGCGGTGTTCTTGGTCTGCGAATTCATATCAGGATCAATTTCGTGAAAACGTCATCAATCAAATGAAGGAGAGATGTACCTTTACCTCTGCAAGCTCAGCATCCTTCACTTTGAGATTGGCTTCGGCCTCCTTCAATCGAGCTTCAACATCCGCAGCCTTCTTGGTTGCTTCTTCGACAAGCTGACCCATGGAATCATGCAAGGAGTTGTAGTCAGACTTGCTTTCCTCCTTCTGTCTAGTCAGTTCAGTCTGCAACTTCTCGAGAGACGCTTTCGTAGCTAGATGCTCTTCTGTGGCTTTTGCTGACTCCTGTTGGGCAGTCATAAGAGCTGCTTGGTGTTGGTCTTTCAAAGCTTGAAGTTCCTTGCGGAGAGCATCTGCTTCGGATGTATCTGGCTTTTTGCTCTTAGCAGCTTCCAGGTCGGCCTGAGCAGAAGCCTTTTCCATCTTCTCATGAGCTAGATCCTGCTTCAGAGCATCCAATTCAGCGTCCGCCTTGAGTAAGGAAGACTTCATCTCTGCAATTTCGGCCTGCAACGCAGTCACAGTGGCCTGTGAGTTGTTAGCATCCCACATCACCTAAAACCTCGGTCGAAGTGTTACCTTTTGCTTCTCGGCATCCGACGACGTACTCGCTTGACTTGCCGCATGCTGCTTCTTCAGGGTGGCTATTTGTTCGGAATAGCTTGCGTGGATCTCTTTCACCTCGCTGGCATGAGTGGCGTCCACAGCAGTGATTGCTCTGTCGTGAGCCTCGTCCAAATTTTTCGCGTGAGTAGTCTTCAGATCCTCGAGTGCCTTTGCATGAGTAGTCTTCAATTCCTCGACTGACTTTGCCTGTGCGGTCTCTCTATCATCAAAGACAACAATAGCTGCGGCATGGTCTTGCTTAAGCTTTTCCAACTCCTTAGCATGAGTTGTAGTAGCATCAGTATGGGACTTGGTGAGTTCCTCATGCTTTGCCTGAAGAGCATCCAATTCCCCTCTGACACCGGAATTGCCTTGCAACGAGTCAATTTCCTTTTGGTAATCGTTGGAAACGTTTTCAAGTTGTTTTTGGTGCTGTTCGACTTCCTTTTGGTGTTTCTGTTGCAGCGATGATATCTCTTTGGTCTTGTCTTCGAGACTCTTCACGGTAGCGGCAAGCTCTGCCTTCACCTTCTTGTGCAATTCATCCCTGCTCCTTCCATCCGCATCAAAGGTGTCCATCATCTGTTGAAGAGATGTAACTTCTTGCTTAGCCTTGGCCAGATCAGCCTCTGCAATCTCTAATGCCTTTCCATCTTCTGAACTCTTGAGCTGCAAAGCCTGAAGCTTCTTGGAAGCGGCACCAAGTTCTTCCTGGGCTAAAGCGAGTTGTTTCTGAGTTGACGTGGACTTTTCTCCTAATGCTTGAATCTCCTTGGTTGACTTTGCCAACGAATCCGAGTCTGCCTTTGCCTTCTCCTCCAAAGTAGCAAGCTCTGCCTCCAATTTTGAAATAATTGCCGCTGACTCCGTTTGGTGACTGTCCAGCGTTTGCTTATGTGAAGCTTCCAAAGCGGTCTGCGCGGCAGACACCGCCTCGAGTTTGCTTTGAAGCTCGCTACTAGAAGCCTCATGCTTTTGGGTAAGGTCTGCAAGTTGCTTTTCGTATGCAGACGAAGTCTCCGTGGTGCCCTTTACAAGCTCTGCAGAATGATCGGATTTTAGTGTAGCTATGGCAGACTCATGCTCAGCGGCTAGCGACTTCTTCAAATCGTCCAGTGTTGTCTGGTGCTCAGCGATCAACGACTCCAGCTTCGTCTTGTCTTGTGCAATTTGGGTTTTAAGAGCTGTGATTTCAGCTTCCTTCTCGGCGGAAAGCTTCGAGGAAGCGGAATTGGCCTCTCTAGCACTAGCTAGTTCGGAATTGAGCGCTTCAACGGCGGAGTCATGTTTAGCGGTCAACTGTTTAAGGGCCTCCGCTGTTTCTGAAGTTCCCTTCGCAGCTGCAGCCTGTTGTGCCTCTTCGATAGCTTTCAAGGACGACTCATGAGCAGCAGCCTTAGCAGCCTCAGCCTCAGCCAATTGAGCTTGAAGTTCCTCGACATCGGCCTTGTATTTTGCGCGCAACTTCTCGACCAGTTCATGGTGTTGTGCCCCAATAGTCTCTTCTGTCTCGGTCACACGCTTCGCTTCCCCTTCAAGTTGTTTGCCCAGCTCCAGCAATTTCTCTTGGGAAGACGCAATCTCTTTTTGAAGTTCCTCGACTCGGGTCTCACTGTCTGCTAACTTTGCCTTCAATTCGTCCACTTCTTTCGATGAGACGGCAGTTGTTGAGTGTGCTGGGCGCGCGGCGGGCTTTGAAGCACTTGGCGACCCTGATATTGTCGAAAGGCGCTTCTTCGTATCTGCAACAGCACCGGAGGCTGCTGGCTTAGCAACCGGCGCAGACTTGCTCGCAGAAGTGCTTGAAGTCAGAGGGGCCCGCGTAGATGTACTGGATGTGCTCGATGTTGAAGGTTTGAGGGCGGCCTTAGGGCTCGATGCGCTCACTGAAGTCGCTGGCTTCCGAGCGGTGGTCGAAGAGGTAGTCGTGGTTCCTCGCTTTTCGGCCAGCGTTTCCGACTTCACAGGAGTGTGATGAGCACCTGAGGTTGCTAGAGAGGTTCTCCGAGCTGCTGCTGCAAGCGGCTTCTTCTTCTCATCACCGGATCCACCTCCTGTTGAGGGAGTGGATTTATGTCCAGCACTGGCAGATGTGGGGGCGGTGGCGCTGCTTGTCGGCTTTCGAACAGAAGAACCAACAGGTGGTCGAGTTGGAGGTTTGGAAAGCCCACCAGCCGATGTTCGAGTGGCAGACGATGTCGTGGGCTTCGTTGCAGACGAGGTTGCCGTTGTGCCTGGCCGCTTCGGAGCGATGCCACGCTTTGGGGGAACATTCTCCTTCTTGACGCCATTGGCAGCCTCCTTTGGCGGGGCTTCTTTCTCAGTCTCGGGCTCGATTTCCGATGTTACCCCAGTAGTGTCATGGTCAGATAAGATGTCCGCAGGGGCTTCGTCCTGATGGGCGACTTGAGGAGCTTCAACGTCGGCCATGACGCAGGTCGCTGGATATGAATGGTAGGCTGGATTTGGGGGAAGCTCTAACACTGGACACTGGAAAATAATGAATGAATTAGCCTTGCTTCAACGATTTGATTTGAAGAAGCTGAAGTGATGGAGCGCAAAGATCAAGACGCGCGCCAGTCAACACGACTGACACGTCACGGTCCATCAATGGTGTTTTCTTGACCACTACAAGCAGGGAGCGCAAGTGAAGATGCTCTTGCCAGAACAGATGACCGCGATCATCCTCGATCTACGGGGAGCTTGAAGACTTACATCGTGTTCTACACCGCCTAATCCGCTTTTGCGGTTGCGCGAATTGAGCGGAGTACGCGACTGTTGATAGCTTCGTGAATCGTATCTCTGCACGAATATCGGCGCCAGATGGGTATAATGTTTCTTGGACAACGGGTGTCAGACGCTGATGAAGCCAGAGGGATAGCAGATTATTGCTATGGGACTTAGTGCAAGGAGACTGGCTCGGGAGCGGATGATTTAGAGCTCGGGGTGGTTCAGTTCAGGGGTTGCAGACCCAAGCTCCGCGATCCACGCAGCTAGCCGCTTCCAAGGGTCCCTGCGTTCGTGCACCAGGTGCAGCTGTCAAAATCTTTCTTGCACCACTTGATTTTCTGTACGTAACTCATTTCCTTCGTCTACAGTAGTGGTTGCACATAATATAACCCATTATTCACTTCTCGCCCAAGGCCGGGTTGCGCGAAGGCTAATATAATAACTCTACGATCAGCGAGTCGATTCTCCACTGCAACCTTCTTTTTCTACCCACAGACCTGAATTTGACGCGAGAGCTCTTAACATAATCAATTGTGGAAATAGGACCGCAATGGCGCATCCCGAACGAAGGCTGCTTTATTCTCCCGGTCCCGATTTTGGTCTCAAGCTGCTGGTCCTGGTATTGCGAGCGTTTTGTCGAGATGATATCGTCTTGAGGCTTCTTGGGGAGCTGTGGGACTTTCCCCCTAGAATCATCCATTTCTTGATTCCAATTGTTGTTATTTTTGGTCTGGTTTCCAGCAGAGCAAGTAGGGACTCGCAGTGGACACATAAAGCGGCACTCATTTTCAATGTCCCAAGACAAAGTTTTACAGTACATTTCTACTCCTCCTCTCTGAACCCCTCTCCCCCCCGACTTGTGGTCCATTCAAAGTCGACCTTCGCGAATATCTAAGAGATTTTGAATTCTGGAAATTACTTTCTAATGCTGAGTCTAGCTAACTTTCCAACTTTGACTTAGGACATTGAAAATGAGTGGCGCTTTTTCTGGGTATCGTGAGGGGGCCAGGAGCCGTGTTCAACCACTAGTCAGGAACAGAGGGCAGTAGCTCTTGCGCCCAGACCTTTACACCTTCTCAGCGGGAGGACCTGAACCAACGGGCAGTGAACAGGCATATCACAAGCATGAAGATGATCGTTCTGGTTTCTATCCAACTAATTTTGTATTATAGGTGATCATCTCCAATTCACAACCCGCCACGGTTGATTAGACTTCAGAAGACCGAAACCCTGTATTATTAAGATGTATGATGCTTGAGCTAAATCAGAAGCTGAGTTTTAATCGAAACAAAATCCCATGAGTCTCACAACGGAATTGATGTCTGCACAGGTCCAGAGAACACGCTCCCTGATACACTGGTATAAATCATACTGCTTCCAACCCCCACACATTTCAACGGGGCCACCGAAAGTATTTCCAACACAGGCATTCGTGCAAGCTTTGGCTCCTATCAAGCTCGTCGGATGGGAGCCGGTGCTGCTGTGGCGGCATAGCAGTCTCTTCCGTGCTCAAGGCCAACGTAGTGGTAGTTAGTAACCGGCACCGCGGTCTTTCGAGCTGAGGCTGCGGAGATGCAGAGTGCTGGGTTCATCTTCTGGGATTTCAAGAGGAGGGTCATGTCTTGGTCGGGAAAGTCGCCTCGAGCGTCAACATCCAGGAAGCAGCCAATATGGCTCCACCCGAGTGTGTGCGCAGGAAGGCCGTCCATTGAGGTCTTGGTGGATGAAGTAGTCTGGTGGGAGGAAGTGAGTAGAGTGGTAGAGGATATCCGTCCAGAGTTTGATGTCAAGACTGCATGTTTGGATGAAGATGAGCTCGAAGAATGCATGGAAGAGGAAGGTTGTATCAAGGACATTGACGTGGATTTCGTCGTTGACGAGCTTTTCGAGGTCGAGATTGAACGAAGGGCATAAAGATTCAATCTCAGAGCAGCACCACATAAATCCTGGCTTGCCCCGCCACAGGGGAAAGAACTGAATAGTGTCAGTTTGACAGGGTAACAGGCTACCGCCAACGGGGGAGCTTACCAGTCTGAAAGAGGTGCTACAATACTCCCATACGACAATGTATCGCCACAATAGCCTAAGTACTGTTAGATATTTAGACCAAAACACAAAAGATTTCTCTTACATTCACGACCTGAACCGCATCATCTCAAATTAGCATTTATTTAGAGATGAGAACATGGAGTTGAGAAGGTGTCTTTGAAGGGTTGAATTTCAAAGTTACGGGCTAAGGAGTAAAAAGCCCGCAAGACATGTAAGGTTAGGAAATGATCAGCGAAAATAGGACTTACCATATTCTGTACCGAACATTCTATTCGACAAGTCAGCATGTTTGCACTGTGAAGTTATAGATGAAGAAGTCTTACCTGTAACCTGCACAAAAGCTGGCACAAAGTTCATTCGTCATATTATTGCCCGCAGACGCCAAGTTTGTCAGAGCACGCAGAAAAGTTCCTTCCGTCTGACAGTTTGAGAACGAATATGGTCCAATTGTAGGAATGATCGATGGCGTTGGAGTTTGTGGAAAGGGTCTCGTCGCACTGTAGAGTGACAACCTACTACTGCCGCCGCAAGTTTCGCTCGAATTCGCTGCCTAGTGTGCTGTCAAAAGATATAATGGTGTGATTAGAGGGTGTATATTACACATGGAGAATTGCATTCTGGTGCTGGAGCTCCTAGTGACCCGGGCGACAAGGTATTGCCGCAGTAACACTTTCATTGTCAGTAAATTATCAACACTGGCCGGGATTTGGGCGAGATACCTCACGGCCATATTCAACACCCCAATATTTGTAGACGCCTGCACAGTAACCGGCACAGTATTCCAAAGTCATAGAATCAGAAGCATAAAAGACGGTAGTCAGGGCTCGGACATTGCTTGGCTCAGCCCAGCAACCAACATATGTGTATGGGGTGGCTGTGGCTGTGACGGCTCTGGTGAGCTTGGCAGCCAGACCGAACAGCAAGAAGTAGGAAATCATCATAAGAGTTGAAGGAGAGGCAAAGGAGTGCTGACTCCTGAGTGGCTAGCCAAGGAAGTGATCTTCAAATGAAGGAGCGACTGAGTAGGAAAAAGATGTGCGCACACAGAGGTTCACTTGAAGAGAGTCGTCGAAAAGGGAGAGCAGATACAGTATTACTCGAGATATCCAGGAACAAATGCAGACATACTGAGATTTGATGCTGGTCGACTTCATTGGTAATAGTCGAGGCGTTGAAGATAGAAGGCTTGATACTACTTGCCTTGCTTGGCAATACTCAATGCTAAGTTCGAAGGGGCGATATTCTCATGGATCCCCATGGGAGATTGCCAAGAGGGAGTATCCGTCTGAGGGGTTGAAGCAAGGAAAATGAGGAGACTGCTTAATGGAGATCGATATCAAGCAAAGTGCTCAGCCAAAAACGCCAGAGGAATCAAACGACATCGAATATGCCTGACAAGCCAATAATGGGCAATATCGGCTTACCACCTGACTCAGAAGTGGAACAGATGTCTTTGAAGTGCCAGATGCACGTGATTCTATTCCTTGGACAAAGAGGGATCCTGACCTCCACTGGTTGAGTAAATTGCCTGGTGCATCCTTCTCTCTTGAAGTAATCCCTCTGAAACAAGAACTTTCAACGATGGGTTTTAAGTCACGATGACAATGGAAAAGAATCGGCATCCGCGGTAGCGGACGAATGACTCGATCAATCAGACATGTTGGATTCTGACAGCCAACCATTGCACGATAGTAACCCCTCGTCTCACATGGTCATATTCCCATAATTCCAACCCAACAGGAAGAGCAGAAAATAGAAGATCGATTTGGCTTTCGATTTGTGGGCTTCCTGGAGAGAGAGACGCAAGTCACAGAAAACCAGCCACGGAAGCGAAACGCAAATAGAAGGATCAATTGTAGACTAAGCCAGCCAACGCAAAGGGTATCAGGGTATCGTCCGTCCATCAATGAAGGCAACATAACCAGCCATTCAAGTTGATCCATGTATCGTCAAAGGGGTATTGTGAGAAAGTAAGAAACCTCCGCCATCGCATGAATATCAAAACCAGATGTAATATCCTGTTCGATGCTTCATTACAACCAACCACCTGCCATTACAACCTCCTCACTCCATCATGATATGCTCTTGCGAACGGAAATAGCCTGTATTCGGAAGAGGTGATCGATCATCGTCAAAAGTGTTTATGCGGCAACAGGTTCTGTAGGCTTGGCAACCGCAGCAGCTGGCTCAGCAGCTGGCTCAGCGGCTGGGGTTGGCTCTGCTGGAGCAGCAGGGGTGTCTGATCAAAGTTTAGACAATGCGAGAGTCAAGGCGGGTATACTCACCGGCAACTTCGGTCTTTGCTGGCTCAGCAGCTGGCTCAGCAGCTGGTGCTGGGGCAGGAGTTTCGGTAGTCGCAACTGGAAAGGACGCGAGTCGTCAGCGTAAGCAGGAAATCGTCAGACCAGTTACTCACCAACAGCTGGCACCGGCGGTGCGGCTTCAGTTGCAGTGGCCCCGTTGGTAGCAGGCTGCTCGGTCTTTGTTGTTTCGGCGGGCTTATCTTCAGCCTTCTTGCTCTTCTTGCCCTTCAGCAAGTTCTTGAGCTTCGCCTTCAGATCAGACAGTGCGTTTGGTGCTGGCAGAAAGAATCGTGTTAGCAAAGGTACCATGAGTGTATGGGCACGTCGTAAAAGAGAGGCAACGGCGCGTTGGAGGTGTACCCATCGTGCTGAGATGCTTGTCGGATGTGTTGATAAGTATCGAGAGACTTGGAAATGTGGTGGTCGGGAGATGGAAGCCGTGGGATGTTACTTACGAATTCCAGGCATTTTGAGAAGAAGGAGCAAGCTAGACTTTATGTGTTTTTGAAGAGTGGTTCGTGCGTGAGCGTGGGCGAGGAAGGAGCTGATGTTTTGTTGGGAGCAGGAAACAGGAAACAGATTCACTCAAGATTAATGATTCAGTGACCAGACCAGGATTCGCCTAAGCCGCATCGGGCAACATTTCAGCCTTGTGACCGGGACACTTCGTCTCATTTTTTTTGGGGAAAGATTTGTAGCCCACTTTCGATTACAAAGTCGCCAAACACCCATCATGCACTTTCAGGGGAATTTGCGTCCTGAGTCTCAAAAGAGAACTTATCCGGCGGCTGTTCCTCCAGTGTACAGTACTGTTACTGATTCCCGTCCGTGCACATTCTCGTGCTTTTCACACAGTTTGAGCAGACGCATGAGTCCCGTTGTCAAGTCGGTGCTTCATGCTATATGGTAGTGCAGGAATTCGCCCTGCAAACATTGAACTTCTTTGTTGAATCGAAGGAGTTCTTATGGAAGTCCCTTCCTAGGTCGCTACGAACCCTCGTTGTTTTATACCTTCTTGCTATAATTAGCCACATCTTGACCCATAGTATATGATTATACAAAGCACTGCTGCTATCATAATAGCGATTCTCCTATTCCCCCAGCGCCTCAACCCCCTCCAGAATCTCCTTTATCAGCCCAAGGTGCTCTCGTAGGACCGTCAGGTATTTGCGAAGGAGGTGGCATCGCTGCACTTCTCGCGGCCCCCACCAGCAGCTTTCCGCCACGTCCATCAGCCCATGGTGTTCTTGTTGGAAGTTGAACGGTCGGAGCCAGTGTCCAAGGCGCAGCTGTTGCCGGAACTCCACCAACATTCGAATTTGCCCATGGAGCCGTAGTTGATTCTTGTGCAGGCAGCCGAGTTCCCCCTGTACCGGCTGGGGTAGAATGACCCGTCGGCTGGCTTGCCGTGTGGATCGAAGCTGGGCCAGGTGTAGCATTTGGGTCCTGCTCCCAACTAAATAATGATCCGAACGGAAAGTGCTGAACTACTGGGAACTTTGACAACACCTCTGCGTTGTACATCTTAATCATCCCCTAGCAAAGTTAGAGAGAGTAGCAGTTTCGCAGGACTAATCAAACCTTGTTAATCTTCCCCCACCCAGAGCGGACTCCAGATATGTCAAACAAAATGGGACTGTGTTCCCAGAAAGGACCAGTCTTGACATCATTGATAAAGCCCACAGCTGAGAAGTACATGTTGTGCTTCCTCTCTCGATCGACGATGGCTTTCTTGGCAATGTCTCCTGGATTTGGAGAGCCAGACAGAGATCCTTCAACGGGCATAGGATCATTTTCAGTAATGGGGGGGCAGTACTGTGAAGAACCGAAGACGTAAGGCAGGAATGAATGGTCATCCAAACCCCATACTCCGTGAGACCCAGCAGGTTCCAGAGTGTAGGTAAGAATGAGGCGGCGGATGACCCGCAAGTACCTAAACAGGAAATTAGAAACTTCTTTCGAAGGGATTCGGGAAACTTACGGCTCAATAATTCCGAGGACAATACTTCTTTCCAAAGCTCCATCACCAGATGTCTGGCTCGTGAATCCACCAAGCTTCCAAATGCAAGCTACAAAGGCCAAAAAGCTAAGCTCGTGACCTGTGCCATAGTCCAATCTTTGTGGACTACCAAACCCGCCAAGAAGATAGGGGGTGAGCTCGTCTAACACAGAGCCTCCATCCACCGAGGCAGTCATGAACTCGAGTACAGCCTTGGGCAAACAGTTTTGGAGGAGGCCTTGGATTCTTGATTCAAGAATCTCATACCACTTCCTGAAGCTTACATTTCCAAATCTTCGAGGTCCCGTGTCAGGGGGGGCCTCTTCGATTATGGAATCTATGCTCTCCAGGAGTCCTTGGAGCTTTCGCACTGGCTCAGAGAGAATGAGTGGCGAATCAAGCTGCCATGTTTCAACTTGGTCTGGCTTGGATGACTTTCTGGGACACATAGCAATATTGAGCTGCATTACGAAGATACCGATGTCCCGGTATGCTTGTGATGTGAGGAACTGGGTAACGTCCCGGCCTTCATGAATTCTTTTGGCTGGGTCAACAAAAACATGAGGCTCTGTCGGGCTCAAGATAGGTAGGCTCCTTGAGGTCCGAGTCTCCGGTTCGGATTGGGAGTCCATGATTCTGATTCTATCGGTGTCTTGTTGAAATGGTACTTCTCGGGATAGCTCGTCGTTGCTGGGCCAGAAGCTTAACAACAAGCGAAACGTCACGGAACAGGGATCTGAGCTTGGGCAGCTCTCAAGCACCAGGAGGTCTTCACAGCCCTAGCATACCAAATTCAGAGTCACTGTCACAAGAACATTTATTCGAGAATGATTCACACATTCCAGTGTCACTTTTACGTTTCTTGATCGGATATCGAGCTTCAAGGGAAGCTTCGACGGGATGCCACGCCACAATGTATCAAGCAAAGCTGCCCCTGCACAAAGGAAGCAGGCGAAACTTGACGAAGAGCTCGCCGAAGCTGGTAAGTACTAAGAAATTCACCGCAGATTCACCTTCTTGACTGAGACTGACCTTAAATAGAACATCATGAGGCTCCGACCGAATTTGACGACGCAACTCCAGGCATAAACGCGACTCCAGCGGCAGCAACGATGAGCGCCATTGGTGAAGACGCCTCCAAACCTGGCATAATTGGAATATTTACTGGACTTTTCTCTAGGAAAGCTGCTTTAAAAGAACCACAAGATGTGCAGCTGGTCGAGGAAGGTATGGAAGTTGAAGGGAATGAATCGCCAATTCGTGAAGGGGAAACGTTCCCTGCCCCATCCACACCGAGAGCACAGCCCGCAACGGCAGAGTCGCATATACTCAAGTCTCCAAGTCGAGTCTCTGGTTCTCTTGCAAAACCTGCAAAGCGAAAACGCACCTCCAATTCCGAACGGCAAGACCTCTATGATGTACCGGCAGAAGCTACACCAGACAGCTCTGAGCAGGAAGAAGCTCCTACAAATAGGCCTGCAAAACGTGCCCGAGGAAATGGCAGAGCAAAACCTCCTCTTACAATCCCGAAGACAAGCAGAGGTCACTCATCTTCACATCAAATCCGCCAGACAAGGGGAAACCGTGCGGCAGAGGGAGAGGACGTGGAGATGACGGCTGATGTGCCTGCATCTGGTCCAGTCAAAGGAGTCAGAGCTGCAAATTTCATTGAAACTGAGCAGCCAAAGCCAAAGAAACGTGGCCGACCACCAAAGAATAAGAATCCTCCATCAGAGATGGCTCAGCAGGCTGCTTTTCGCAACCCAGAAAGGACAGCATTACTCGATCATGCCATTCCAAAGAGTGTGGCGACAGGGAATCGTCCAGATGTTAACCTTCAAGACCCAGAAGACGCCGATGAAGGGATTGCTGACATACTCCTCAACCCCAGTCCTATCAAAGTGGGTGCGCAAGAGTTACGACCGATAGCAAGGATCGCCCAGCAAAAACGACCTCCCAAGCCCAAACACCATTTTCCGGCTACGAACGGGATGCCAGAGCCCTCTGCTGATGAAGAGGAATTATTCGGCAGCAATGGTAACCCGGAAGAAATGGCAGAGGTTCCGGATAAGCTGGAGGACGAAGAGCAAGAGGCGGGTAATCGAGATTCGGATGAGCTCCATCGGATTCCCTTCAACCCGAAACTTATTGACAGATTGTGGGGAACCTCCAAACATGTCGGCAAGGAATACGATATGAAAAAGAAGACTTGGCCACGAAAAGGGAGGACAGAAAAGCTTTGGACTGGCCCGGGAAAGCGGATGGCCAGACAGCTTGAGACAATAATATCCGGCTACGAAAATCTAGAACAATTGAACTTATCTCGGAATAAGCGTGCGTTTCGAGATGCACACGAAGAAGTCGAGAACGCGTTCAACATTCTCAGCAAAGAGGCAGAGGTTGTTCTGGCTGAGAGATTTGGCCCAGACTCCGATTCCGGGAAGGGAGAGGCAATGCTAACAGATCTATATTTCAACATTATACCAAAATGCATTCATGCATTAAAAAACGTTGTCGCAGTCTACAACATTCAAGGATCAATGACGGCGGCTGCTTTGGAAGAGACTCTCAAATTAGTCGATTTGCTTTATGACCTCTCAAGTACTGCTATTAAGCAGCCAATGGAGATCCAACCTGAGCCCGAGGGCAGCGTCTCATACCAAATATCTGAACCCACTCGGTATAACTTACCCGAAATCCGCAATCTACAAAAGATGATATCAGCCGAGCTGAGCTTTCGAGGGTGTGGGAAAGAACGAGCCGAAGATGAGCTTCTGCGACAGCGTGAGAGGCAGCTTCTAGAGGATCAAGAGCGGGAGGATGCCGAGATGCTTCGAAAGAGAGAGGAACGGCGGAGACTGCAAGGGGAGTCTTGGTGGGCCGTCCGCAACACCTACTTTTCAGGCCCCTGGCATCGGATACTCCAATCCGATATCGCCAAACTTGAAGCTGTTAAGAAGGGGAAAGGGAGACAGGGGTCGGTGGAGTTAGGCTACCCCTCTATGACTAGAGCACAGTCTCGTCGTGCAAACAGCGAACAGTCTGGCCAGGGAGTGGAGCGTGTCAGCGTGTTCCCCGGCAATAACATCAAAGCGAATAGCAGTATGAGTTTGCTCTCGAAGGAGGATACCCTCGTATTCATTGATTGTATGAGATACGAACAAGGTAGGGAGACTCTTCGTCATTGACCTGACTTAAATTCTAATGATATATAGGTGCCGACAGGTATGAAAGGGCAGCCGAGCAAATCGGCAGAAGTATGGATGAAGTCTTTGCTTTTGCCAAAGAATTCCAGGAAGCTATGGACCTGCAACACCAAGAGGGAAATTTCAATGAGGCTCGGGATAGCTGGACATACTCGGTCTGGGTCGAGCAGGAGTAAATTGGCGTTTATCTGGGAAACAAGGTGTTTCTAGGGGTATCACTGGAGTTTATTATGGTCACACCTGTTTATGATACCCGAAGGTCATGGGAGGTGTGCTGTAAGATTCATGCATGGTTTCCATTCAGGTCCGCAATTCGGCGGAAGACTAGTCAGTGTGGCTAGTCCAGCAAGCAATGTCAGGAGCATTCCCAATCTCTTGCTCTTCCATTGTCCCACCGAACCCGGGACATTCTCAGTTCTCAAAGCTTCTGCCCTTCTCTCCACTCCCTAGCAACATCTTCATACCTACTAAACTCCACCTCCCCTCCCCATCCCTTCAACCACTCAATCATCTCATCAACCATCCCAATCACATGCGCCATACCCGACGTATCTGGGTGCAGCACGAGCGGGAAGATGAAATTCCCTTTCCCAGCTTTAAGCTCCGCTGCATCGTGTTCATGGTAGAGAAAGTTGAAGCGTGATTTCCACATTGAGAGGATTGACGAGGTGGGCACGTAGCCGTGGGAATTGGGGGATGCGGGGAGGAATTGCATTGGTGTCACTAATGATGCGTTAGTAAGTGTGGAGGGGATAAGGGTGGGGAAATAGGGGGAAGAGGGGACAGACTGTCTTCCATGTACCAGTTGCATGGTAGTTCTACGAGCGTCTTTCCTGTTGGTGGCGAAGGCACAGGAAGAGGCTTCATCCAAGATGTTGCTGAGACTTCGGGGGAGAAGTTTATTTGTTTGATGGGTGGTGTTGAAGGGAGGAAATATGGTTCCGAGTCGTGGTGGGTTAGGGAGGTATCTTGTCTTCATCAATTCCTTGTTTGAAGTGGGAGGGTGTGAGAACGGAAGGAAGCACACTGACCGTAGAGAAACCCATGTTCTTCCAGCACCTTAACGGTATGTTCTCGTATCTGATAAAGTGGTGCTCGCCATCCTCTTGGCTTTGAGCCAGTGAGGGAAGTAGCAAGCTCCACACACTTTGCTATCACTTCCTTTTCTTGGGGCTCTGTCATCTGGGCACCGCCTTCGTGCGCATAGCCGTGGCAGCCTATTTCCGCACCGCTTTCGAGGATCATTTTGGTTTGAGTGGGGAAGGTTTCCATCGAGTGCCCGGGGATGAACCAAGTAACGTTCGAGGAGATCTTATGTTTCTTGAAGAGTTTCAAAAGACGTGGGACACCGACTTGACCGGCAAAATATCCTGAGGAGTAGTCGGCCAAATTATTACTTGCGCTCGCACCTGTGCCGAGAAAACCGGACACAGCGTCGAAATCGATGCTGAGCAAGATTTTGATCTTTCGAGTCGGTAGTGGGGAGAGTGAGGGCTGAATGATGGACTGTGCTTTCTCCATTATGCTTGATGTGGTTGTAGACTGGGTGCCAGACATGACCTCCTCCTTCTTCCACACCACTCGCCCTTCCATGCCTCCGTCTACACTCAGGCATTCCCCAGAGATGTGTCCGGCAGTTCGGTGGCTTGCTAGAAACACCATCGCTCGAGCTACGTCCTCTGGTTTTGCAATCTTGCGAAGTGGGACTGTTGCTTGGGCTTCAGTCCACAACTCATCTGGCTCGTCAAGTCGTCCTTCGATGAGAGGGGTGTCGACCCAGCCTGGCGCAACGGCATTTATCCTCGCTTTACTGTTCAAACGAACGATTTCATTCTTCACTCCTCGGACAAGACCATATTGGAGGCCTGCTTTACCAGATGCGTATTCCGTATGTCCAGCTTGGCCGAATTTGCCGGTCTCTGATCCCGTCACGACGATCGCTAGGTTTTCAAGTTCTTTGCCGGTTGAGATTTGGACTTCTTCCGCACTGAGTAAGAAGTGCTTGATTGTTAGGAAGGTACCTCGGATGTTGGTATTGTAGGTATTCTCCCAAAGTTCCAGGGGAATCTTCCAGAGCGGGTAGGAGTTCGACTCGTCAGTGATCCCGGCGTTGGCAATGAGGATGTTGATTGGACCATGATGTTGTCTGGCTTGCTGAATACAAGCCTTGATTGAGTCTTCTGAGGATATATCTCCTGTGACTGTGAAGAGATTTGGTGAAATGGGGAGGTTGGTGATGGGTCGGAGGTCGTGGGCTGTTACTTTGCAGCCCTGATCTAGACATGATCAACATTCGATATTTGTGAACGAAGTTCTGAGAGACCGAGCAGGGTGAGGGTGAAAAGCCCCAGTATTCAGCACATTAAGAGTCGTCGCTAAGAGAGGAGACTTTTTTGACGCTTTATCGGAGGAAGCTTTGGAAGTGGGGTAGAAGCGGCGGGGGAAACTCCTTAAGCTCTACGAAATACCATTGCGATTTTCATTTCATTTTGAATAGGACATAGAGCCAATAGCTCGAGATGAAAATTTGTTTGGAAAATATGTACATACCAAGGAATTCTTTCACTGCCTGGCCCCCAATCCCACCGGCAGCTCCAGTGACAAAAGCATGGAGTCCTTCAAGGCCGAGGAAAGACATGATAAGTGTATCTTGCGAGAAATTTCAAGTCCTTTGCCTTGAACTGTGTAGAGAGATAAATTGGGCAATAGAAATAGAAAGATATCGAAATACCGACTGTATGACATTGAATAAAGTCACTTACAAACAACTTCTCTTATCGGATCTCGCGGCCGCTTGTCCTTGACAAAATTTCATGCAGAACAGATGCTTAATGAAAGGGAAGTCACAGGGTCTCCTACACTTTCACGAATTCGGTATCTCATAAGTTGCATGACCCACCAGAATCGCTCTCATTAATTGCAAGAGAAAAACCCTAGATTTAAAGATCAAAGGTCTGGTGAATATTACACGTGACTTTGCTGGAAACCCCACCTTTTTCGGCCCCCATGCAGATCTCCAGCAGGGTTGTTCAGCCACAAACGTCACCAAGGCTTCGACACCGTTGCTGTATTGTGTTGACGACATCAGTGGCTGCCGAAACAGCACGAACGCAGAATGAGGTCATCGAAATGCCCAATCGCAACGACATGGAAAACAACCCGAGGGACCCTTAGGGGTCCTAAGGGTCCTAAGGGTCCAACCAGCATACCAAGAGGGACCAGCTTTCAGGGTTCGGCGATTTGCTTTTCCCATGTCTTGTGCACGCTTTCCAGCCCTATTTTGTGTGATGCTAGGGGACCAAGAGACTCTTAACCTCGACACTACTCTAAGCCCAGGAGTCTAGTCTGCCATCTGTTCTCGTCTCAAACCTACCCGGAAGCAGGATGATAGTTAGAAGTCAAAAACGAGTCAGCTACAAGAGGCACAGTGCAATAAGCATGACTCCAGCTGCAGACTTTCCTGCAGCGTGCCTTCTTCCCAATACTGTAGGCATGAAGCAGTCCCACCATCCACCGCCACTCAAATTTGGCCCAGAGTCAGGGATTAGGTAGCGAAAGCCAGGGAAGAAGCTGGAGAAGTGCAATGGAATCTTGGAGGGCATTCGATACTTCGGAGACAAGGCTCTGTCCAAGGCAGGCCATTTCCGGGGCTGGCATCTTGCCACCTCACGAAGCCAGCATGATCCACAGACAGACCCAAAGCATTGATGTGATAGCTTCATCTCAGTGCTGCAGAACGTAGCTCGTAACATTATTTCAAGTATGCATGTGGGTAAAATAATTGAAACCGAACGCCCGTTCCGCGCCACAGCAAAACTGGCGGCTTTCTATTTGCCCGCCAGACCAAACTTGGGCGATCAATCAATCCCACCTCTCGCCTATCACCGCAATGCCTCCATTGGTGGAGCCCATGAGGAGGAAATGCTCCTGCTTACCGCTTAGGAGGCACCGGGAAAATACTCAAGCACAGGCAGAACAAACGAAAGAAGCAGGGTTTCAAAGGCACGTGCAAGTCGCACCGTCGATACAATGTCAAAAGAAGAATTCGAGATGCTGTGGAATACTGTGGTATCAAACGCTCAATGACGAGTACTCCATCGGAAGGCGCAGGCGGAACAGAATGGCAACGGCTGCTGACCCAAATCCAAATCTTAAACTCCCACGCCGAGGCACACAACGGACTCACAACGGGGGTGGCCAGGGCCGGGTGATGGTTATGGATAATGGGATTTAAAGACGGCTTTCGCTATCTGTGCCAGACTCCCAGCAAGCCCGCCTGCAGTCTGTGCCGTGCGCCGACTTACGAAGTAGTTTCTGGGCCACCAGGTTCCGCTCCGAGCACTCTGAGGGACTAAAGCGTTAAGTGTGTTCGCCACCTCGAAGCTCAGCTAAGTGACAGACAACTTGACAAAACATCCAGGGACTTCAGTCACCTGGGCGGTGTCGCCCAGATCTCCTCCCTCTCTCCGTAGATCTTTCTTACTCCAACCCGGCACGCCCAATCGTCGACGGTGATACCTTCGTTACTTCACCATCCACCAGCACCGCGTGCCAGGCTAGGCAATTGAGAAGGGCAACCTTTATTTCCTTTGTCTTCACTCCTGCAGACGGCTCGAGAGGACGACTAATTGACCTTGATGCATGCCCCGCGTTGGGCATATATCTGAGAACCTGCCAGCACCGACTCAAAGGTGTTTTCATGGCAGAGTGCCTCTTCCGGGATCCACCCAACCTGGAAAGACGCCTCGAATCTCGCGAGCGTTGAACCCTTTGAGACGTGGCCGGGACCGAACAAGATGGGGGACGGGGACGGGGATCCCTCAAAGGGGGCCGAAGCAGCTGTCACTGCCGAAAACCCCTTCCAGCGAGAACAAAACTCCGAGCCGATTGGAGAACATGTCAGGACGTCCTCAAACTCCCCTCCAGACTCCGCTGCTCCCGAGTCCCGGGATAGACTTCGGAAACCACGGTTGTGGACGTCCGACGTACAGAACGCCTTCGTTCCTCTCCATAACCATGACAGTGGAGTTTCGTCCTGGAGTACGAGTTCAGGCAAGCAGCTTGGGAGCCCGGGTTCTGCTACCGATCGCGTGTTCCCAATACGAAGTGTTGTCAGTGTGGACTCTTCCCAGACGCCAAATACATTGCCAGGGCGAAATTCGAGTGAACAACAAGACTACTTCCCTCCTGCCGCTGAACATGGCAATGCCGCTGGTCACCAATCTCGCCAGCCATTCTCTGAAGCCAATGGCAAACTCACTCCGCAAGCACAACAACCTCCTCGATATTCAGGAGAGCGGACCAGAGGTGAAAGGGGGGGAAAATCTACCCCAATTTCTCACAGCGATTCGGACAGATATGGCGGCGGCCTTCGAATGCAATTGTTCAGTGACGCTACGTCCGAGAAGTCAAATGAAAGTCACCCAGTTAGCGCTCAAAGCACTATGAATGTAGCCTCTTTGGGTACTCAGACCCCTGCGGAACAAGAGAACATTTCTGGACTGGTGACAGCGAGGTTCAAGCATATTGTCACCGCAGAGGGCCATGCTGTGATCACAGGGCGTGATGGGGAAACCTTGCAGAGGTGTGAGGATGAGCCGTAAGTAGACTTTTATTTCAATGCTGAAGTTGAGTTCAAACATGCAATCGAGTTGCATTCTCAGTGCACAACAAGAAGCAAATCACTACACAGCAATTTCGTTTTGCTGTTATTGAATGCTAGCATGTGTTGACAATTGTACTTCAGAATTCATATTCCTGGTGCGGTACAATCTTTCGGTCTTCTGGTCGCTTTAGAAGAGGAAGAGGAAGGTCGGCTGGTCGTAAGAGTTGTGAGTGAAAACTCGCACCGTATTATAGGATATTCTCCGCAGGATCTTTTCAAGCTTCACAGCTTTACGGACATTCTGAGCGAGGAGCAATGTGACAACCTTCTAGATCATGTCGACTTTATCCGAGATGAAGAGGCAGATCCGGCAACGAATGGGCCAGAAGTTTTCATGATCTCAATCCGTGGGCCTAGATCAAGGAAGAACCAAAAGCTATGGTGTGCAATGCATATCAACCCCTCTCAACCCGAAATCATCATTTGCGAATTCGAACTAGACGATGATCAGACACATCCCCTTGTCCCTCCTAACGAGAAGACCCCCGAACCACCGGAAGACACATTACACAACAACCCTACTGCGGAAGAGATTGCCGAAAGCACGCACGTTACAAGCAAGCCGCTCCGAGTTCTGAGGAGTGCGCGGAAAAGGAAAGGCGAGGCAGCTGCTATGGAGGTATTTAACATCATGTCCCAAGTTCAAGAGCAGCTTGCGTCTGCGCCAAACTTGGAAAAATTCCTAAAGGTTCTGGTTGGCGTGGTGAAGGAGCTCACTGGATTTCATCGGGTTATGATTTACCAATTCGATAGCACATTCAACGGCCGTGTCGTGACTGAGCTCGTGGATCCTCGAGCTACCAAGGATTTGTATAAAGGCTTAAATTTTCCAGCCTCAGATATTCCAAAGCAGGCCCGAGATCTTTACAAAATCAATAAGGTGCGCCTCCTCTACGACAGAGACCTGGAAACAGCTCGTCTGGTCTGCCGTACTGTTGAGGACCTTGAAACACCTCTTGATCTTTCTTTCAGCTACTTGAGAGCAATGTCACCAATACACATCAAGTACCTTGCAAACATGGCCGTACGATCAAGCATGAGTATTTCGATTAACGCTTTCAATGAACTGTGGGGTTTGATAGCATGCCATTCCTATGGCCCAAAGGGCATGCGAGTCTCGTTCCCCATCAGGAAGATGTGCCGACTTGTAGGTGACACTGCCTCAAGAAATATAGAGCGACTCAGCTACGCGTCACGACTACAAGCTAGAAAGCTCATCAATACCGTCCCCACCGAAGCCAACCCCTCTGGATACATCATTGCTTCATCCGACGATCTTCTCAAACTTTTTGATGCTGACTTTGGACTTCTGTCGATAAAAGGAGAGACGAAAATCTTGGGCAAAGTTGATCAGTCTCAGGAGGCATTAGCCATGTTGGAGTACCTTCGACTTCGCAGAATAACTTCTGTGATAACATCGCAGGACATCAGAGAGGATTTCCCAGATCTACGGTACCCTCCCGGATTTGATGTTATTGCTGGCTTGCTGTTGGTGCCGTTGAGTGTTGGAGGGAGTGATTTTATAGGTGTGTAATAATGTTTCACTCCAAGTCCCCTTCCATCACACATATGAGGTGTAAAAATTCAAGCTTTGCAGTTTAAACCTCATAGAGAATCACACACTGACTCTGTTCCAGTGTTCTTCCGCAAAGGGCAAGTGAAGGAAGTGAAATGGGTGAGTGAAAAAAGATAGCATGCTGTGTGGGTTGACATCCTTTCAATACTGATTGTCTAGCAGGCCGGCAATCCCTACGAGAAATTCGTCAAAGAAGGCACGGAAGGCTACCTCGAACCCAGAAAAAGTTTCAAGACGTGGAGCGAAACCGTTGTTGGGAAATGCCGTGAATGGACTGAAGAGCAAGTAGAGACCGCTGCTGTCTTGTGCTTGGTTTATGGCAAATTCATTGAGGTAGTGATGACCTCCCTTGAGCCATACTTCTTGCTGATCAATTCTGCTAGGTCTGGAGGCAGAAAGAAGCCGCTTTGCAAAGCAGCCAGCTCACCAGGCTTCTTTTAGCCAACTCAGCGCACGAGGTTCGAACACCACTGAATGCCATCATTAATTACCTCGAGATTGCGCTCGAAGGAGCCCTCGACCAGGAAACGAGGGACAATCTGGCAAAATCCCACTCAGCTTCCAAGTCCTTAATATACGTTATCAACGACCTCCTAGATTTAACGAAGGCCGAAGAAGGCCAAGACTTAATCCAAGATGCAATATTCGATCTGCCTGCAACTCTGCGCGAAGCCACCGATTCCTTCAAGGGTGAGGCGAAACGAAAAGGCCTCGAATACGAAGTCATCGAGCATCCCGGCGTTCCTAAACTCGTCCACGGTGACCAACGGCGAGTGCGGCAAGCGGTTGCGAATATTACAGCCAACGCAATACAACATACCAGATCTGGTTGGGTCCATGTCGAAATATGGCTTCAAGAAATGTTAGAAGAACGAGTGACTATCGAGGTTGTCGTGCAGGACACCGGTGCGGGGATGTCAAATGAGAAGTTGGATGCCTTGTTCAGAGATCTAGAACAAGTGACAACTGATGGTGATGAATCCTCTGATGGCTCTGAAGAAGCCAGCCGTCAAATCACAAAGGACAACCGCACCTTGGGACTCGGCCTTGCCATGGTCGCCAGAATTGTCCGCAACATGGATGGTCAGCTGAGACTGAAGTCAGAGGAAGGCAAAGGGTCTCGTTTCGTGATTCAGCTACCATTTATCCTCCCTGACGATGAAACAGCTAGCAGGACATCTTCGGTGAAATCGAAATTTGAGGTGCCAGCCATAGCAACTTCTTCGCCCCCTGCTGCAACTGAGGGAGAGGTAACTCTTGTTGACAAGAGCAGCTCTCTAAGGTCTGCCGGCGTTGTTCGAAAACAAAGTATCGAGGAAATTGCGAGTCTCTATAGTTACAAGAGCGGTTCGAGTAACAAATCTAACAAGAGTACGAAGAGCGACGTCGATAGACTCATCGATGCTATCTCAACGCCACTAGCTGTTGGCGAGCCAGAAACAGAGAAAAGAATCATGCAACGATCTACTAGTAGGGGGAGCGGACACAGTCGCAAGAGTGCTGGTAGTATTGGGACACCGTCGACTCGCGCATCTCTATCCAACACCAGACCAGGAAATTTGAGTCGTTCGAAATCTAATGGAGTGCCAGAGCATCTCCGTGCGCCAATGGATGGTCCAGCAGGGTCTGAATTCGTCACCGACAATAGGACTTTGTTGAAAGCGATCAGAATGCCCGAAGATTTTGTGGCTAGCCCAACGGAGGGATCGGCGCCCCATACAGCTTCCAGGGTATTGTTCGATATTCCTGACAACGGCGGTACGGCGAAACCAGAAACTGCCAAGCAATTAGACGCGAACCATCTTCGGATCTTGGTAGCAGAAGATGATCCCGTTAATAGTAGGATCATTCAAAAACGTCTGGAAAAGAGCGGCCATGAAGTGCACCACACCGTCAATGGAGAAGATTGCGCAAGTGCCTATGGAGATAAGCGGGCATTCTTTGATGTGGTACTTATGGATATGCAAGTGAGTATCTCACCGATGTCCCCATTCATTCTGTCCATCCCAAACTTTTTAGAAGCTGCTCTTAAAATCTATGATCTCTAATGCTGATATTTGTAGATGCCTATCGTTGATGGACTTACTTCTACCAAGATGATAAGATCATTTGAGAAGTTACACTCCGGAAGTTATCTCTCAACGCGGGCTTCTGGCAACGGCCGAGTACCAATTTTCGCTGTGTCCGCTTCTTTAGTTGAGCGCGAGCGACAGACGTATATTAATGCAGGCTTCGACGGTTGGATTCTAAAGCCCATCGATTTCAAGCGTTTGAATGTCCTCTTGCTTGGTATAGTTGAGGATGACACCAGACACTCTTGCCTATATAGGCCGGGTGAATGGGAGAGAGGAGGCTGGTTCAATCGACGTCAGCCTTCGGTGATAGAGACGTCGACAGTTCTATCAGATAAATCGCCGGTGCAGAGCCTACATCCCAAGGACGCTCAGTCTGACCCTGAATCGCACCATAGCAGCGAGTCTGGCTCAACAACACCGAAAATGGACAACCAAACGAAGCCTCTTATCCACGATGAACGGTTAGACACATAAGCTGGCATGGATGGCTTCCTTCCTGCTCTGGAGAATAAGAGCGCGAAGTATGTCACGAGCGACAGTACAAAAGAGCTTCTTCCATACAGCATGACTTAGCGCTTCTAAGCGCACAGGATTTCCTTCCCACGATATATGGTCCCCTAGCCGGAGAAGATTTTTTTTGTTACATGCACATACGCAGAAGCCTGACAGGGTCGGGACATCCTTTGGTTTTGCAGTAACACTTGAGCGGGAGTTTGATTGGTGTTGGAGAGGAACCAGCAATGAGACACGGCTATGTTCAATGCTTATGACGGTATATAGGAAGGGGGGTTGGCTCTGCGGAGTTTTCTGATTAGTATTTCTATGGGTTGCATAACGTGCCCTCTTTCTGTAGGACTCGGTGTCTTATATATCCAGTGAGGTGGAAATGAGATGTGTAAAGCAATTTTTGCTTAGGGGTGAGCTCGAGGAGGCACTTGCCAGAGCTACTCGGTGTATCCGAGTAAAAGTGGCAAGTCAAGCTAGGAATCTAAACACTCGTTTAACAAAAATTTCACAATGCAGTGATTAACACCATTCGGGATTTTAAATCAGAAGAAGAGACAAAGGCGAGCATCATTGTGGTCGTCTTTTAGCCGAAAACATCCACGCCAACCAGCATCCCCGAAATCCTGACGCGATTTCCACTCGCCCTCGCGTCTCCTGCAGAAACCCAAACCCCACCCGAGGTCCAAACACAACAAATATGTCATCGGGTACAACACGCCCTCCAGCCTCGTCGTCGATGACTGCGCAGCCGGCAGAGAAGACTTTCTTCGAGCAGCAGCGCGAGGTGCTGTTGAAGGAAATTGGCGTTGTAAGTTATCAAGAATGGGGAGAGGGAGCTAGACGCGCAGCGCTGACGAGAGGACAGAGCTTCGAGCATGTGTTGGCGAATATTAATAAGTTGAATCGGGCGATGGAGGGGGTTATTGCTGTGAGTTAAGAGATATTTTGAGGGAAGAGAGGCTGAGGATTGATTGGCAGGTTGGCAATGAGTTCAGTTCGGTCGAGGCGCTGTGGAGCCAGTTTGAGAATGTGATGGCGAAGGACCCTGATGCGGAAGGGGACGGGCAGCATACTGAGGAGGGGGAGGAGGGACATAGTGGGGAGGAGACGGAGATACATGAGGGAAATGGGCGGAGTCGGTGAGGGTGAAGGGCGAGGGAGGTTACGGCGTCTGGAATCACGATACCCGGTGGGCAGTCAAATTGAGACATGGAAATGAGAATGGGAATGGTTGATGGCTGTATTTATTTCCTTGGTTTTACAGGAAGTCATGATACATAAAGAAACCCCTAATGTGCACTACCAGCACAGGCCCATTCCCTATTACTGATCAAAGCAGACAATATAAAAGGAAAGTCATTGTTCGAGAAAGGAGTCTAGAATGCTATTCGGTCAAGGCACTGTGCTCTTGACAGCAGCCCCCAACCGTCTCTCGCAGATCTAGCTCCTCGTATGCAATCGTTGGTCATGTCGATATCGTAACAGGTCGTGGTATAAGATCAGTCATTAGAGGACCTTGCAGCTCCGCTTCTTTTTCCTGATCGCTCCTGTCTGGCCTGTTCCACCGTTCTCTTGGTATTGTTGGTTACTTCGATCATTGGCGACAATGGTATCGATTGCCATGTTGAAGATATCGTCCACGCCGCTCATCTCCTTGCTGCTGCACTCCATGTATCGTGCTCCCATCTTTTGTGCTACAGCCATTCCTTGCTCTTGAGTCACCGGGGTCAATCCTTGGGTTTTGAGGAGGTCAATGCAGGTACGTTTCGTTCGGAGATCTGTTTTGAGACCGACGAGAATGAGGGGAGTGTAAGGGCAGAAGTGAAGGACCTCGGGGTACCACTATGAGATAATCAGCAGATGGTCCTCGAAAAGATCCGAGACGCCTCACCTTGTCCATGACGTTCTCGAGCGAATTGGGACAATCAATGGCAAAGCAAACAAAGAGAAGATCGGTCTCTGGATACGAAAGCGGTCGTAGTCTATCGTACTCTTCTTGACCAGCCGTGTCCCAAAGGGCTAACTCGACTGTCTTGCCGCTTGACCGATGAGTTGGGAACGCGATGTAGTTCTCGAAGACCGTTGGCACATATTTCTAAAAGGTCAGCTGGATAACTCTGCCCTGGATGTAATATAGATTACCTCTGGGAAGTAGCCTTGGCTGTAGCTGATCAGAAGGCACGTCTTTCCGCAGCCTCCGTCACCGACGACAACGATCTTCTTCGAGTACGCTGGTCCCTCTGTAACATGCGTAGCCAATGACTCTCTACCAGTAGAGCCGCTCATCATGGTGCTGACAGTGCCGTCGGAGGCTCTGGCACTTTGCTCTCGACGTGTTGGCTTCCTTCTTGGTGCTTCGTATTTTTCCGACATATCTGAGCGACGGTTATACTGGAATTCGGTTTTCTGATATTGAGCCGCCATGGTTATTGACGGCGCTACTGTACTGGGCAAACGCGTACAGAGGAGTGAATATCGAAAGTTGTGTCAATAATGTTAATTATTCACCATAGTATGTGAAGGAAGAATGGCGAAAGTAGCTTTGACTTGAGAACGTGCAGAGTGTCGGGAGATTCCAATGTGACTGACTAAATGAGGAAGGAAGGTAAACAGTCCGTTCGCTAGCAGTGGTTGTTGCCCAGCAACGCAACACACCAAAGGCGGGAGGCTCCACGGGATTTTAGTTCGACCGGCTTCCGTGTCTCTCGCGTGTCTGACAATGACAATCTGTGGAGCCGAGGTGGGTGAGGAATTACCGTCAAGGCCGTTTCGACTGTCACTCCTTTAAGCTTATGCCAATTGAATTTCTCAATTTCCTCCTCCTTCGCCGCGAATTTGCTCTTGGAAGCTATAGATGCTGCTGAGCCGAATGCATCGATGTCCTCAATTGCAAATGGCTCGGGCCCAGAGCTCGAGAAATTCCCTGATGCCCCTCCGTCGATAGAAGTCACAGCACCAGAAGAGCCTCCTCATGCAGGACTGCGTAGCTTGGATCATTGTATGTACTCCCCGAGTCTCGGTCGATATATACATATCCTTTCGAGTCACGTTTTGTCCCAACCGCATTGTGTATCACGACAAGTCGGATTGACTTGCATGTGCGGCTCGAGGCTTCCTGAACAGCAAGCTGTTCCCAGCTTATACATTTCGTCACATTTCAACTTTCCTTCACATTCTTCCATAACGATAATTAATTGACCGATTGATTCCTCGCAGACAAGAGAAAGCTTCCAACATGGCGATACAGTCTACGACAGAGCATTTTACCCCTGATACGGTGGGAGACTCCATACCTGGCATGGATGCAAGATAAGATGCGATCACCAACTCTCGACACTTATTTCGCAATTACAGCAAATGCGGGCACTCATACGTTCTTTATGGTGGTTCTTCCTATACTGTTCTGGTGTGGGCATACGGGATTGGGTCGAGGGTGAGCATTGCATTCAGCCTTGAAGATCTTGTTAGCTAATGAGTGAAGAATGGTTCATATTTTGGCAAGCGGCGTCTTTTGGACTGGGTTTATCAAAGACATGACCTCTTTACCACGCCCACTATCACCACCTCTACATCGAATTACAATGTCAGGATCTGCGGCATTGGAGTACGGATTTCCCTCCACGCACTCCGCCAATGCCGTTTCGGTTGCGGTGTATGCACTATTTGCTTTGCACTCACCGGAATGCAAGCTTCAGTATTCAACCAGGTTAATACTCGAAGTTGTGAGCTACTCGTACGCCGTTTCGATTGTTCTCGGGCGACTTTACTGCGGAATGCATGGCTTCCTCGATGTCATCGTTGGCAGTATCATTGGTGCGCTCATCTCTATCGTGGAATGTGTCTATACGGACATTATTGATGATTACATGTACACCAGTACTTGGGCGGCGCCAGCAATGGTGGCTCTTGTTATCATTGTTCTGGTTCGAATCCATCCGGAGCCCGCTGACGACTGTCCTTGCTTCGACGATAGTGTTGCTTTTGCAGGGGTCATGATTGGTGTTGAAATCGGAGCATGGCATTACGCTTCTACCGGTTTTGCGTGGAATCACCCAGTCCCTGGCACCGTTCCTTTCGATTTGGCTTACATAGGCTGGGCGGTGACTATTGCGAGGGTGCTTCTTGGTGTTGTGGTGATCTTTGCATGGAGAGAGGTGATGAAACCCACTCTGCTCAAGACTCTGCCTCATCTCTTCCGAGTCATTGAGAAGTATGGCTGGATTCTGCCCCGTAAATTTTTCTTACCGGCCTCCGAATACAAGAAGATTCCAGCACGCTTGAAGGTTGACAATGTCATGCCATCAGTCTCGGACTTACCAGGCCTGCTTACTTCCATTCGTCACCCGGGACGAGGGCGATCGGTTTCTGTGGGCCCTCAGTCTGCTGCTGATGCGTACGAGACTTTGGCATATCGGGAAAAGAGACGGAGAGACAGCCTGACAAATACCGAGTTAGAATCCGCAATCAGCCCTCCTCGTTCTCCGAGCACATCATCTACAAAGAGGGACTACTTTTCGACTGGTAACCCCGACAAAGATGGAGCCGTTTCGCAAGTCTCGGGTATTTCGGCTTCGCTAGGAGTTGCAAATACGGGCAACTTGCCTACACCAGCACAATCACGAGTTGGCTCGTATGAACAGATGATGGGACAGGGTCATGTGATGATCTCTCCTGCAACACCAGATGAGAAGGATGATGACGATGATGACAATGCTGAGATCTTCGTTGGCCAGCAAAATGAGTTGGAAGAGAAGGAGATGTTTTCGAGGCTGGAGAAACCTCGTGTTAGATACGATGTTGAGGTAGTCACAAAACTTGTAGTGTATACAGGTAGGCGATGCAACAGCATCTGGTGGATAGGACTAACAGGCCTTAGGTATTGCTTGGCTGGCTGTAGAAGTGAACCCCATACTTTTCGAATTGCTTGGGCTCGGGATGGGCAATGTTCGCCAATTGCACTGAATTCCCCAATCAGTGTCGAGAAATGAAAGGGGGCTTGGAACTTTTGTGCTCCTTTTGCATAGTACATAGGAGTTTGGGCAATGCTTGGACGCACAAATTTAAGGCGTGCGACGGCGTATGGGCATAGGATGAATGTAGCGTTTAGCATTTAGCATTTTTGCCCGAAGCATCTTACTAAAGATGCCATTATCACCTTGCAGATGGAGTTCATTGGTTACCATTCGACCCCACGTGCGCGTAGAAGCAAGAGAGAGGTGTGATTGAAAAGTGAGGTTTCATTTGCCGCTGCACCTGATTTGTGATCTCTAATTCCCGAGGCAACTCTATGAAAACTTTCTTGTTCTCTGTGAACGCCATAGCCCCACCATTGAAGTTAGATGTTCGTCAGTCCCATTCAATCGATCCTCGGCGTCCTCCGTCTTGGTCCCCTTTCCTGGCAACCTTCTCAAGATGGTGCTTTCATGATCTCGTCTTTCGCGTTTCGAATGCTCTTCCATGCCGAACCCTGAGAATTGAATCATCCGTTGATTCCCATTGCTTTTTTCGTCCCATCGAATATTGGTGAAAACCCTTCGAGTCAAAACTCAAGTCCCTGGATAAGGCTTCACGTCCCCAGCCCTCCCCCCAGTGAAAGCCCTCAACCGTCCCTTAAACACTCTAACCTTCTCCGCAACATCCATCGGCCTGTCATCTAAATTCAGACTCTTCCTACCAAACGTGATACTCCTCCTGCCCTCCTTCACGCCCCCAAATTCTCGCTCTTTATCCGGACTTCCGAAACTATCGACCGAGGAAGTGGGGCTGGAATCTGAGTTTCTGTGATTGTGGCTGTGAGAGGGGATTTGGGTCGGGGGAGAGGCTGGCGATCGTGATGAGCGTCGAGCGGCTTCGTGGGCGTCCATCTCGGATAGGATGTGGAAGAAGTGTGAGTTGGAGGTTGGTGTTCGTTGTAGGAGTTCCAGGCGCGTGAGTTCGCTGCCTTCGGTGAACTTTGAGAGGCGGCGGGGACGCGTTTGGATTCGGAGGCGGGGTGGTGAAGGTGGGGAGGGTGTTGGGTTTGCCATTGTCATCTTTTGGGTCCTTGGTGCTTGGTTGAGCGAGGGCGAAGTTTGTCTTGAGGGAGTGAAGTGTGTCTGCAGTCCAAGAATACTTCTTCGATGGATGTTGAGCCTGAGTTGTTTTTTAAGGGGCAGAGGGAGAATCCGATATATGCACAACCTTTGAACAAAACAAAAGAAAGCCCGAAACGAAACTGAGTCTGTTCAGCGCATATGTATGCACGCCTCCCTCCACGACTCGGCGGGTCCCCCCAGGCGCTTTATGACGAGTATCACCTCAAGCCACCTTTGCAGGGCCAGCCAGAACCCTGCAGGCTGCAGGACAGGCCGTGTTCCAGATGCCTGCCGCAGCGCCTGGCACTGGGTGACACGGGAGACGGGAGGACGGGGGTCCTGCACCCCCTGCACTCTGGGAAGTGGGAACGAAACCTTTCGCCGCACGCACACGCATGCTGATACGAACGATGGCGGTCTTGGCCGGAGTTGAAACGGAGACGGCGCTGATCCTTCGCACCGTTGCTTTTGCAGGTGGTGGTGCGCTGTGGACTGTGGTGGTCTGAATGCGACGATGCGTGGAGGGATGTGCCGTCTGCCGCACTTGAAGGGCTGAAGGGAACTGGGAAGGAGCCGGGAGCTATTGAGACGATCGCGGGTGCACTTGCTGGTGTGTGTTTGTGAAGATACTGTATGGTAGTGTTGAGGCTTGTGTTGATGAGTTGTATAACGTCCGTGGGACCTGGGGAAATGGGGCTCGGCCAAAATAGTACAGTACGAAGGAAGTACTGTGTACAGGGCAGGGCAGGTTGTTATCTGATCAGATGAGCAGGCTCTGTTTTCCCTTCGGCATTCGGAGTATCGAAGGCGATCAATTCCTTTTTGCGTACTTTCAGGGTGGTTCGTGACTTTCGTGGCTTTCTTTCGTGGACCACCTGGTGCACTCGTGGCTACAGCCTTGTGACGCGGGTGGCTTGACTTGGCATGAGATGTGCCTGGCCATAATTCGACAATGGAGGCCGATAGTTAGTTCTATTACGGACGAAGGCTAGTCGTAGCAGGAACCTCATGAACTCTAGGAGCAAACGCTTGATTATAATCAGCTTTTAAGAACCTTGAATTCTTCCCAACCTACATGAAACATGAGAAGTATCCCCTGTCTTCGCGAAAATCCAGTACGTGCCGTTTTTTTTTAGGACAAGCGTCCCTACAGTAGTATCTCCGCTTGTCCCCTGAAGGCGAGGAATAATTACATGCGAGGCGGCGATCGTGCGAACCTCATTCTTCCTTAACACAACGTTCTTTTGCCTTGCAACGTCAGAGGAGTCTCTCGCGATCTTCTGCAATACTGTCGTTTCATATATACAATCCTTGTTAAGCCACAATCTTGACAAGATCCGTCAATATGCTCCCTACGTCGATCTCTATCTTTGGCCTTGCGCTTGCAAGTCTCTCCTTTGCGCAGACTACCACCCGTTCTCTCTTCATTCCCGGAGTTGATCCTCAAAATCTCATTGGCTCTATTATTGGATCTGTATGTGGTCTGAGGCTCCTTTCCCTCTCTCAATCCTAACAACACGCAGGACTTGGCCGCAATAACATACGCACTGCAATGCGTGGACCCTGATCAGTGCGGCATCGGTGGAGGCATCACACTCACAGAAGGCCCCTCGACAGCAGCATACACAATGGCAGAAGGAGCAGCATTGTAAGCACCTACCGCTCCTCTCCCATCACCCGACCATCTTTAAGAGCCATTGACTAACGACTTATTCAGTACTGGCCTCTATGACTGTACTCTCGCCGGAACTTCCTCTGCAGTTTGCTTCGAATCTAATGGCGGAAGCGAAGCCAATTCTCCGGGTTCAAGCACCTTGACTCTCACTGGGACGGACTACACATTCATGCCTGTGACCATCACGGGCAGTGCGGGGGCTGCCTCGACCATCAATTCCGAAATCAAATCGGGACCTAGTTTTACCACACCAACAACTACGACATCGAGTAAGGCGAGCGGATCTGGAAACGCTGCATCTCAGAGCAGTTCGACGACAACGAGCAGCAGTAAGGCGGGTGGGCCTGCTATTACAGGAAATGCGGTGTTCGTCATGGGCGTGGTAGCAGTGGCCGTGCTTGCATAAAAAGGGAGATGCTTGGACGGGCTCGCGGTTCAAATCAAAAGAGGCACTAAATGTACCAAATCAAGTGGGAAATTTACAAGGCCACCCCTTTAATTGTTTCCTTGCGTTCTTAGACATTCAACAACACTTCGAAGGTATCTCAGAACGGCACCCTGCGCTTTCAATTTCACCTCTATTTTACCCGGTCGTCAGCTTGTACCAGTCACTTCAATGTTCTCTGTTTCTCCGGCGTACGACTCTAAATCCAGCCCCGGCTTACATTTCCTTCCCTGTTCCCACAGTTTTGTCTCCACTATCACCCCCACATGCTCCTTAATATTTAAACGGCGAGAATCCGGATCTCGTGGGTTCAAATAGATGTGTGGACAGAGCTCGAAGGGTTATTTGGAGAGTGTCCAGCCTGGCCTTCGCTCCTTCGTTCATTTATATCTAACCCAGATTTCAGGCTGCCACTGGAAGGCTTCAAGAGCAAACTTCTATCTCGTAAGAAAAATTCTAGTGTGTGAAATCAACAAAGTGCTAGGCCAACAACCTCTTTACGTTGCAAAGTGGACACGGAAGCTCATGGCCCCCTGTTCATCGACCGGGAACTCAGCCAAACGCTTCCCATTTGTACCCACGAATGCAAAACCCGCTTCTTTGGTCGTCTTGGAACGGACCCTGTCTTCGAGACCTATACGTCGGACGGTCTGGAGGGCTGCGCGGCGGTTGTCGATTCGCTGCCCTGCTTTGCGGAGGGAAGGGGAGCGTTCGACGATGATGGGATGGAAGCCGGCGCGGGTGAGGAAGAAAGCGAGGACTGAGCCGGCATTTCCGGCTCCTGAGACGAGGACTGTAGGTTGAGGCATTATAGAATGTTAGTTAATGAAGTAGAAATTTAATCCCTATAGATCTCGAGGAAAGGAAGACGCCTTTAAAGAATGAGGAATTCTAAAGAGGAGGTATCATAACACCTTAAATACTTCAAACGGTAGAATGATTCTGGAAAAGAAAGGAAATTGGCCTATTTTCGAGGTGCTATAAACCTCCCCATTTGCGGACAATGAAGCGTTCCAAAAGTCCGAGCGAGCGATGACGATTACGATGTCAAAGTCAGGGCGATCGAAACTACTCACGTGAAGAAGCTAGAAACCTTGCATCAGTTTCTCATCGCTCCTTCCTCTTTCATATCCAGAATAAGAAAGTATCATATTGCAAAACCGATTGCACATGCCTGCTCTTGAAATCCGTGTTACCCGTTGAGAATTCAAGAGAGGTTTCTGCATCTTCGAAGCAATCAAGGACTTCGCTCGTGCTTTTCGCCTAGATCTTTGAATGAAGCCTCGCATCTCGCCCTTTACTCTTATTCTTCTCACTTTGATTGACATTTATTAAAAGTTTGAATTTCTGTTTGTTGCAAATGTATCGTTCAAGCCGGTGTAGACTTGCTTGAATTCTGCTTCGCTCTATCTCTCTCCAGAAGACTCATCGTCCATGCTTTAAGAAGTGCTGTTACTTGCTTTCAAGTGCACTGAAATTGCTGTGAATTAATAGAAGGAGCAGTCGTCCTGTAAATCATTGAGATGACCATGCCATCCAAGGTACTGTAACATGGGAAATACTCCGTGTGAAGATCTTGCACGTTCTTTACTCGCTGGCTGAGGTTGGCACTTTCATTACTCACTTTGGGTTTTTCCTCCCGACTCTGCTTGAGCTGTTTCCTGTTTCCTACGTCTGAGAGAATGTGCCGTTAGTAGAAAATGCTTCCTCGGGATTGAAGGGAGATGTTGGGACAAGCTCCAACATCACATCAGCAACTTCAAGTTTAAAGTGGCGGAGGTTCTTCTCATACACTCTTATAAACAGCAAAGCATATATCACATTATATGCTCATCATGACATTGCCAACTGCCTTGATGTCCTTGCGTTGAGCAGAGAACTCGCCTTACTAGTCCTCTATCTCATCTCACGTGCCTCGGAAGCGGAGAAATTGACTTCACACTGCCTCACCTTTATATATTCAATTAGCAAAAACCCTTCGCCTTCGGGCACACGACATACGGCTTGTAAGTAACTCCCCCCATCTACATCACCCAAACTAACACACAATAGTGTGGTAGGGGCGCCACAGTCAACAAATACCTCGTCGACAACCCCACCCAACATCGGCAATTCCGCAAGGGATAAAACAGTTAATAGACACCCTCCGCGAAGAGACCGTGATGTCTATAAAAGGGTCGAGCAGGCCTGGGAAAACCGCTAGCGACACCCACCCCGTCCGACGCTCAAAATCGACAGCCCAAAGATGTAGGGCCAGCCTCTCCCGTCGACGGGCATGCTGGGAATCGACCCCCCGAACTTTTACTATTTTGATGCAAGGTTTTAATAAGGTATTATTTAATATTCTATATTGTATTTTTAGGGATATATTTTTTGGTTATTTGAGGCTAAGCGAGGTCGAGCTTTGAGCGACCCGAGTATAGTACTAATAATGTGCTTTCTAAGAGTATATAGCTTCCTCGCTTGGTTCCCACAGAGCTTTCCCACAGAATTGTTTTTCTGGTGTAAGATATGCATTGCATGAATTGATGGTTCTAATATTCCAAGTTGCGAAAATGAGTTTGATTACTTCAAAAATAACGACAGATAACTAGCTCTCGATCGCCTCTTCGCTTGGTTTGACATCCGAATTCTCATCGCTTCGAGACCCTTGGCTCCATCTCTCGTCAGACGGTCATTTACGGGCTCTACGAGAGGTTTACTTCTGGCTCACCTATTCATTCAATCATTTGGGAAGGCTCAGTTACCGCATTACTGATTGTCCAAGATGCAACACCACATGAGTTATGATTATCTGGCCTCGGTAAGGAGCGAGGCGCTGTACGAGGCTTGGATTGAGAAGCTCTTCCAGAAAGGAGTTCTGCGAGAGATTGGACTCTTCATGAAGAAGCACAGAGGTGGTGTTGCTGAAGAGTTATGCAATCCTGTCGCGGGGGCTTTCAACGTTTGTTTGCAGATGATATTTTCAGACGGCGGGTCTGCCATAATACGATTTCCACAACCAGGCAACATCAGATTCCCGGAGGAAAAGATTCGGAAAGAGGTGGCGATTATGCGATATATCGCCGACAAGACCTCAATACCAGTACCCTTTGTTCTCCACTATGGTATGGGGGACGAGGGCCCAGTCGAAATGGGTCCTTTCATCCTGATGGACCACATAAGTCATGCACATAACCTGACTGCGGAACTGAATACGCCTGGTTTCAAACGGGAAGATCGACCAATTCTAAATCCTGATATCCCACAAGAAAAGCTCCGATTTGCCTACAGCCAGATGGCGGGTGTTCTGCTACAACTGTCCCGGCTCTCTTTCGTTCAAATTGGGTCACTCGAAGAAGTTGAAGATAGAATCTGGTGTATCACTGGTCGCCCCTTGACATTCAATATGAACGAACTCGTCTCATGGGGCAACTTCCCACCTAGCAAGCTGCCAACTACAACTTTCAAGACTGCAACCTCTTTTTTCAGCGCTCTCGCAGATCTGAATCTGGTTCACTTATCAACGCAACGCAATGATGCCATCACATCAGCAGAAGACTGCCAACACAAGTACGTTGCTCGGCACCTTTTCCGCAGGCTCATATCAGAGGGCAAATTTCCCAGTACCCCAGAACAGAAACAACAACCCTTCAAATTATTCTGCGACGACCTTCGCCCATCCAATGTGCTTGTTGATGACGACTGCAGAATTGTTGGTGTCATAGACTGGGAATTTACCTACGCTGCTCCGGCGGAGTACACCTACAGCCCCCCGTGGTGGTTGCTCATCGAGTCTCCTGAAAAGTGGCCTGGTGGCATTGCTGATTGGGTGAAAGCGTACGAACCAAGACTAAAGCTATTCTTGGAAGAGCTTGAGGAACGGGAGGAGACCATGATCCGAGATGAGGGTTTGACAGAAGACCAACAATTATCAGTGCGGATGAGGGAAAGTTGGGAGAATGGTGATTTTTGGGTGAGCTACGCGATGAGGAACAGCTGGGCTTTCGATGCGATATTCTGGGAGAAGATCAATACGAATCCGCGATTCTTTGACAAACCTGGGTATGAGGAGGGGCTGACGTTGCTTTCTTTAGAGGAGAGGAATGGGATGGGAGATTTTGTAAGACGGAAACTGGAAGAGAGTGAAGCTCGGACGTTGGTTGACATGGACGAAGAAGAAGTAGAAAGCAATAGGGAAGGTTGGATCTAGTGATTTTTTAGATTCAAATGTATTTTTTCCCCCGCAAAACCAGCTAAAAGATTATCCAATCTATAAGGACTATTAGTCTATTACCAGATTGTGATCTCTTGGGTTAAAAGATCTTCGGAGTCAATATTAGATAAAGAGTCATAAATTTTCTCTAATTCTTTATTCTTTATATTCTTTAATACGACGGCTAACGCGATTCCTGAGCGTCTTGAGCCTGATAGAAAGGGGATAATATTACGGAGGCAGGGGCGGTGGTGGCACTCGACTGCCCCGCCGCTTAGTATAATATGGGCCAGTCCACAGGTAAAAATGCCGCAGCAGAGAAGGTTTTAGTAAAACTTAGCTCGCTCATTCTCTCAGCTTGATATGGGCCGATTAACTAGAACCGCTTTTCCTCATCTGAACTGTAGCCATCGACATACCTACTATCCCCTCTGCTTGTCCTATCTCTCCGACTTCGTTGACTTCTCTGACTCTTGCCACCATCACTGTCCGCACCACGATCAAACTTATCATTCCACTTCTCCTCCTTGTCTGCAGTATCCTTCTTCCCATCCTCCCACTTATCAATCACGGCATTAACTGCCAAACCTCCCACCGCAGCGCCAAGCAACGTCAGCAACGGACTTGAGCTATGCTTCTCCCTCCCCTTGGCTTCCTGCGCCTTATGCGCTGCCCACCCACCAACCAAAGCCCCCACCGCACCACCAGCCAAGCCCTCCTTACTCTTCGTAAAGAGACTCTCGACCTCTTCCTTCACCCCATATCGGTGCGCTCTCTCTTTGTATTTATCCAAGTGTTCCGACCCCGTGCCTCTCCTCGCAAGCTGCTGATCTCCGCCCGCACTACTCCTCGGCCCATGATACGAGCTACTCCGTCTCGTCACCGCCTTCGGTCTTCTTGGTCTTCGATAGGAATCAGAATAGTAATCCTCATCACCGTACGAATCCCTTCTCGATTTCCGCTCAACGGGCTGTGGCTCGAACGGCGGCGGCGCATACGCTCCTTGGGCATACGGGTATCCGGACCCGATCGGAGGAGGAGACGGTGCGTATTCTGGCCTCAGATGCGGTGGCTCGCTACTATAGATTGGGGGCCTATCGTACATTTGCTGTTGTGGGGAGATGTTTGTTTGAGGTTGTGGCGTTGGGCTGAACATGCTTCGTGGTGCTCCACGTTCGGGATGCTGTTGTATGTCCTCTGATAACTTATCCACAGGGCTCGCTCCACGATCTTCGAGGGAGGGTGAGTTCGTATCGTCGTCGTCTGCAGAAGAGATTGAGTTCGGATTTTCGTTTCTAGCCTGCTGGTTCTTCCTTCTGCGCTTCTCTCGCGTTCGCTGCCGTCGTTGTTTCGAGGTCAGGTTCGCGGGGTGATATGTTTCTGGATCGAGGACTGCGTCGGGCACTTTTTCGAAATGCTTATCAACAAGGAAGTCGGCGCCCTTGAGGCCAAGAGCAATGAATGGTTGGGCCATGGTCGTATGCGTCCGACGTTCCGGCCTGCTGTTGTTGTCCTATGACGTCTGGTGAAAATGGCAGAAAGGCTTATTAATCCTCGTAACGCCCCCGTCGAATATTCTAAAATCTTTTTGACCTCGGCTGCTTCGTGAAATGTTTTATGGAGTGGGAGAAAATACAAGATTTGGGGGAAGGGAAGACGATTGAGGTTGAAAGGTGTGATATTTGCCTTCTAGTCGTTCTGAGACATGAAGCACCACCGCTCTTTAAAGGTTAGGAAGGGTATAAGTAGTGTCCTGGGATCTCATGATCCCTCCTGGCATCGTGGGAAATCTCTCCGGCATGCGTGGCGCAACTGGTGTCCAGACGTTGGCTCGATCTTCAAGTCGATCGAGCGACGTCATTGTGCATCAGTGACAGCCAGAGCAACTGGGATAGGGGTTACACGTGACGAGATGACATTCTCCTGCTTTCCTTTCCGGGGAGGCGGGGTTATTTCAGATGCGGTGTAATTAATGACATGACTGGGTTCACAGGGAGGTATTTTCTCTAAGCAATTATTATCCAGAGCCTGGTGAAGATTTCTCCTCTATGAATTTCCTGAGGCGTTGGTGGGTCTGGCGTAGGCGCGGGCCGGGGCGCTCTTCCGACCCCAGTCTTCACACTCCTGCGAATCCAAGGACTTTTGATATGCCCATTTCTCCACTTGGTAATACCTGTATCAGTCAGTCTCACATCAAACACATTAAAGAGCTGGTATTGTAAATCGGAGTCTCGGAGGCAGCGCGGTAAACAAGTCATTTGGAAGATTTTATTCTTACTCGTTACACTTCCGCAAACTTGGGCTTGCGACTGCTAGATCCCAATGGCGAATTCTCTTTGCCAATGTAGTCTGCAATAAGGGCAACTTTTCTGCTCCAATAAGCCAATAAAATTTGATGGCAGCATTTTCCATATTTCCGACACGTCTCGAGGTGCCTCATTTCTAGAGCCTTGGAAGTTTCTGGTTCTTTGCCAAGCAATGACCACGGCCAGCCAGCATATTGTCCCCTTAGCCGGACCCATCACGGATCAGCACCATTTCAACCTTCTTGCCAGCCAGAACAAAGCCAAAGACACGGCTATCTCTGACCCAACAATGATATACCAAGCCGGAGTATCATTGGCATAGAGTGGTACATTGGCATTGACATTCGTACTGAACAGTGCACAGATAATGGTCATCGCAGTCAGAATCATGGAGATGACTACCATAACGCGTAAAAACTTGATGACTCGTTCACTCCCTCGCATTCTGTCGATTGATAGTCCAGCCAGATAGTTGTTTTGAGACCTTGCTAGAAGGCTCTCAAAGTGATGTAGATTGGCCAGCATGGTGGTAACATGATCCATCACATCATTGATGTAAAGTCTGAGGTCATTGCCTGGATGTGATTCCTCATCGGATGGTTCCTCCTCGAGTTTTCCGATGCAGTGGTGCTTCTCGAATCCTGAGAGAACATTGTTCTTTCCCCCAAGCAGCCTCAAAAGAGCAGAACTGCTCCTCCTGACCACTTCGATCTGATGAATGAATGCTTGTTTGTCGTCTTCACGTGTTGTATAAACTTGATCTTCAATTTTATTGACTTGCTTCTCAATTTGATTGATAGAAGGGTTGAACGAGTCTACAATGTCATCGCTGCAGCGGGAGTTAGTTTCAGATGGTACAATATCGATGGGAACAACTTACACAAAAGCATAGAAAATCCAGTCACTATTGATAGTAATGTAGTCCTTCAAAAGCTCAATTCTTTGAAGGACGTGATCCGCATGTTCGCTATCATCGAAGCAGAAGCTGAGCGTTCCTGTGGGGAAAACCACCATGTAGATGGTATAAGGCGTATATGTTTTGTCTGGCGTTGTATCCTCCACACGGTAGGACCGGAAACTAGCGAAATAGTAGTGGGTGAAATCTTCAATCTTCTCTTGAATCTCCCGGTTCAGGATATCCTCTACCGTCAATGGATGTATCCGAAATGCTGAACAGAGGAGACGAAGCTCTATTTCCGACGGGTTTTGCACGTCCATCCACCACAAATGCTCTGACTCTTCTGAGAAGATCGACGGCAAGTCCGTCCCCACGAGGTTCAATTCGGAGAAGCATGCTGCCTGACATGTGGAGCCGAACGACGGAGAGTAGAGAATTATCCGCTGTGACTTCTCATGATTCGCAGATGTGGTAGAGAATGCATAGCAATTCTTCTTCCGAATCTCGTTGTAACCCAGCCCTTCAGCCTCATTCTGTCCATTATTCTGTGTGACGATTTCCTGCTGGACTAGCACCTTTCCGAGCCCTTCAAAATCAATGCCGAACCGGTTGTTGCTCTGCTTCTCCTCGCTATCCGATGGCTCCCCATCCAGCACCTCAATTGCTTCTGGCTCCGCATGGGGTATGGTCGTGAATTTGATGGATGGCATGGTCGATTCTTGGCAGCCTCGTGGCAGCCTCGACTTCAGTGTTGTGGTTGTCTTTCCTCAAAATATGCGTAGGATCGCATGCTCCACGACATCCTAGGTCATCTAGACCACGACTCAAGGTGTGGTGATGACTGGAGGCGAGTTGCTAAGTTGCGTCGCGGTCCTGTGGATTGTTTGGTGGAAAGAGAAAGTTGAATGCTCGTTTTTGACTTCAATCTCTAATGTCACCTTTCGCGACCGTGATTGGGTGAGGAAATGACAACCCTGAACAGACCGAAGCCACCTCACATTCTCCACAACATCATGTATTCAAACATTGTGAGATGCATTTGTAGGCCCTCATCGCCATCTTGTTTGTCGAAAAACACTTTTTGACGTGGCCAGGGAGGACGACGACAGGGACCGAATCCTGGGCCGCGCCGCTCCGAGACACTGTGGGAAAGTCATAAGGACCCAAAGAATCAGCTAGTCTCAAGTCCGGGGCGTTTAGGACCTTTTAACTATCTGTCATGGTTCACTGTGCATAAGTCTTTCAGTCGCAAAATATCTTAGATATCAAAGGAAAAAGGACCCGTGGAGAATTGAAGTGCATGATTCAAATGCTGCAGGAGTGCAAAGCCCTAGATCTCGGAAGAATTTATCTCTATTGGTATATTCAGTCCTGGCTCCAGTTTCTCATATCTGCACCCTATGGATCAGTTGTCATATCTCCATTTCAAGACTGCGAGATCTCGAAGCAGAAAGATGCAAGTAGTCTCATGAATCCCCTATGTCCTCCTCAACGTCATATACATCTCCATTCATCTCCCACCTCCGCTCTAGACGGCCAATCTCAATTCCCAATCTCTCGCGCAAAGGAACAGCAGCTCAGATCGTCTCAAATTAAAGCAGCCGGCGCTGCAGCAATAAAGCAGGACCTCGCGCCACAAACACCAGCAAAAATGAAGTGGTATCATAACGGGCACGTAACAGCATTACAAAGAGGGAAATGACCCAGCAGAAATCCGCCTGTTTCTTAGATCCCTCGTCGTGAATACCGGTTGTGTAGGAAGTATGTGCTGGAAAGGGGTAACAAAACAAATGGGCAGAAAGGAAAATCATTAAAGGCCGTGTGCAGAGACGAGGGCGGAGACCATCTGAGCAGGCAGAAATCCGAAAGGCGCGGTGAAAATGTTAGAAGCAGTTCAAGCTTCCCTTTTTCTTCTTCTTGCTGATGGCGTTCATCCTCTCCTCCAAATGTGCTCGGGCGATTTCTGCATCCCGCCTCTTCTTTCGCTCCTCTTCGACTTGGAGCATGCTCCATCGGTTCTCCTTGTCTGATCCGCCGTTCTTCTCTCTCTCCTTGGCCTCTCTGAGCTCTTGTTCAAGTTCAGACGCACGTCGTCTCCATGCATCAACTTCGCTCTTCATCTTGTTGCTCTGTCTCTCGAGATCGGTAAGAGCTTCCTCCAGAGTCTGAGTGAGCTGCTTCTCAGCGAAGAGGTGCTTCTCAATGGTACGAATGCGAGCTTCTTGGTCTTCGTGGATCTGGGCGACCGCAAGATCTTTGCTGCTAGGACGGTTGGCTTGCGTTGGTGTAGGTGGAACTGGTACTGAGGCTGCGTTTGCAGTTGGTGATATTTGGCCCCCGATGCTTCCAGGGAGAGGAGGCAAGGGAATAGCAGGTGGAGGGGAAGGCAAAGAGGCCACAGAGGCAGATTTACGGAGATGCGAGTTGATTGAGTTGGAGCGCTTTGGACCAGGTTCTTGTTGGACCTCCTCAAATTTGGCCTAAAAATATTAGCATTATGGTGGAACTAGCCAGGGGTGTGGGTACTTACCTGAAGTGTTGCGTACTCCTCTTTGATAGCTTCGAGTTCTGTTTGGACACGAGCATGAGCCGCATTAGCCTCTTCGACTTGGGCATTTCGCTCAGTCTGAAGTGTAGATAGGCGATTGTTGGCAATTTGATGCTGATCGAAATTAGACGCCAACTGATCCTCCAGCTCCTCCACAAGACGGGAATTCTTTCTGTTTTTTGTCTCCAGATTGGTCATCTCCTTCCTCAATGCTGCCAATTGCTCAGAGACGGTGGCATGCTCGTCCCTCAATTTGACACCATCGGCAGTCTGAAGCAACAAGTCGGCAAGCTCAGCCTTGACGGACTCCAGTTCTTTCATGACAGTATCGTTGATGCTAGAAAGGTCAAGGACATGGTTCTCTAGTTTGACGCTCTTCTTCGTTTCCTCAGCTAGGGCTTTTTGATCCGCAAGAAGATCGGTAATCCTCTCCTGAAGCTTCTCGGTGCTAACGTCAAGACCAAGAGCAAAGGCGACTTGGGTGGCAATCTTGGTGAGTTCATCGCGGGCCTCCGACAATTCAACTTGCAGTGCTTCAACGCTTTGCTGATGCTTGGCGGCGAGATCTGCCAAACGGGCTTCGGAGTCAGCTTGCGTACTCGACTTGATTGCCTCAATTTCCTTGGCGTGGTTTGCATGCAAAAGATCAAGGCCATCCTGGTGCGTCTTGACGATAGTCTCATGCTCGGCAATTTGTTGTTCGAGACTAGCGACAAGTGTCTTGTGCCCTTCCACCTCTGCACTAGCGATGTCTCTGGACTTCGTCACTTCCTCAAGTTGGTTGCGAGTAGTAGCGTGGGATTGCTCGAGCTCAGCCACGCGGGCAACGTTAGCGGTCACAGCAGCCTTGTGTACGTCGATTTCTTTCTGAAGAACGTTGACGAGATCACTCTCATCGCCGGAGTTTCGGGCGTTCTGCTCTTCACTAAAATTGGCCACCTGTCTCTCAAGTTCGGCGATAGTCGCCAACATCTGCTTCTCCGAACTATCCATGGAAGCAAGTGCCGTTTGATGCCGGTCTTCCCAGCTGGCCAAGTCGGCCTGAAGCTGAGCAATCTTCTCGTGCTGGAGGTCAGTCGACGCTGCCAATGATTTGTCGTTGGTAGACGGAGCGGAATGAACCTCCAAAGATGCGCGAAGGCTTTCCAATTCACCCTTAAGCTCCTGTTCTCGGGCGGAATGGGTCTCACGTAGAGATCTCATCTGAGCTTCGCTCTGCAACAGTTGATCGCGCATTGATGAGACAACTGACATGTCCATAGGTGAAGATTTCATGCTTGAACGCTCACGAGTCAAGCCAGAGATGATGAGCATTTTCGTTTCCATCTCCTTCTTCACGGCTGTGATGTCTGCTTCCAATTCTTGAACTCTTTCCGAGCGGGCATGCAACTCGTGCATTGCAGTGTTAAGATTCAACTCGAAGTTTGCCATGACATCAGGACTACTCTCGAAATTCTCCGTGGCGATATTTCGGAGTGAGGCAAATGCTCGATGTGCTTTATCAATGATCATAACATTCTGACTGGACTTGCGACGGATGACAGGAGTTGCAGAGCGCGGGGAGCTAGCCTCGTTCATCTTTGCTTTTGAAACCTCGGTCTTGAGCTCTTCCACAAGGTCAAGCGCATCCATATGTTCTTCCTCGAGCTGGGCATACTTTTCAGCTAAGAGTTGTTGTGCATGCTCCTTCTCCGCTGCGAGCTTTCGTAGAGTTTCGACCTCCACCGCAATCGTCTCGTCATTGGCAACACTCTTCGTCGCATCCCCAGACTCCGCTTTCTTATTCGCGGCTTCAGTATCAGATATTTCCATAGTAGTGGGTAATTCCCCAGCTGAGGACAATTCCGAAGAGAGCGATCGCGAGGATGAAAATTGTCCTCCATCCTTTAGCTCGTTCACCCTCGCGTCTGCTAAAAAAGATGTGGGTCTTGCCTCAACCGGAGTGGATGTCGACAAGATTGAATCACGAGGATTCGGGTGGCGTGCTTCATCAACCGCGTCTTGGAGTTCGGCAAGAGTGCGCAGGGCTTCTTCGTACTTCGCAGAGAGAAGATCGAATTCGGTCATAGTGGACTCGTGCTCTACCCTGAGATCAAAAAGCTCCTGGGTGACATTCTCCAACTTATCTTCAACGAACTTAGATTGGGCCGGACTTTGAGGAGGGTAGTGGTTGTTGACTGCTTCAAGAGAAGTCTGGACTTCACCATCAAGGGGTTCACCATTGTCTGCAGGACCTTCAGCTTCAGTTCGGTGAGCATCTTCGGGATTCGTAGTCGAAAGCTCGTCGTCTCCTTCTTCCAGGATAACGTCCTTGTGACTTCGCTTGCTGGCATAGCTCTGTTGACGGGAATGCTCGTAGGCTGAACGCTTGCCATTGACGACGACGGCTTCGGCTTCAGCGTTTTTACCGTCTTGCTGAATATGGTCGAGCTCGTATAGGAGGTTGTCGAGCTTGCCCAAACTTCGCTGACGCTCAACGACATGTTCCAAGCGGTCGATCTCACGCTGCATCAACTCCGCGTCCTGATCGGCCTCGGCAAGTCGTTCCTCGAGGGTTGAGATGTAATCCTCGCAAGCTGCTTCATTTTCGCGAACGCGAGCGATTTCTTTGCGGAGCTCCATCACGATCGCGGAATTCTTCTCCTCACCAGATGTATGGCCGTCGAGTTTGGCTTCAAGATCGTGAAGGTAATGTTCAGTGCTGGATTCGCGGTCAATGAGCTTTTGCAGGCGAGCTTGCAGTTGCTGGTTCACCGTCTCAACGTAGGCGCATTTGGTTTCTTTTTCGAGGAGAATGGTCTCGCAATTCGAGAGCGAACCCCGCGTGCTGGAAAGAGACTGCTCAAGAGTCTGAATGGTCTTTTCATATTCCAAAACAACTTGCTCCACTGCCTCGGCGAACGAGTTTGAGCGCTTCAATCTTTCTGTTGCACTCTCGCCAAGAGTTTCTTCATAGGCTTGGTTGTCGGCCAGTTCACCATCTCGCGCCCTTGCCATCTCGGAGATGAGTTTTGCGTGTCGCTGGCTCAGGGCAGTGTAATTTTCTTGCGTGTCTAGCAGCTGATTCTGAAGTTCAACTTCGCGTTCGTTTTGTCGCTCGGGCCTCTCGATGGTTGCATGGCTCCGGCGATCGCCTCCACGTTCGGTGCTTCGGATCTGCTCCCGGAGAAAGGCAACCTCAGCCTTCAGACGATCGATCAAAGCGTGTTTGTCACTCTCATCCGAGACCTGCTGGATTCTAGGTTTGCTCTGAATTGCTCGAGCACGTTGCGCGTATTGCACGGTATTCAGAGTTTCGCTCAGATGAAACTCTGCTGGAGTGACACATGCTATCATGTACGTAATCGCGTTACCACCTAGAGAATCTTGTAGTAGTCGAGTAAGTTTCGAGTCGCGATACGAGACGTGAGATCCGGCCTGGCGAGAGGACAATTGGGAGATGACTTTTCCTAGACTCGCAAGCCCAGCGTTGATTGAGATTCCCTCCTTGGCACGTTCGCCTTGTGCCCCGGTATTCTTCAGTCTTTCGCTACCAGCCAGATCAACAAAGTGTAGCTTGCTGTCGATTGTGACCATGGTGTCGCCTCCGGTCATGGCTTCAAGTGGTACCGAGAATCGCTTTTCGGCGCCTTGTGCAGTCTGTAACTTGCTCTTGCGTTGAATCAAATTCAGACTGAAGACAGCGTGGGAACGAGAAGACTTGGCGTTGATAGCGGTAGAATCGGTTTGGCGGATCATAGACCCAAAATTAAGGGCAGCCATTAGATCATCAACTGAGTTGATCTCAACTGTATGGAGGCCAGTCAGAAGAATGTGTCCCTTGACATCCTCTCGGATCGTTACAGCTCCCCTCTCGTTGTGGGGAACATTTTCTGGAAGTAGTAGATCTCGCAGCTGCTCATTATAAATCTCAACATAGGTGGCTTTGAGGGACCAGTTCTTCTCTGCACCTCTCGCCAACATGGTTGCAGCATTGGCGGAGTACCTAACTGGTGTTCGCAGCCCAGACATCGAATTTCGGTTACTTGGTCGTGCACCATCGAGTTTCTCGAAGAGTGCAGCTCCTGCACGAGGAATGACACCTAATACAGCATTTGGATCAGCTTCAGGGTTCTGATAGTTGAACAGGGTGGAACCAGACACAGCAGGCTTCGCGAACTTTACGCGTCTGCAGGAATGACTTACCCATGATTTCTGTGTCACCTTGCTCAGATGGTCCCGAGGTTCCCATTGTGTATGACTTCCCTGCACCAGATTGGCCGTATGCCAACATGGAAACGTTGTAGCCCTGGACAAAGGCATTCACACTCTCAATCAGGTAGTCCCATATGCCTTCCTGAGTAACATCTTCCCCAAAAACGCGGTCGAAGACGAAGAGTTTGCGGCCTTGGGGCGAATCGATCGCTAGACTTGTAGGTGAAGTAACCTGGACCATAGATCGCTGAAATCGTTGTGGGATGAGTTCGAATCCGGGATCAGTTGATTTGAGTGGCGGACGGACGCGAACAGCTATAGATCGATAGTAAGCACCTTTACAGTCCGAGGCTGTGGTCCAGAAGTTAACGTACCAACTTTCACAGACGTCTTCCCATCCTCGTCCGAAGCGCGACTGCCTCCACCACCTTTGCTGGTCATGCTCATGCGACTGGTTGTTCTCGGCGGTCTCATCATCGCGCTCACCGGCCGGGAAGGGATGCCCGCAGGCGATCCAGGCGGAGAGCTGGCCATGGCTCTAAGGAATCCTTCGTTGCGACAAAATACGACGATGTGGTGAGTGAAGTTGAGGAAGGGTCGGCGGATTCGAAAACGTTAATAAAATAGGCGAGCAGGACTTCGTTTACAGAGCGGCTGTCATATCGCGGAGTCGAGAGTGAATCGATGTGAAATGTTCCAGAGGTCTCGGGATGTTCCCCTTTCCCAGCAAACCCCAGCCAAATTTAAAGTAAGCAACGCGTCGCTTGGGTGGATGCAGGCGCCGATTGGTGGATGGCTGTTGAGGGCAGCGACTAGCAGCAAATAGAGACCGAGTGCGCGCTGGGCCGGGGGTGCTGGACGTGCTCGGCGGCCGAGATGGCAAGATGTTTTGGGTTTGTTGTCGGAAGGATAGGAGGGAGGGGGGAGGGAGAGGGAGAGGGCGAGGGATAGGGAGAAGGGAGAGGGCGAGAGCAGGAAAGAAAGAGAGAGAGAGAGCATGGCCGGCAGGGTCAAGGTACCGCTTCTGGCCCTGCAGCTGGCGAGTGGGTGACGAGGGAGATTGCTCATTGCTCCTTGGGCTAAGCCCTTTTCGAAATCCAACACCACCAGCACCACCAGCACCACACCATGGTCGATGCGCCACAGCTGGAGGCGTGCCTGGCAACGGCTCTGGCCTCAGGGGCAGGGGTAACGGCGCAGCGCAGGGAGGAGCGCGTCCAAGAGCAGCTAGGCGCTGGCTTCTCTTCCGCCTCTAGGCCTGAGTTGGTGTAGAGCCCTCGTGGGAGCGTGGTGATCCTCCTATCTATGATCCGAGGCCACACGTTGCTGTGCGGATATGGACGCTACGGGCCATTTCTCCAGATCAGCACACAGCACACAGCACACAGCACGCAGCACAGCACCGTCGAAGTCTCGAACTGATGTTTTGCATTCCAGCAGTGTTGCTGCGCTGCTGCCCGCGAGGACTTTGTTTTTTTTTCAGCCAAGGCGAGGCATGTCTTAGAACATTCGCTATGCGGGCCGCCTATCATCAAGCATTGCTGGACTCCAACTCGTCAAAGCTCGTCCACCCCAGATGCCATCAGGGCATGACAGACTATTCAACCTGCATGGCCACGTGGTTGTTCGCGTTGGAAATCGCCTCTGTACGACTCCAGAACGAAACTATCAGCCCCTCCAAAGGGCTTTCCACTTGACCAATGTTTGAAGAGGGGCACAAGGCATTGTTTATTAACACCTGGGGCACCCACCTTCGATTTTCGAATGCATCCAACGTTCAACCTTTCCAATCTAGGCTTTCTTAATTGCAACAAGGGGATGACTTCGGATGATGCAGAAGACCTCGTTCAGGGGGAAGCCATCCTCATGTCAAGCACGCAAGCACGCACCAGACAATGGCTCTGCGCTGCCACTACAGACTTGGATAGAATTAGACTGACGGTTTGACAGCCCCAGATCATTACTTACATGTATAGATGGGCGCCTAGAAGCCGCTGAGGCAAGAAATTGACAATGCAACCTGACTCCCTGAGCAGACACAGGGTTTGGAATTTCTACACTTCAGATCATCATTTCCTCTTCCGAAGGTTACTAGAATCGCAATACATCCGCTCCAGAATATCCTACGAACCTGGAAAATCTAGTTGATAGCACCATTTGACGAGGGCAGTCCTCAGTCTCGAAGGTGTTGGGATCCCTCGGCCAGGCCAAACTTCCCCAGCACGCGGGAACGGGAAGTCTAAACAGATCTTGGTTCAGTCTGGTCCAGCTGTAAATTTTCTTAACCCCATCTTCAACCTTATTCTCCAGACGCCGTACTGGTTTAATCACGGCTCCCTCATCCGACGACACTTTTATTCCATTATCGCTGACGCCCTGACGACACCCACAGGACTCCCAGCTTTTATCATTCAGCACTGAAGTCTATCAACTAGATGAAGCTTGCGATCAGAGCTTGACAACAGGGCCAAAGAGCAAGCGAATTGTCTGCCCCAGCCTCACTGCACGGTCGCTGTGCGAGGTTTCCCCAACCATGCCAGTCGTGCATCCTTTTTTGACCAAGCGCCAAATGATCCCCAGGGAAGCACACCGCCTCCAGGAATGATTTATTTATCCTGGGCAGTTGATCAGAAAATCATGTCGCATGCGGAAGCAAAGCGCGGGCGCAAAACGCTCTCAGTCGTCCCACCCACGAGAATGTGAGAGCGAGTGCAGCAATCTCTGTTGGAGAGCTCGGCCAGGATTGCTCATGCGAGCCACCCTCGAGTAGCGAAGCCACCTCGTCGTCATCTGGAATTTCTTTCGACTTCTGGACTTCTCGATCTCGCCGGATCATACAATCTTGCATACAACCCCTCCATGCATGAAATGGTTGCACACACTCTTGAAGGTGAATCCTTCATATTCCTTCCTTGTTTCTAAGTGACGAAAGGCGTCCCTACGGCCCCGCTCTGAGCAAATTACGTGCGAGTCCTTTCGCAATCTTTCCTCAAGGAAGACTTAACTTGAGACAATACTTCTGAGCATGCCCGAGCACGCGCGGGTATCGATTTTGCGGAGGCTGTACGTACAACAATAGTATCTATTCATCAACTATCAGATATCAAAGAGAGTTTCCAGAGTCGATGGCCTGAGCAGACGGGGTGGATACAACCCCGCTCCATCCAAAGGTGTCAATGGACATCACGAGTCTTCTTTGGGGCTCATTGTAACGGGCATGCATGCGTAAGTGGATGTCAAGTACCGAGCATCGGATCCAAAGAATTGCGAATAGGTCGAAACCTGGCAAGGGCTGCATGCTGGATCAAAACTAGTTGTAGATTTCATGCAAAGGCGGGCGACGTCCACCAGGTCTGAAGGCTCGAGCGTGCATGAGAATTTGCTTAGTGGACGCACGGTTCTCTTGATCGAGAGGTTTCCAAGCCCACAAAACATTGTTGTCCCTTCATTATTAATTGCGTGAGCAGTGAGGCTAATGGTCTCTTCTGAGAGATTAGGCTGATTGTGTCTCTTTCACGTTCCCTTCTTGGTGACGCTTCAATGTACTCCTCAAGTACATTGAGGAGGCAGGGGGGAATTGCTTGTACAGAGAGAAAGGGCTTATGGCAATTCGATCTTACTCTTCGCTCTTTCTTAAATTTAGCATTTCAAGACTGCAAGGTGTGAGCGATAATGAGCCATGTTCAAAGAGTGGAAGGAACCAGTGAAGTAACTTCCTTTTAAGGTTCAGCATCAGTGCACGCCATCTCTCTTCAAGTTTCCCTCCGGCTATTCCGAGTAGACATCAGTAAGCCATCCTTACCGGGAATATTCATGTACGATGTTACCCGGAACTTCTGTTCGTTCTCTTGAGTCCGCCGACTACCAATGGAAACAATTATTATCACAGAGATCACGCAACGGTCAACAGCAATCACGAGAATCGCCCACGTTGTGGCAGCGTCGGCCTCTTGCCAATGAGGCAATGTGGTTGACCAGGCCGAAAGATTCTCGTGATCTCTTCGTATATGCTTCTTTGAATTTCAAGTCCCCTATTCTTCGCAGCACGCTAAGTTCAGCAATTGAGTCTGCCTGGAAACAAGTGCGATTCGACGTCCCAGAACTTGAGCTCACCGTCAGAACAAGTGTGGAAGACAGGAACCGATACATGCAGTATCAGACGCCTCTAAATGAGGAAGACGTGGATGAATGGGTCAAGCGGACGTCAACTTTTGAATTTGCGGTTCAATGCCAAGGGTTTGGAAGGCTGCGAAAAAAGACTCTCGAAAAGAAACGAAGGCATGACTTGGACAACGTTTTCTTATTCTCGCAAGCTGTGGTCCAGGCCGAGAACTTTGTACGGGTCTACAAACTTCAACTTATGATTTATGTGGATCATTTGATTACGGACGGCATTGGAGCTCGAATTCTGCTTGGACGTTATCTCTCACACCTTGCTTCTTCAATTTCCACCTCATTCCAATTCAAACCCAATTGGCTAGAAAACCACGACAGACTATCGCCACCATGGATATGTCTCATGGACCCCGAACAAAAGCTATCCGGGACACAATACGAGAGGAATGCGTTATGGAACCAAGAGGTTATCCTCAACCATATGGTAAGTAAGGCATACTTTGACTAGGCTTCTCTCTATGAGGTGTTCTAATATGATGCAGAAGAACAACCATGGAATCCCCTTACTTGAGGCGGGGATGAGAGGGCCAGAAACCCACAAGGCACACTTCCTTACTTTCACCAAGGCACAGAGCACCTCTCTTTTGCAACAAGTTAAGAAGGTTGTTGGCTCCGACTCTAGCATAACTCACCTTGGACATGCAGCAATGGTGTTGGCGTTGCTTCGATCCTATCCTTTACTCCAACCGGACATGGATGCAAAACCATCTCCCCTTTATTCACCATGCTGGCTTAATGGCCGACGTTATCTTCTTTCAACAGCTGGGCACCCTAATCCAACCACTGATTACATACCCCTCTGCATCTCCTTTGCGCCGATCCTATTCGCCGATCTCAGAGACCTTTCGCTTTCTTTGGAAGCAGAGAAGGAGGAGATCAAGTCCAAGCTCGTGTATGCTTCTCGGATTGCTACCAAGAGCTACAGGAAGATCAGCAACCGGAAAAGTATCCTTCCTGAATGTGTGGTTCTGTTCGAGAATCTTGGAAAGATGATGGGGACCATGAGGTATGTTGTGCACTCAAGAGTGCCCGTCAGATCCACTACAAAGGGAACTGTGATAGTTATCAAACCCAATAGATTAACGACCGGCAGGGTCCCGCAAGACTTGATCCCTACTGAAGGCGAGCAAGGCATCGCTCACGGATCCGAAGTTGTGCTATTCCATGCCGAGATCGCAAAGAAAAACATGTCTTCCAAACCTGAAGTCGGGCAGAACATCTCTCCCGAGCCTGAAACCGAGCAAGGCACTTCTGCCAAATCTGAAGGCATTTCTCCTAGTTCTGAAGACGAGCAAGACACCAGTCCCAAATCTGGATTCGAGCCAATCTCTGCCAAGAGGGCAGATCCCGTAGGGACCTCCTTTCTCTTCCTCAAAGAACCTCTCTGGAGCACTGAAGCTAACACTCACTAGTTCTTCCTCAGCGACGGCATAGTAGAAAGGTATATCAGTCGTGAATACCACCACGTCACTTCCTGGCTCAATAAAATCAAAACGGACAAGCCATTGTTCGAGGTCGTCGACATCAAGTTTGCTGCCAATGCAGATCGCAATATGTGAGTCTAGAGCCTAAGCTATGGACGAGGCTAACAGCGAATAGTGTTGTGCGTATGAGTAGCTGGAGGGGCCGAATCACAATACAAGCAGAATGGAGAGGTTCTGATTATAATCGAGATATGGTCAACGGCTTCTTGGAGGACGTTAAAAAGATTATGCTGTCGATGCTGGTAGAATGAGAATTGGGGCTTCACTTTATTTTGTACCTAAAGGAGAGGGTTTTTGCTATTAAGCATGGTTAGCGAAGGAGTACTGACATTGGCATAATTAGAAAGGAAGCATCGATAGTAGCAAAAGGCACATATCAGAAAGAGAATTGTGTTCTCGATCAGAACGTTCGCTCTGGGTAGTTAAAAAGCGCTTTGACATTGGCCTTCACCACTTGAGTCAAATTTTACGATTTGAAAGGAAAACAGATCCAGGAACAGCTGCAAAAAATATCAATTGCTGCCTACCATATGCTAGCCAATCTCCGTTTACCTGGGTATCTTGTATCCTGTATCCTCCTCCATGCCCGATTCATCCTTCCGCGGTATCCATCCCATCATCCAAAATACCGTCCTCTATCATCTTATCAATACCGGCGAGCATCATGTCTCTCCATTCTTCGTACTCCTTCTTCTTCGCCGGAGTCATGATATACTTCTCTTGGATCATGGATGCCGTAGCCCTTCTCCTAACCTCGCTCCCCAACTCTTCAGACATGCTGAGGTCGTCATCCTCGCCATCGTCCGTCTCAGATTGGATCTCACCATCAACACCACACCCATCTTCAATATTCTCAAACCAATCCATCTCCCTCCATCCCTTAACCACAATCTCCTTCCTCCAGGCATTAACATCTTTCTCAACAATCTCTTCCCACCCTTCCCAAGTATTCTCCTCATCTCCAACTCTGTCTTTAACTCCTTCGTCCTCCTTCACCCTCACAAGCACATCTCTGACCATCTTCTTCCTTGCCAAGTTCTCTTTGCCCTGCCCCTCCTTCCCCCTCATCTTCACCACAACAAAGAACCACAGCGCCGCAATCAACGCCGGGATCTTACCCTCCACACCCTTCTCATTCTCGCCATTAGGATCCGACGGGCACGGAAGACACAACACGCTTTCCACCCCGGCTAACAGGTGCGGCACGGCGCGAGGAGTTTCCATCTCACGGCACAGAAGTCGGATGGCAGGGCCAACCCATCTTGGGATCCGCTCGTCTTTGTCTGTATTACTGGTGTACCTGAGGCCCTTCCTCTCGGTCCTGTTCTTTCTGAAGCTTTGGAAGGACTTCTCTTTCCCCCGCGTCAGGCGTTGGGGCAAAGGCTGTGTTTGTTTGCTTGAGGCTGTGGTTCTGGAAGTGGAGGATGTGGCTTTTGAAGGTGAGGATCGGAGCGTGGAGGAGCTGGCTTTTGATGGCGGAGACCGGGCTTTTGCGCGGTTGCGGGCGGCGGAGGTCGTCAGTGTGCGATCGAAGTAGGCGTAGAGCTTTGAGTAGACGCGTGGTGGCAGTGGTGGGCGGGGCTCGATGGGTGGGAGGTTTAGTGTTGTTTTGAGCCTTAAATGATACACGAGATTAGCAAATGTTTAATTGAAGGAGAGAGAATTGAAGTGCTGGGGAGTACCTCTCGCATGCTAGGTTTGCACAAGCATATGCTCTCGCAATCTCCTCGTCCTGCTTCAGATTACTGCATTTATTCCGTGATTGTGCCAGCAATGAACTCGCCAGCTCAATTAACTCTGGTGGGAGAGCGCCTGAATGGCGGGGAATGAGGTTGTTGAGAGCTTGGATGACTGGTTTGCTCATGTTTCTGAGTATTATTAACTCTTTTTCTGCCTGAAGTCAATGATTGTGGTGTTGTGGCGGAGGTTCAAGTGTGGTTGGCTGCGAATAGCTACACAAGCCGCCAGCCGCGTCTACGCGTGCACTTCATGTGCCAAGCCTTAGCGTCTTCTCCCCCTGTGATTTACGTTAGCTACTCCGAACCCCTGAATCCACGCTCCCGCCAACGTCAGGGATCTTAAAGTCAACACCAGAAAACCACTTTCAGCCCAGTCGATACGTCTTCTCCACCTTTACAACCATTCTTTTACTGCCGCATCTCTGGCGCACGAAGAAGTAATTCACAATGACTATTAGACAATTACTTGCTGCATGCGCGGTATCAATTGCGTTTGTGGCGGGCGTCACGGCGCATGGAGGTGGAGGTGGAATTGCACACCAGAAACCTATACAAGTTGATCCTGACGCGGATTGGGCCACGAAACATATGGCTGGTAAGTTGGGCTCACTCCTCAAGTACCCCGAAGTACTGACTGTGAAAAGAGGAGCATCATATCTCCGTATTCGATCCAGCATCCTTCTTTTCACTCCACGACTACGACAACAGCGGTTCTTGGGAACAAAGCGAAATTCTGAAGACCTACGGAATGGACGATCCCAGCGCCAAAGATGTGCCACAGGAGAAGAAGGATGACATTATTAGGGAGTTGATGAAGTTGATGGATCACAACTCGAACGGGATCATCGAGAAGCATGAATGGCTGCAGTTTACTGGGGAGGATAGGAAAGGGACGCTACCGGACTTCGGACTGGGTCCCGGGCATCATTGGGACATGGAGTAGGTCTTGGAGGAGAAATTCTTTTTCCCATTTCTGTCTGCTTCATAATTATTTCCCGAAACAATCTATATCGGGAAATTGCTAATTCCCCTTTAACTAGGATGGAATATGAGATACATCATTGGGAAAAATATCAGTTAGTGCAGCCCTCAATGAGTACTTGCTTATTCTATGACATCAATGCTTACTTTTCATAGTGATGAGAACACAAAGGAAGAGGATTTGATACATCCTGAAGATATTGAGCATTTCAGGTTGCATGACGAATTAGAGGACGAGGCAGAGAGAATTGCCGCGTTGGACAAGTTGGCGATTGTAGAGCAAAATATACCGGCGAAGTTTAGGAGGGTTGTATGATGCGTGTACGGGTGAGATTGTACTGGTGACATGTCACGATAATGTGTACAATAATTCATGGCGTCAATGAGGGGAATTCATTCATGGTGGAGTTCCTGGCCTACTGATATAGACATCGAACACGCAATGCCAAACACCAGGAGCAAAGGTCTTGACATATTCCACGTGCTCGACATTAGCTGACCTCTGGTCCCCGGTCTTCTTCAACCAGCACAGGATTAACTCTTCAATCGCTGCCCTGCGAGCAAGGACATCTTTCACACCGACATTCTCATGCAGATGGAGCCAACCATCACCATCTAGAATTTCGAGTGACATCCCCCAACTGTCCTCACTGGATGGCAACAAGCCACAATTGACGTGGATGATACCCCCTAATGCGTATCTGCATGGCCCCCGCAGCCTCCTTGCAGCGTCTCTGTTGTCCCCCAGGACCACAACGATTTGTCCACCTTCTCCAAGGTCTAGAACCTCATGGCTGCGGATAATCTTCACCGACCACCCATTTGCAACAGCACCCCTCCTCAACCCTTCAACAGACCAAGGATTCAACTCCCATCCTATCACTCTCCGCAGACCCAACTTCAAATAGCTGAACACAAAGTACCCAATGCCTGCGTACAAATCCACAGCACTGTTATTTGCCACGTTCTCTTTGGCCAGTCTCCTGGATTCCAGACTTTGATCTGAGCTGTGGAAATCGAGAAGGCGCGCTTTCTCTTTGACATTTCCTCGACTGAACATGGTGTACCTCGGAGCCCACACCTGAATGATACCATTCTGCTTCGTGCTCACCCAAAATGCATCTTCGAAATCTTTCTCAGTAGGCACTGTCTCAGGAGACAAGAAAGAACCAAAGTCTCCGTGAAGCATGATTAAGCCACTGGGTGTCCGGAGGATATTCTCGATGCTTTCCACAAGCCTCTCCCCGTCGAAATCTGGGCCTTGATCTGACTTTTTCCGCGAGGTCCTCTTGGCATTGCCCTGAGAATCGTCATCCTTGGCGAGCATAAGAGGCCCCTGAGATCCTAGTCCTTGACTCGGATCTTTGTGCAAAGGTATTCCTGCATTGACAGCCAAGTGGGTCAAAGGGCCTTTCCCCTCTCTCTTTCCAATATTCTCCAATAACAAAGTCCATAATTCAACAGCGTGTCTCGAGGCAACTTGCTCAGATCTCACCGCTTCCCACCACTGTCGACCAAAACTTCCCGGCGGCAGAAGCACCATCGGAGAGTAAACCACCCATCGCTTTGGGGCTTTTGACAGCAGGTTCTCTACATATGAATTATTACGACTCAACAAGTCTGGGCCCAGAAGCTCCAGCCACGCCCTGACGGCGATCTCGATCGGTCTGGCGTTCTGGCGTGCTCGGGAAGCCGCGCCGATCAAGGTGGGCGCGCAGGTTGATTCGCTGAAGGCTTCTTCGGCCTCCATGTTACAGATACTGGACCATCACAAAGTTTGATCAAGCTTTCCTGCACCGCACGACGAGACTGGAAGCAAGACATTTTGTCAAGCGCGGATATCAGCCGGCAGTGGCACTAGCACCAGAGCGCTCTAGATCCCCGCCCGAGCCCCCAAAGCCCGATCGCCCGATCACGCTAGGTCCCAAAGCGGCGATGTTTCACCCGTCTCCGCGGAGGCCGTGCGCCTGCTGTGCTCCTCCAGCAGCGCTGGGCAAGCCAACCACGTCAACGGGCCCCAGTCTCATGCTCCCGCAGCCGGCCCCTTACCCCCGAAGACCGAGAGATCTTGAGCTCCCTGACAAGTCGTATGACTGTTCTGTGTGCTGGCCCAAGATGTGGCGGCGGGCAGGCTGCGCATCACAGCGGCTTTTCCGCTGTGCAGATAAGGCTGGGCCGATCATCCCTTCAAGTGCTGGGGCGATCCTTGTCGAGGCGTAGTTTATATGTTCTCTTCTCTCGATTTGGATCATTCAGCAGATTGGGGGAGGCTTGGCGCCTTCCTCAACGATTCGGTCTCACAGCTGCAACTGAGGGATGTGATTGATCGGAGGCACTTCCACCTCCGCAAATACCTTGTTCTTCATGGGGACCCTTTAAGAGAATGGTAAGTTGCCATCGGTTAGCAGTTCCGTCCATTTGACCCAGCTAGATTTTAAAGCATCAGCTCCGTCGCCGAAACAGCCCTATCCACTTTGCAGGATGGAGTGGAACGCTTTTGATGTAACACAGCAACGTCGATACTATACTCGTGGTCCGCCTCCGGTCAGTCCTGTCCCTCTCTTCAAATCCATCCCCATTCTGTCAGGCCGCAAGTCAACTGGCAAGGTGTTAACGAACATAGAATGAGCATAATGTTGGAGACCTGGGGGATCTCTCGCCCTATCCGCAACCCCAGTATGCACGCAGGGAACATTCCGATCCTGCTCAGAGCCATTGGGCACCACCTGCCTGGCCCAATACGGGATCATCAAGGACACCGATGTTGAATTCTTCTCTGGGTCCCCAGTTCCCTTCCCTCAACGTGGCTCAGAACATCTTCGACGGAGCATTTCAACAAACGGCACCGTGGACACCCGTCTCCAGCTCAAATCCGAATGGCACACTTGCGAACTTAACGTTGCCCTTCCCTGCTTCCGACTCTATCTTTGCGAACAGAACCTCGTCCATAATGATGAACCCAATCACAGCTGGTACATCACTGAGCTCTTCAAGAGGCTTAGAAAAGACCCCCATCGAGAGCAATGATGATGACGATGATGACGACGACGATGATGAAGAGGAATTCAACAACACCACAAACCTGGAGCCAACTGTCACGTCTCCCAAGGCTGACGCTCTTCACAAAGTGGCATGGGGGACAAAACGGGACTGCGAAGCAAAGAGTGTCACCCCCCCTAAAAGCAATAAGCGCTCAGTCAATAGCCGCCGTACGCCTCGGGAGTCAATAGGCAAAGCGGCCTCTGCTTCAAACAAGAGCAACTCCGACTCCGAAAGCAACCATCGTTCCAAAAGCAGACTAAACCATGATCAGACCGAGAAACGGTACGCTTATCTCTACTCCGAATTGCAATGTTTTTGGTCTAGCACTCTGAGCTTGGGAGCTTAACGGGAGCTTGCATGCGTATTTGTCTTTGGAACTTGGCTCATCAGCTCATGAGCTACCTCTTACAAACCAGGAAATTGCGCTACTAATTCGAACGATTAGGTATCGGAATAGACTAAATTATCAATTCGATAACCTTCTCTCAGCTATCCCTGCGCGCTTGATCGCCGAATCTGAAGGTTCAATCGGTGGCCCGGATGATCGACGAGAGAAGAGAGTCAACAAGGCAGAAGTTCTGATTCTCGCGAAGAGGCACATTGAGGAATTGGAACGGAAGCAATGGGAGTTTAAAGCAGAGAACAGGCGACTGGCCGCACGTGTGAAAGAGTTCGAAGAGGCGTGGGCACGAGCGGGGGGGAACCCCTTAATGCCCTAGAGCAGCGTTGATGTCGGAGAGTGTGGAGCTCGGTCGAACGTTCAACATTCTTTATTTCTTTACGATAGGGTGGGTCGATTTACCGTCCTTACCAGCAGTTTTGATATTATTATTACCATTACATCACGCAAAACTTACCACGGCACTCTCCCTCCAGAAGTCACTTGAGGTTCAACGCCCTATTCTATATTTGAGTCTTTACTGTCGTCCCCTTTTACGCTGTGCGGAAGTATTGTCCTTTTCAAAACACAAGCCTCCCTCTCAAAAGCTAAACATAAAACGTGGAGGTAAAAACCCCGCAGTATGTGGAACCGGCAGATTGTGTCCTTTTTACTTTTCGCGTTCTTTTATTGGCGGCAGACCTATATTTATAGACATGCATTGACCGCCGGGGCAGCAGAATCAGTGTTCGACCAGTAAGACCTCGAAGAATGGGAGTTCGTCATCATACTGTGCGTCCACCAGCTTGCGGCATTTCAAATCGTGCATAACCAGTGAAAACCGCCTCACCCTTGCTGTGTATGGCGTATCTTCTCGCACACCCTTCGTTTGCGAAGCAAGGACGGGCCAGAAGCGGATTCGCGCAATTTCCCATAGTGTGTGCCATCAGATTCTGCACATTGTCATATTTGTTATGCAGGGTCCAAGACACATTGGCTCGCTTGTCTCAACCGACGCAAGGGATGAGGACCCTGAATTCCTTCAGCCTATCATGTTGCTCTGTGGGCCCCCACCCGCAACAAACAACATTTGGTATGTGCCAGGTTCCAACGGGATGTCGCAAGAAGCAATGGATCCAATACCGACCCATGAGGCACAGTTAAAAAGCTTCCGGCTCAATGCAGCCTGCGTGGAAGCGGTGTCCCCCACTCAAACGGCGGGAAAAGCTTGGAATCATTGACACACCCTGATCCGGGTGTTCCATGGCCAGACCGGGCGGTGTGTATGTGTGTCACCTGGCGTGGTGGGAGATACCGTTGGCCGCAGGAAGGGCCACTTCTTCTCCAGGACTACACTGAAAGGTGACGAGTATCTCTGGTTGTGCTGCCCAATAACCACTCGAAATACCTGTGATCATGAAGTCCACAGCTGCTTACGTGGGAGATCTTGATCGCGTTAGAGGACCGGAGCTCGAAGCACCAACATATGTCAGCAGTACTCGTCCTTCTACTGAGTTTGGAGATCACGGCCCCGCCGATCAAGTAGGACAGAGCGACCTCATTTACGGATATACCAGTTCTCCAGTACCATCCTATTTCCCTTTCGATACGTACCCTCAAGATCACCGAGGACAGAGCCAATCATTCGAATGGTCCACAGTCTACCACACGACCGCCCGCTCAAACACCCAGACAAGAAACCAGCCCTTTAGCATCTATGGGACTTCTAGTGACAATGTCATGGCCGACGCTCTCACATATGACCCCGTTCTGCCGCCTCTCATTTCCAGCCTAGGAAGCCATGATATCCCGATACCAGTCAATTCCACTACAATGGTATGGGAACGATTTCCAGCACCAGAGGACACAAATCTAAACGACAGCTGCCCCCTTCATACTATCAGTCAAGAACATCACCAGGATCTTAGCGATGAGAACGAGTTGGCAGCTGAACTAAAACCCGATCATGTATTGCCGATGAATTCGCCCTCCTCATCCCTTTCGACAATAGGCGACATCACCGAAAGCTCAGCAACGCCAGAGTGCGTTTACCTTGAAGAACCAGAAATGTCACCAGTTAAACCCCGTCGTGTTTCTGCTCCAAGTTTGCGCTGGAACACAACGCGAAGGACGCGGAAGAAGAAGCTCGAACAGACGACCATCATATTCCCTCCGTCTCCAACTTCCTCCACCCCGAAAACAAACCACAATGCTATCGAAAAGCAATACCGCAATCGTCTGAATGATAAATTTGAGGCATTACTGTCTGTGCTGCCAGCACAAGGGACGGAAAGTGAGGGGGGAAGTCTGACGAAGGTGAGTAAGGGGGATGTGCTGATATTGGCTAAGGATTATATTGAGAGCTTGGAAAAATCCAGAGACGAGCTGCAGGAGGATCGGAGGTCACTGGAAGACGATGTTAAAAATATGAAAGAAGCGTGGATACAGTCGGGGGGGTCTGGTTTTAGCGCAGGCTGAGGCTCGGTCGTGGGTTCAGAAACGGCTGCTTTTGTGCACAACGAGTGAGATGTTGTTTTACGGCCTCGTATCGGACTTCAATACACGGCAGAATGGTATTGATGATCATCAGATTCTCTCTGAATCTTTGCGGGTTGGATCGGTTGTGCAACAATTTGAGAAATTTACCTCCCTACCTCTCTGGTGCTCGCTCGGTGGTTTCATGGGTGTCTGTCACCAAAACATTTTGATTATCTCCAGGACAATTCCACCACAAATTTACGGAGAGCTTACGGAGAGCCGAAAAGATTGTATTCCTTCCAGGCATGGCAAGCTGTTAAAGAGGTGTCCGCTTGGATTTCCAGGCTGCAAGCGGAGTCGATGTCTCCCCGCATTCTCTCCGCAATCCTTCGATTCATTGCCAAGAGAAGGAGAGAAATTGCATGACCGATGCGGGGTATCAATGATACCGTTGTTCTCATGTCGTCGTTTGAAGAGATTTCTCTTTCGATCAGACGACCATGTCGTTTCCTTTCATGGGCTCATCGAACGACACTTGGCATTCTTAAGCCCAGGGGTGATTTGATCGGCCCTATCATGTTTGCTTGTTGATTGCCTGTATCTGCTTATCCTCAAGCACCAATTCTTTTCATGATGCACTTGCTCCGCCGAGAACACAGATTGTTGGATGATACATGGATTTCGAAGAGTTGACTATGCATTCATCGACTGATATCTAGCAGAACATCCAAGGTGCACATGCTATCAAATAGAAAACTCGAGGAAGGCATGACTCCGAGAAGTTCAACACTAAGAGTTTGTGGTATTCTCGTTGACATCACCACGATGTACCTGGCCTCTCTCAATAGAGCTGTCATCGCAGAAGACCACGGTTGGCATGAACCACCTCCAACCCTATTCCTTGCCTTCCTGATTCACCAGTCATCGAGTCTTGAAGTCAAGATTCTTGTACGAAAGGCCTGTATTAATGAGTAAGGTTCTTCGTGAGGAATCTAGGGGAGAGCCTTACAGAGAGAATCTTGGGCAATGAACAGCCCAACCCCCCTATCCTGACAGCGTCAACGGGCGCTATTTTCATTTTCATGATATCTATAATAATTTCTTCTATGTACTGTACTAATATTCAACTTAAATCATCAATCCAGCTTTCAGTGCCGAGGTGTCAAAGAGAACTATCACGTGTCTCCTCATTTTCTCCCAACTTTGTTGCATGTAGCAACCTCCAGGGCCCTGCAGAAGGGCTGAGTTTCTTGGGGGCTGTGCTGGTGCATCGCCGGGTCGCCCCACACCCCACTTCGGGAGGAGAACGTCACCCACCAACCATTCTTTTGAGTTCAGAATTCAGAACGCCAACAGATTCGACGAAAAGTTCGGCTCTCAAATCCAGCAAGTGATGGAAGATTTTGATCAAGGGATGTCAAGGATGTCAAAACAAAGCAGCGATTTAGTGTGAATTGTGTTGATGCGGAAGATACAGCCGGTCCAACCAGAACTTGCTGTTATGGAATCGATGTAGGCATTGGTATACGTAATTCGAAGAGGCCACATCGTTATGAGGAGCACAATGCTCAAAATGGACCTCTCTTTATTATGTTTGATAATTTTTTCAAGGCTGGGTCGAAGTTATGACCAGCCTCGCGGGGGAATGTGGAAGGGGCTGCAAACTTTGCACAACTTGAAAACGACCATGTGGGTGATGATACCCTGATGTGCCAGCACCATTAAGATTTACCGGTATGTATGCTACATTGTCAGACTTGAGCAGTTGATAGCGTCTTATTCATCTTACTTTTCATTATCGGTGTTCTGGCCCTGACTGTCCACTTCAATTCTGCTTATCTGTCAATGCCTGCAGCGAGAAGTATTTAAGGTCACCACTTTTATTCAGTCATCTTATCTGTGTTCCTGGGTTTCCCATTTCTACTGTTAATGGAAGCAAATTTACGAGTCCGAGTGGCCAGCGGCTTACTACCGCGTTATCGCCAGGAGACTGCAGCAATCTATCAGTCGAATGACTCGAGTCACTCGACCTTGCGAGTTTAAAAATCGTCGCATCTATTTGGATCTAGGCGTGTGATATGTCACAAGAAAGTGAAAAATGCTCTGATTTGGCACCCAGGCTTCCTCCTTCGCCTCAAAGCCCGTCCTGGACTGAGCTCCATGCCACAACAAGTCGTCTGCCAATGGCGTGAGACGAAAGTACGACTTGCAACAGAAATTCAAAAATGGACTCGATATCAGCCAGGCCGCTCCAAAGATACAGTATGCACGCAATACCAGTAGCATGCAATAGCATCCAGGGCCCCGGGCAAGATCTTGAGGAAAGTAGACTTGTAACCATGCAAGTGAAAACAGCCATAAAGTACGGAATAAGAAACCTACCAATTAAAAGACTTTGAGAGGATTACTAACTTCCGAGATAAGCTTGGCTGGGAGTTAAAGAACATGCATGTGATTAAATGGCTGGCTTCTTCCTGACGGAGGGCGGTTTGTGGCGGGCCAGAGAACGCAATTATGGCCTGATTATTGTCTGAGCAACGAATGTTCCCGATGTGCAACAAAACTATCTGAATGAACTGGATTTGAGATCTAGAGTTTCAGTGAAGTCTGTCGAGATCGGAGTAGCTACTTTGAGGCAATATTCAGCGTCACGTGAACAGAGTCTCAAAATAACTACTTATCTCTGCTTCTAAACGAAGAGACGTCCAAATGGTAACATTGAAAAGGAAGGCACAGTTTAATTTAAAATAAGTCTTGAGGTGTAACCTCCCTCGCGCTCAAGGATTCAACGTTCAAGAATGTCACGTGTCAATCCCTTTTACGAGCAACCTTATCTCAAGGCTGTAGAGAGAACCCATGAAAGCTTACTCCTTCATAAAGCTCACATCAATCATTGAAACAACGGCAGCGGAGTCTGCTCCGTGCTGTCGTGGCACTAGACATCACGTGAAATAGCCCGATCTAGACCCTTGACTTTCCTCACGCAAGATTCCAATCGGGAGAATTCCCAACTCACCATCAGTGCTGAGCCACAGGAATAATGGTTGCTTTGTTGCACATCTGTATTTCGTCAGGAGAAAAGCTCCTGGAGTCCTCGGAACAAAAGGTCCTAATTGACGATCCCGCTAGTGATGTCAGACCGACGCAATGGGTTGGGATTCCCCGACGTTCGCATCTGCGTGAGTGCCAAGGGAGATAGCTGAGGAGGGGTAAGTGAGGGTGAGGGTGAGGGATCGAGAATGCCGTCGCTTGTCGCTCTGATGTTCCAAAAGCCGTTGCCCATTTCGCTTGAGAACTACTGGAGAATCACTTGACAGTGCCCACCTATGGAGGACAAGAAATCAGTTGAGCTAAATGTTCATAGGGCTGCAATTAAGAGGTCTCCTCCGTCGAGGCCGTGGAAAATCTCTCATTAACGGTCCTTCCTCTGTTGAATTGGGTTGGTTTCTCAGCGATGGAAACAATGACAGTTTAGAGGGAATCAGTTTTGGAGGTTCAGTTGACTCCACGAGCTCCTTCTGTTACCCCATTTGTGGATGGGGGTGGGAGTCTTGATTTTGAAAACATCTTTATCTTGCAATACGACGGATTTCACTTGGCTATTCTGCCCTTCCCCGGCATATTTCTTTTCCTTACTCCGGAGTTGTTGAACGGGTAGAGATACTGGACGAAAAATCATCAATGATTTCACTTTCCTACTTCAGAGATATATTGTCGATATGCACGCGCTGCCACGCGGCTTCTCTTTATCCGCCTCCATCTTTGTCGACTTTCGATTGGTCATTTCAAAATTCGCGGAGGGCTATTTTTAAGCCGCACGAGAAGCCCGCCAACTGCTCAACTTCGATAAGCGAATCAATATTATGCTCTTGTTGGAAAGTATTGATACTCGTTCAGGTTACCGGACCCGCTGGAAATCAGCATCGGAAGATAACTTCATGCTTGGGACCATCTGCGTACTGCGTAGACCTGAGGACGTTACTCGACGTTGCTTCAGCTCAAAACCAACCACAAATCAATTTACCATGTCAAAGTGAACCTAGTTTGAAATATGTTTTAACAGGCTCAATAATCTCAGAAAATATAGAACTTTGTGGAGTAAGCTCATGGTGACCCCGGCGTCATATTTCGGATATTATCGTTCCCAGTCAGGCTGGAATTGAAATATAGGCCCACTGGGCCGGAAGTTCAGGATCAAAAGTTGTCGGGATCTCCGCTGCCAGTTGTGTTAAAAACAAGTGTGCTATTATGGCAATGAAAATTTGCAAGACTGGCTCAATACACTCTTGGTTCTTCTCGTCTGAAGCCAAAGCCTTGCGTGCCCGCCGCTTTGGACTTCGCAAAGTCCTATCAACCACAGCCGACTCGCTGACTAGACAAACAGCGTGTTCTCAAAGAGAACCAGCGAGGAAGTGGCCCAGGAAGTAGCGTCTGGACTCTGGATTTGCTGGTGTGAACACGGAATGTGAGGAGGGGTTGATCAACTCGATCAGCTCTTCCCAAACTGCAAGTCGTTTGAAGACACGGAATTGACAAATCGACATCGGACTAAATCTTCCAACGCAATCTCTTGGTAGGCTTTCGAAGATTTGCGGGAGGGTGAAATGTTATTCTTGAGGACTTCAAAGGGTAAAGAACGTGCAGCCCAATCGCTTCTCACACCGAGAATTCAGGGCGGTGATAGTTAGGCCTGGGAGCATCCAGGACATACTTATGTTTTGGACCGATTAAGGAGAAGTTCCCGTTGAGTAAGCTCTAGTAGACCCCATCCGCTTTCGGTCGCCTTGGAAGATTTAGATAGGAGATCAGCTGGCTCTAACATGATACAAAAAGGCGGGCTATAGGAGGGAGCGGGGGTTGATCCAAAGTCAACTAAATTGGTAAGCGACCTTAGCTCGAGATCTCTCAACTAAAAGTCTTCCCTTCGGTCCTCCCGAGAAACCCCACTCAATCCCTAGCTCTCACCCTTCATGGTTCGATTTGCACTCCTTCTTCAAAAGGAGGTGATCGAGTGATCACGTGGCAGTGACATTCCCTCCAGTGGTGGACGCTCGTCTCAAGGATGCAAGGAGCCTGTAGGAAGTTCCGCGGGGCTTGTCAATTCTTATCTTATTTTTAATTCTCGACTCCAGACATTCAGAAACGAGACACGCATGGGGAAGCACAATGGCCTGTGTTACCCCTGAGTGAATGCGTTGCAGTGGCACCGGGTCACCGATTCTAGGGCACCACGGCAGAACCACGGGAAGAAGGTGAGATTACAGCGTGGCCATCTGTGTCTTTAGGCTTCACATGAAGCCTGAGAGACGTGCTACAGCGTGACGAACGCGAGCACAGCTCGAAGAGTGACCTGACCCGTCGACTCGGTAGACCCGATGCTTATCGTTGCTTGTCCGGGTGTGATTTCCCTTATGCCGTCCTATTAATCTCGAGGAGTCCATCCCTCATTCATCACTTATCACTATCACACCGACCCCGCCAGGGTCGAAACCTCAGTGGCTGACCCGCGTGCAGAATGCAACCCAACCAGCATTGGTGACGGATCACGAAAATAAGGGGAAAGGGGAAAGGGGCGAAGGAAGCAATGCGGAACAAGACATTTTGAATGCATAGTCAACTCCGTTATTCCTTCCTTACGTCCTGCCCCAGTGAGAGACTGGCCTGTTTGAAGCTGAGCAACGAGATGTTGCTGCGCTGAGGCTCTCCACGTTTTCTCCGTTTGATCTTGTAATAAAAAGCAGATGAGACCGGCGTAAGCTTTTGGCCCTTTCCGGGGGGGCCGCTAAACACGTCTGGCTTGGTGCATATCCACGGCAGCATCGCTTGTTAGTTTATTTCTGCAAATCGCCTCCACGCCCGAAGATCCCAGCTCCATCCACGCGGTCTGAGCGCAGCAGCGTTGGAGGTCTCAGCACCCGGCTAGCGCAGTGCCACCAACACCTTCTCAGCCAACAGGCGCAGATGATTGGACAGCCGGCGAATTTGCTCTGGGTTCCCAGTCTGATTGGTCGATGCTGCTTTGCTCGAGAGAAGAAGGGGTCAAAGAGTCGGAAACAGCGCTGCTCAAAGGCCGTTCGCAGGTGGGGGAGGAGGCACTGAATCGTGAACACCCATCTGCACGCCAAAGATCACCACTTGCACCCGGAAAATCCTTGCAGTAGATGCAGCAGTTACAGCAATTGCAGCAGTTGCACATTGACTACTTAGCAACAAGCACCCCACAATCGAGAGCGAAGGTTTAATAAGATGGTAACTATTATGGATGGGCCCCCGATGCCGTCGGAGAGAAATTTCGGACCCAACTCCCAGCTGGGCCATGGCACCCTAGCTTGTCCAGGCACCGCCCGCTGGATCCAATCTCCTGAACGGCTTCAACCGGGGCAGCTCAGACCCCAGTCCACTTTGGTTCCTCCTGGGCAGGCCCCCGGCAAGCTCGAATCCACGCCCATTTCTTCGCGTCTGATCTCCCTTCTCCTCCTCAGTGCGCTCAGTGACTTCTCTCCTTCTTCACTCCCGAACTGCATCTGCATCCGCCGACTGCACGACACTCTGCACGAGCAGAAGCAGCAGTAGCAGCAGCAGCAGCAACAAGTTGATAAACGGCTTCAACTTTGTTCGTGAGCCATTTTCTGAGCAATTGCGTTTGCAGCTTGCTGGTCGACGAGCAGCCACTTTTACAACCTTCATCCGCCAAGTCCGAGCATCACTTCCTCACGTTCCTTACCCTTCTACACCGAACCCCGCCGTCCTTTGAAAGTACTTGTTGTACTGCCGCCGATACATCCATTGACTTGTGCTTGAGCTACGACCTTTCCCCTCAATATCAGGCATATTCCGAAACATAGGATCCAGACCGTTTCGATTCTGATATACTACAATTTACAACAAATCACCTCCCACCGCTATCATGGGACCATCACTTAATAACCATTCCTCTTTCGTCCGACCACGAACCAGCGACCGTGACGGTCGTCCAGGCACTCGCGACCAAGGAGACACCAACCTCATCATCCCCAGCAGAACATCCTCTCTGCACTCTCGCATCACTCAACCAATTCCTTCTACATTGGCTGTCAAACCTCAACAACGGACCCCAAAGACCCTTACTCATGCGTACATGGTATGTGGTGTTGGACGAGAGCCGTCACAATGGGTAAAGGCGCCGGCGCCAGCGCAGGGAAAGATTGGGCACATGAAGGGAGCTGTTGGACAATTTTGGTTGCCAGAGATTCTTGGAAGCAGTCCTAGATTGGAGCAAGATAATGAGATTGCTCGGGCTCTCCATGCTGCAATGAGGGTAAACGCTGAATCCTCTCCTGGAAACTTGCCAATGGAGTCTAACAAATTTATAGGCCTGTTTCCCCCACGATGTTGAGATCTGTACTGGACGCAGCCAACCGCACTGCGTGCACCATTCTTTCGTCTTGCAACAGGATTCTTCTCATACTCTTTACGGCATTGCTCTCCGTGTTTGGTCCAGAGCAGATGAGAAGCGCGCAGAGACGATTCGTGATCTGAGAAGGCGCACCGAATCCGATTTCTATGACTCCCCTGATGAGACCTACTGGATCCCGTACTGTCTGTCATTCCTCTCCAGATATCCATTGTACAACCTTTTAGGTGATTATCTGAGGGGTATGTGGATTCACTGGAACAAAGCCACAAACCTCTTCCACGCCGAGGAGGTTTCGCGCATTCTCAGCTTCCCAGCTCCCAGACTCAATGACCTTGTCCGTATCGACATGAAGGATTATGCTCTTTGCTATCAATTCCCTTCCTCTCCAACTGGATTCCAGAACTTCGCAATGTGGCCATTGTTCTCATGTCTCTCTATTCCCAACATTGTTGGTGTCATAGAAGCAGCTTTATCGCCAACTCGGCGTATTATCTTTGTTAGTCACTACCCAGCAATGCTGACGGTGGCTGCTGAGACAATCCGATACTGCGTTCGTGTTTACGAATGGAGTGGTCTCTACGTTCCAGTTGTGCATGCTAGACATGCGAAGGAGCTCGTTCAAGAGCCTGGACCATATATTCTCGGCATTACAGCGGAATGTCGATCACTTTTCACAGCACCCACCGATGCCTTGGTGGTCGACCTAGACCGAAATTTTGTCTTGACCTCGAGCCCTCCTACTGCTTTGACCGCCGGTCAGCGCACAAAGATGGTCAACCGTATGACTCAAGCTCTGAACGGCGATGTCACACCATCTGGTGTCCCACAACATCTCCGGTCGGCGTATGGAGGGGGGAAGTTGGTCCCAGCTGGCCAGATCATTGTCATGCGGGGTGAAGTCGAATCAATTCAAAACCCAGAATGGTGGAACCAGGATGCAATAATGGCTGTCATGGATCACGTATGCGAGAAAATGGTAAGTTTGACGTCTGATCTCATATACCCGGGGTTGGCTATATGTTCCATGTTTGCTAATCGATGTTTCACCACAGGGACGGAACACCGGCATGAAAGCCGTTTTTGGTGGGGCAGTTAAAAAACCACTCATGACCAAGGTATCAATGAGACATTTGAATGAGATTGTTCGAGAACGGAACCAGTACTCCAGGGATGCCCTTGAGGCTTGGCAAGATTTCATCAACCTCAAGGGCCGTATGGACACGGAGCTCGGCAAGGTCACGAAAAGAAACAACTTCCTTGTCGAGGAACTCGAAAGCTGGAAGCAGCAGGTAAGCTCGGTTTCATCCAATCTTGGGTTACTCGTGCTAACAATTATAGTTCCTCAAATTCCAGGCATTTGCAGAGCAGCTCACGAAGGAGACTCAAGATCTCAAGGTCAAGATTGAGAATCACAAGCGTGAGAACAGGCGTCTTACTGGCCTCATCGACCAACAGAAGGACGATGCGGCTCGCCTTACCACCCGCCTTTCTGGCACCGAGAAGCAACGTGACGATGCTCTCGAGGCCTTGGTTCTTCAACAAGAGATTGCCGAAGAGCTTGAGCGTGAGCGGAAACGAAACAAGAAGGAGCTGTCTGCCTTACAACACACCAACATGACCATCCTTCGTCAACGTGACGAGGCTCAACGTGTTGTCCTTCACCTCCGCAGCTTGATCGGTGGCCAAACTCACCACATGGAGCACATCGTCCGCTCCCTCAGCAAGGCCCCAGAATTGACCGATTACATCGAGGGCGGTTTCGAAGATGAGGCTGATGATCTTGAGGACATCGCTGAGGAGGGCAAAGTTGGAGAGAACGGCGAGGAGACTCCTGCATTCGTCGACTCACGTGCTTCATCACGATCCTACAGACACAGCAAGCAAATCAACGGTGAAGACATGACTCCAGAAATGGAAGCACGGCTCACCAACGGCCTCCGAAATAGCAAGCGCTACAGCCAGATGAGCATAGTCGATGTTGCCGATCGCCACCTGAGAGACAAGACCGATGCCATCGCCCACATCATCCGAAATATCAGCGAGCAATGTGCCGCCGCCGTTGAAGGCCTTCAACTAGCCCATGACGCCGATGCTGAAGCCGAGGAACTCGCCTTGAGCCAAAACCGCGGCCACCGCTCCAGCAACTTGTCAACAGTCACCGCAAGCGATGACGGACACTCTAACGGCGGCTCAGAGAACGGAGATGACAGCCTCCTCCATCCAAACGGACGCGCCTCAAGCATCCCTCCAACCCCAGACCTCATCCACAACCGCTCAAGCACATCGATGTCCATCTCCAGTGCGACCACAACCCCCGAGCGAAGCAGCCAACAATACAACATCGGCACCGACATCCCGACCAAGATTGTCGAGGACAGCGATGAGGAGATCGAGGGCCGAAGTGAAAACGAAGGCATGAACGGGACCGAGATCAACAGCAAAGCAGGCCTGGTGCACCGACCTGCTGGCGCCAGACTCAGCGCGCTGGGTGGTCACTAGGTTGACCTTTACATGACAAATGTCAAGCATTTTTTGTCTTTTTTGGGCGGCGTTATACTGGAGGATATTTGTCGTATTAAGTCGCTCTGCTGGCCTTGCTATTCATTTGTGTTTTTCTGAAATGTATGTAGGATTTATCACTTGATTGTGAGAAAAATTTGGAGTGATGTGAAGTCAAGAGAGATGGACCGACGAGAAGGAAAGAGAAATAGGTTTTTTGTTCTGGACGTTTGTTTAATACCCGGAGTATGTTTTTGGTGGATATGTTGTTTGGTATAGGTACATATATACTTTCGAATATATTACTCTTCGGCTAAATTATTCAACTCTTTCCCTCGAGGCCTGAATCCTCCGGAGATGCAGAATGAGAGTTGTAAAGTCACAAGAAGATCTCTGGCCTCAATGCGTCACAACTAGGGGGCACCGCCCGTGACTCAAACCCCCAGCCACCAACCCAAGCAAACAGCCCAAACAACCTCTCCTATCCCAATCCTCCATCTCTACCTTTCTTCTCCCCATCTTCTCTGCCGTCAAAGGCTAAGATCATACGTAGTACCTGTTCTGCCCAGCTTAATCGCTGGCGCTCGTCCCACTATGGCCAACTTTGTTGATTGATATGCAAAAAAAAATTATAAAATAAGAAGGGTGAGGGTTTCTGTGCTAGCACGGGAATCGAGGGGTGGAGAGCGGGGTATTCCTGGTCGTACACTGCTTCCTGACGATGGTTCGGCCAAAGAAAGGTTTCTTTAAGTTTTCATTGTGTTCCTTGATAAGGGTGGCGTGAAGAAGAGGGGCTGAGAGATGGTTGGTGGGGCATGACAAGCATGAGGTACTTTAAAAGATGATCTAGTGACTTCACATTGAGACTATCAAAGTCATTCTATTGAACAAGACTCAGCTGTTTGTTTGACATTCTTGATTCATGATTTCCTTCGGCATTAACAGAATTTAATCCCAGTACAGGCCCAATCCGACCGTCTATAATCCAAGCCATCCATCCGTCCCTCCAAATAACACAACTCCCCCACCACATCACCATTCTCCTCTCTTTCCCTCCTCGCCTTCCCACTCTCCTCTAGGCTCAAAGTACAGCTCTGCTGATACACCATATCCCTCCGATACGTGTCCCTCGTCATCCACCGCACCTCCACCCTATCCCCTCCCTCCGTATACCCATCCTCCCTGGCCTCCCTCCCTAACCGCAACTCCAGCACCTCGGCCACTAACACAAACTTCGGCTTCCTAAAACTCTTAATCGTTCCCGGGCCCTGAAACCTGACAGCTTCGTCGATGTGTAAGTAGGAATTCGAGTTCCCGTTCGCGTCGAGGAGGTCGGAGATGTAGAAGCGGCCTTTCAACTGGTACAGGGCGTCGCGCTTCAGGCGGGACCCGGAGTACCGTGCCAGGATGCGGTTGTGGGTCGAGTGGAAGGAGGAGATGAGGAGTTCGAGGGCGTAGTAGGGGTACTTTGGGTCGGAGATGCCGTAGGGCGAGGTGTCATGCCAGGAGCGGAGGATGGTGGCGTCGAGGGTGAGTGTGAGGTGGGATATGGGGTGAGAGGGGTGGTCGAATGTGAGGCAGGGGACGAGGGCTGGTGGTGGCATTGTGTTGTTTGTTGAATGTCTGTAAGGAGAAGTTTTGTTTGCTAGGTTGGTATTCTGCCGTGAGGCTTTTGTTCTTTCGCTAGGAACTCGCTTGAATGTATTTTCTTGCCCGGTATGCCGTGAGGCTTCTGATCTTTTCGTTTTTTGGAGGGGTATCAAGTGACTTCTGGGTGAGACAGTCGTTGATAAGGTATAACTAGGATGCCGTGAGGCGTTTCGATCTTGGTATGGAGGAAGCAGAACTTTTTTTCGCTGGAAACAAGGACAGGCTTAAGGAAAGACAACGCCAATTGCAACGGAGGCGAGCTGAGGATGGATGGATGTGGCAAGATGGGAAGAAATGATGACAGGACGTTGCCTTGTGCTCTTCTACTTAAGAAGCGGTGTGACCGCCTTTTCAGTAGGTAAGACTCTGCACGGCAGCACGGAGCAGCTTGCTCACCCGGCATGGACACTGCTTGCCGGTGGGGAAGTTAATCTAAAGGGAAAATGATGGTCGGCATGATTGATGGGTTTCTGAATGGTACGGCTGGTACCTGATGCAGGACCTGGCATAAAATCGGTGTGTGTTGTTGTGATCGAGGCTTTCCTGTGGATAGGTTCGGCAGGTTCTTCAGGGAAGGCTGCGCTACGCGTGCAAGGGTCGGCTCGGCTGGCTGGGCTAGCGAAAAAAATTATAGCGGTAAGGCTGTGATAATAGGGTGCCGATAAATATTGATAACGACAAAACAACATCTTTCTTGTACAGCAACAGCAACAACAACAACAATAAGACAGAGCACACGTTTTGGAAAATGCGTCTCTTGTATCAATTTTAAACATGGATTGCATCTGCCATGCTCTGACAAAACCTGAACCATGGATCCTCTCCTCTCCTCGCTCTGCTCCATCTGCCACATCGATCCACCCAAGTATACCTGTCCGCGCTGCTACGTCAACACATGCTCTCTCACATGCTCCAAACGGCACAAGCTATGGGCATCATGCAGCGGTGTCCGCGACCCTACAGTCTTCAGACCGATGTCTGAACTCGCAACGCCCTCGGGAATCGACCACGACTACAACTTCCTGCACTCAATCGAACACCGTCTCGAACGATCCGAGAAGCTCCTCGTCGAGGATATAGACGCCTTATCGAGGGCCGAATTACAGCGTGCGCGAGCAGGGGAAGATGAAGAGGAGTGGAAACGGAGACATGAGAAGGAAGCGCGTGGTGATGCATGCATTGCTAGAACGTTGCGCGAGATGAAGTGCAGGGTTATCACTGCGCCGAAGGGTATGCGAAGGAATAAAGAAAACACGTCTGGCTGGAATCGGAGGCATGGGGCGATTCATTGGCAGGTTGAGTGGATGAGGGGGGAGCCTGCTGAGAGAACGCTGTATCGTGTGCTCGGGAACCACGCTATTGGGAAGGCGTATGATCTGATTTGTGAGGAGGAGAGGATACTGGCTATGAGCCCTGAGGAGAAAAGAGCAGATAAGAAGAGGAAAGCGAATGAATTCAAGGCGGCACAGGCCAGAAAGGCAAAGAAGGCGAGGCTGGACGACGGTCGTCTTCCTCAACTCTCGACTACATCAGTACTGCAGGATCCAGAGCGTAGAACGTGGGACTTTACGCCAGTATATATGGCACCACCCGAGGTATCGAAAGAAGAATCGCCAGAACCCGAGCCAACAATCCCGCAGAGGAATTACCACCTCTATCTCCTACGACCTCTTACCCCCTCCTCATTCCCTAAAGTTCTCGTGCCCCTAGACCTTGACAAATCTCTCACAGACCTACTAAGAAAGCGGGAAGTTCTCGAATTTCCAACCATATACGTCCTGGACCGCCCACCGGAGGACCTGCCGGAGAAGTTTATGTTGGAAATGCACTATTTGGTCGCCATGGGAAAGGTACAAAAAGAGGAGCCGGATACGGACACTGATATGAGTGATTCGAGCGAGGAGCAGTTGGGCGATAGTAGTGGCTCTTCGGATGAGGATAGTGATGAGTCCATGGAGGAAGGAGAGATCTTGTAGGATTATGAACATTATTAATGTAAAAGGTGCGGAATCTACTGCAATCACTACCCAGTTCATTTCAAGGTTTCTCTCTTAAGATAGCTCTAGGGCTGAAGCTAAAAGAGAGGCTAGCAGGAATGAGAAACTTGATCTGCACAAAGTTCGACCTTTTGGGCTTCCTTGTTGACATGAAAGTTCACGTCCAGAATGTCCCAACGGAGTCTGGGGTAATTGGGTAGTTAATTGGCAAGCTAGAATGTTCCAAGGGGATCTAGGACATTGACATTAAGCACCATTCTTGAATGTCCTAAAAAGTACTTGTATATAGACTAGTAAAAAATAGTCTAGAATGTCCCAAGAGAACCTGAGCCATTGGACTAGAATTCACCAATTGCCATAAACTTTGAATTGCGCATGGCAAGAACTTATTAACCTACAAATATTGCTTCGGAGCTGGTTGAGGCGTGTCTCGCTTAATTCAGGGGCTTTGCCGAGACAACTGACAGACAGGCTCAATCCATCAGACTCGAGCTCGCCGCACGAGCCCGAGATAAAATGGTAATGAGATCCGATAATATTCAGCTGTGTAAAGTGAATATTAATCGGAGCGTTGTTGACATAGATGGTCGGGTATACAAGTGGCGGGAGGAAATTTCGATCTTGCTTTCCTCTTTCCTCAACCACCGACTCGATCTTCAACTCCACACACTAACACCTCAACGTAATAACATCACATTGCCAACACACAGCATGCTCGCCATCAGCTCTTAGGCTGCGGATTCGACTGGCATCCAATCACAAAGGCATATTTGACGATTTGTAATCTTACATAAGGAGGTGGAGATATGATTACATTTTGGAGGGTCAGGTCTAGCCAAAGCTTAAGAGAAAATCAAAGATAGCGGAGGATGGATGGATAGTTCAGCAGAATCTCCGAGCAAATTCTGGATGGACGAAGGGAAGCTGGGTACCATGAGGAGATGAGACTCGCCCAAAAGGACAAGAACATAACAAGAATACAATTCTCTTCGTGGCAAACTGAAGAATGTCCCAGGTGTATCTGGTCCATTGACTGCATGACGAGTTAGAATGTTCCAAGCAGATCCGGGACATTGACTGAATGATTAGAGATCGAATCTGAAATGTCCCAGATGTTCTAGTACATTGACTGCAAAATGGCAAGTTTGAATATCTCAAGAGCATCGGAGACATTGATGAGTGAATTTGATCTCGAATCTAGAGTGTCCCAACAGTTCTCGAACTGGTATGTACATTCTATGCTTAATTCCAACGACGAAGAACACCCACGATGCATTAATGTACATTACCAGGTAGGAACAAATCGTATACCCTGCTGTGCACGAATGAGCTTACTCGAGCCATTCCTCAGATATCCTTCTTCGTGTTGGTCCGCGTAGCCGTGTTCTCCAAATACACCATGAAAGGCCACGTCCCAGCGCTTGATAGCCTTAGTCCTGCCGAACCCATCTTGTTCCTGCCTTGTGCTGAGCGTAAACACTCAACTAGTATCATGAAGATGTAGACTCCAATACCTGTGAAGATATGCCAGCTACACCTCGGTCAGCAATGTGTCTTCTCAGAGAGAACAAGTCGGACATACAAGCCATGGAGTTCTAATACCGCTGCCCAAGGCATTCCTATATTTCTCCGAAGTTCTCGAAGGCCATCGCAAGCGTAAAAGTCTGTCGCCCAGCACGCATGTCCTGTGACAAAGAAAGCTGTTGGGTATAAAATTAATAACTGTTATGCAACTATGGGTAATATAGAAATAGAAAAAGCTGAAGAAGACGTACCAATTCCACTTATAGCCATCCACCTCATCTTCCTCTTCACCGCCTCCTCGCTGTCGAAATTACCAATCAACTTGAAGCACATGTGCCAAAGCCAATAAACCATCCCCGTGAAAACAATCTGCTGCACGGTGCTCTCACCGGTGATAGTCTGAGCTACTACCACAACGAGCATCAGAGCACAAAGACTGCCTAGCAGAACACTCGGAGCAATTATGGTCTGCGAAAATGACAGGAGTCGGTAGAAAACGATAAAGGTAGCAATGAGCATTGAGAATTCATCGCACATCTGTGTTGAGTATTTGAGACTCGAGTGGAACAAACTTGACGCGATTCCCAGGTTGATCAGCGCCAGGTAAGGGAGTTTAGATCCAAGACCATTTTCTCCTAATTTACGGCTGTTGGTGAGCCCTTTGATGCCGAGACCAACTTTAAGGTTTGATTAACTTCTGTGCCATTCTGGTGGAAGGGTGACTTGCTGTATATTAGGTTAGTGAGCGTGTTGATGAGCTCTGCGATATATGGTGTAAATTCATAGTCCTATATCAGGTGCGTCTTTTCAGCCTCGAATTCAACGACAACATCATCCAGGTGAGATTATAAAGCTCGGAAATATGAAGCGATGAAGCAGGAAATAAAAGCCTGGGACCTTGAGGCGGGGCAAGTGACAATCTCGTCACAACCTGTGAACCATCTGAGACTATGGGGTAATCAAACGAACCTCCTCACAAAAGCTATCAAACATCAGAATTAGCAATCGTCGAACATTGATATAGGGCTGTGGTGGTGTACTTTAGAGTTGAAGAAGGTGGGCCCCATACTGGACTGTAGCCTCCTTCTGAAGAGCGATAAAAGCTCATGATAAATATACTAGAGCTAACGTCTAAGGAGGTCTAATATCGATATGATAGTGCATCCGTTCCGATGGTAGAGCTATCGACTTGAAAATGTTCATTCAACATTGACAAGAACGCGAAATTGCTGACAGATTGTTGACACATGACGCTAGATGCGCCACCAAAACCACGTGATTACCCCCTTGTATTTCGGTTAATGTCAGAGCCATCATGGTATTGAATCTATTTATATCGAATCATCTCCTTTCTGAGAAGCTGATGGGAAGCGTTGACTTGACTGAGTTGTGTGGAGAGGAGAGAGAGAGAGCTTCTACGAAGTGGAGAATACTGAAGTACCGACCAAAGTAGGAACCAAAGAGTTGCCAACAAACGAAGTGTGAACTACCCGCTCTTGAGGCTGTAACCGATGAAATTGCTGCAATGATTCACTTTTGCAAAAGTGACATATATCGGACTATGCATCACACTAGTGGCTTCTCATCAAGACTCATCATTCTACGAACTCCAGCATCCACCTATCTACACCCAAGACTGATAACGAACAGGGGTATCATCCTATCTCCCAGACCCGCAGCAAATGCAAAAGACATCCATTCATCCAATCGCTCCTGTCGCAATTTTATACTCCCAATCAATGCCTCAACCACGTTCCAATTCAGGCCCGTCCTCAACCGAAATCGGCGTTCTAACCGTTAGCTCCCCATTGTTCTCCCTCCCGTCGTCATGTACCGGACTTGAGGTCTCAGAAGTCTCTCTTGCGAGATCGAGAATCGTCCCGTTTGCAACTGCAAGGCGTTCTGCGCGCCGAATAGCATTCCTTTCCTCTCGCTGCCTGATGAGATCTTTCTCTGCTTCAATAGCCTTCGCTCTCCTGTTCTCAACTTCGTCTCTCTTCACAACCTTTCTCAACCCCTCTGAAGCGTGGATCAGACCATCGATACTGATTGCGTGGTTTGTCATCTGATGGTTGATATAGGTATACACACTTGCTGGGGTCGAGCACTGTAGTAATTGAGTCTCATTGAGCTTTAGTAATGCTAGTGCGACTTGGAACAGGAACGTGCTGCCGTCATTCGTGCAGAAGACGACGTCCCAAACGCGGAAGAGAGCTTCGGCTGAAAGACAGTCGGTAAAGACGCTCAGGAACCACTGAAAGGTCAGGGCTTCGAGTTCGATGCCCAGATCGTCAAGGTGTGCGGATAATTTAGGTAAGATCTCAGAGACATAGCGACGAAGTACTTGCTGGTCAGCCCGAGAGGCTAGGAGGCTGTGATCGTAGTAGCCTCGTGGGAGTATGCTCTCGATGATACTAGTCAATAGCCAGAATGCATCTTCCGCTGTGGGCATGATGAGCAAAAGGCATGCTGTGATCAAGTTCATGCCCTGACAGTATCCAACCTCTGCATTCCTTCGAGAGTAAGCCAATAAAACTTCATTCAATTTGGTGACTCCCGGTCCTTTTCTGAAGAATATGTTGTCCGTCAACGTGCGATTGATATCCATCTGGATTTGGGCGACGATTTGCGGGTCGTCATCTTCTTCTCGTTGGGCTACCAAGTCATCATAGTACCCTGGGATGCGGCGAGCAGCAGCCCCTGAGCACTCAGCCCAGATCTTGGCCCTGTAGGCAACGGGTATGCCACCAAGGACTAACGTCTTGAATTCGTTCCACTTTGCTCTTCCGACTTTGCCTTTGTTACCCAGTCCAGCGACGCCAATCATTTCTCCATCAGCCAACGTCGCTTCCGGCATTAGAACGACAGGTCGTTCAGAGCGGGTACTTGCTGTGGCAGCAAGTGCAGCAGCCGCAGCTTCGCCATCACGCTTACGCTCAGCCCGGACTTTGCGGAGGAAGTCGTTCCACCTGATGGTTTTTTCTCGTTGGAGAGAGTCGTGAACTTCTCCAAGCTGCTTCAACAATAATTTAACAGGCTCGGTATCCTCGGACGACAGGTCTGATGATGGAAGCGGCGCAGAGGTATCAGGCGTGGAGATAGTGGCGTTGTCAGAAGTCACCGCAATAGCAGGTCGGGCTGCAGCAGTGCTCGCTGATGGAACGAAGCCCCTCTCTTCGGTCGTAATTCCGGGAGATCGTGGCACCTCTCCACCTTCCATGACCTCGAACACAGGGATGCCGCCAGATGGAGTGTGAGAGAGGAGTTCAGTTGGGAAAGTAGCGATTTTCAAATAGTCCTGCCAACGCTTTGCTGGCTTCCCATCTTCGCCTCTCTCATCAGTTGAGGCAGGGGTATCGGGTCTCTCGTCCTCGACGTCCAAAGTAGCATTTCCGAGATCTACTGACATCCCACTCCGAGCACTGCTCAGCATTTCAACACGGCTGCTTCGCTTGTTCTTCTGCATTTTCTCCGCCTCCCTTTGCCTCTTCTTCCGCCGCTGATCATAAATGAAACCGAAGCGATCAGTGAGATATTCCCGATTGTACTGGTTGTTGTAAATGTGGGTGAGGGTAGGCGGCTGTGCCTCCAGAGGTAAAATCGTATCCATTTCAACGGGACCGTAATTCTCGGGAAGTACACCAGAGGCATTGCTTTGTGGGCTGGCACCCATGGTGTCCCATCTCTCTTGGGATGCTCTCAGAGCACCGCCTTGGCCTGTAGATGCAGAAGCAGTAGTCCGACGAGCGCCAGGTATCGCCTTCGGAAGTGGCTTGACCGTGGCTGGTCTGGCAGACATGGTTGTTCTGACGCTCGCTGTTGATGGCGTTCTTCCAGGGGGGGTTGTACCTGTGCTATTCGCACGACCTCGATTACCAGATCCAGAAACAACATCTCGACTTGTCATCGTGGTGCCAGCGACCAGCTTCAAGGCCAAAGTAGCTAGGCCAGAGGATGGCTTTCGATCACGATTCGATGTAGCGACCTGAACTGACTGACTAGAGGCACGGCTTGCGCTTTGAGCAGTATCAGGCGGTTGAAAAAGGCCGTTCTGCATGATTGATTTTCGGCCTGCTGATCCACTTGTCTGGACTGTGGCAGGTTCGATTCCATTCCCTGTATCTCCATTGATACTGCTCGCTTGACTGCTTTTCCTGCTCGTGCCTCCCCATAAATAATCCTTCCAACCTCTCTGGGTTGCCGTCGACCTGCTCTCCAACGCTCTCAGGGTATCAGCCGCACGTATCGTAGCATCGTTATTCGTCAACTCCCGCTCCCCGAGAATCACCGTCTCACTCATCGCATCACTCATAAGGTCCTCCAGACCCCCTTCCCTAGCAAATGTATCTCTGTCATTAATCGATTCTGTTGGTGACTTCTGTTCCGCTTCAATAGCACGCAGTCGAGTCTCTAAGTCCAAATTTGACAATCCGCATTCCAGGATGATCTTCCTCAGTGCACGCTCCCTGTTCTCCGCCTTGCGCCTGATCGAAGCTATTTGCGCGTCCCTTTGTGCCAGATCTTCTGCTATCTGCCTGATCAGAGCAACAGCCCCATTCCGTGTAATCAATCTTTCAATGTGCTCGTCATTTGCATGGTGTATCGCGCCAGGAACATGCTGCGTGGCCAGAGGCGCATCGTCAAATAGGCCCACACGGTTCTGCGAAGGAGACGAGGTGGTCAAGCTCTCTACCATCGAGGTTGCAGGATCCGAGGGCTTTCGTGAACTGTTTGCCGTGCCATTTGTGAGCTTGGGAGCCAAAGGTCGGTCGTCTCTTGGCGATCCTGGGGAGAAGGAGGGGAACGAGGTCAATGACTTGTCGGATATCGAGCTGGCAGAACTCGACATGTACGAGGCATATTTGCGTGGCTTGATTCGAACAGTCTGTGATCGCGAGCTCTTTCCAGAGGCGTTTGAGTGATGCGAGGCCGTTCTCTGCAGTGCGGCGGACCCAGCATCAAAATCCATTGTCTTACGCCCGGAATCACCGTATCTCCTGCACTGAAATGAGGCGTCCTCGTTGGACAACCTCCGCACCGTCGTAAAGAATGCGTCGGAATGGCATGAAACAAATGAAGCCTCTGTAAAGGCAGGATTGCAAAATTTAAGGGAGGTGAGGGAGTGGAGTATGTTTAAGGCTTCCTGTTTACGAGTAAATGCCTGATCATGTAGGTTGCATCCAGAGAATGCCATCATCGTCCTCGCGTACGTGTACTGGCCAAAGCGTGACCTCACACGGCGCCGGGATGAGAAATTCCTTCGGAGAAACGAACGATAAACATTATAAACGTACATCTGAAATCCAAACGGACTTTGAAATCTCGCATGTCTACTTGAAATATTCTGACCTTAGCTTTGCGTGATTTTGTCGGGTATGAGAGAATTTCGAGCACGCCAGTTCTGCGAGAAAGCCGAGCTCGTGAAATGGCGTATGGAGTAACTTGGTGTGACCCGATTTTCTTATGTTACACCTTGAGACTATTTTGACTGGTCCAGGCTTGCTGCTTCCACTGGCTAAAAGATTCTGTAATTGGTACTTCGTGAACGTTTCACAGCCCGTCCCCGCATTGCTGCAGGAGAGGCAAGGCAGACACTGTGGGAGATTCCCGGTTTCTACCATCAAGAGTCACTTAATCAATGGGTCGTCTTGCGACAGGGACAACGCCTTAAAGCGTGAGACCGCTAGTGAAGGAGGAGCTGTTCTGTAATGCTAAGCCGTGAGTATATGGGACTCTGCTGTGGTAACCATCAAGGTACATAAATCAGAGAAAGAAACCTTGGCCAAGCCCCTCCTTCTGCATTTAATCTATAATATCCGGAGAAGTTGAGTATTAAGATCGGAACTGTCAATGCAGCGCGTTGAAAAGCTAATAGTGAGTAACCTGATCTCCTTGTCTTTCCTGATCCTCGAGATTGGGATGTTTTGCTCTACTCAAGCATGAACTCCGGGATGACCAATAAACCTCGGTTGATCTTGCAGGCAATCAATCGAGAAATGAACTTACAATGCTCTGTTTCTATTTCGGCAAACGCTTGTTCTACATGCTCAAGACAGCAGCCAAAGAGCTATGTAATATCTATGTGACGAGAGAAAGAAGGTCGTTGTCATTCAGGAAGAAACCCATGGTGGACCCACAGATCGCTGCTCATTGGCTCTTCAGGCCTCGGCCCAACCCCAGGTCCAAGCAGCCGACAATCCAAACATCCCGAGCAACTGTACACTGCCCCTCATCACCATATCTTGAGCTTGCAGTGTGAGATTTCTGTCTGTTTCTTCTTCCACTTCAATCACCTTCTCTCCTCACTAGATTTTATTCTCTGCAAAGATACCATAATGACTTCGTTTGCGAAGCGCAGGCTGGCGGCGCTCAGTGAGCAACTCGTTGCACCAATTGGGGATCAAGGAAAATTCGAAGACATTCCTATCCTGAAGAAGATTGCCGCAGATTCCAATGGACCGAGAGTCAAAGGAAAGGTTGTTATTGTGACAGGTCAGTATTAATCATTATAAATCCTGTGCACCTATGGTAAGAGTAATTCAGGAACGAATTCTCCCCTCGGAATTGGTCGAGCTTCAGCACATCAGTTTGCACAGAATGGCGCGAAAGCTGTCTATATCTGCGATTTCGATGGCACGAATCTTGAGACCCATAAGCGCGAGCTTGCTGTGCTATACCCCAATGTCGAAGTCCACACTCGAAAGTTTGATGCCTCGGATGAGGAGGCCGTTAGAGCAGTTGTTGACGATGCTGTGAAGAAGTATGGAAGGCTTGATATCTTCTTTGCGAACGCCGGTATTGTCGGACAGCACAAAATCTTCTCAGAGATCACGGCAGATGAATTCCTACATACTTTGAAGATCAATGTTGTGAGGTAAATATATTGGAGAGGTCCTTATTCAGTGGCTAATAGCTACCAGCGTACACCTTGCTGCTAAATATGCAGCCCCTGCCATGATGATAACGTCTGCTGAGAAGAAACATCCCTCAGGCAGTATTGTGGCGACAGCATCAGTAGCAGGACTTCGATCCAATGCAGGTTCAAGTGATTACTCTGCATCGAAATCTGGTGTCAATTCTCTCGCCCAAACAATGTCGTACCAACTGGCTGGAACTGGTATTCGCGTCAATACTATTTGCCCAGGAATCATCGAAACAGGAATGACAGCTTCTATGTACGAAGCAGCGAGATCTCGAGGGACAGAGAAGAAGATTGGACAACTCAATCCTCTGAGGAGAGGAGCTCATGCCGATGAGGTGGCCAGAGTTGCCTTGTTTTTGGGCAGTGATGAGAGTAGTTATGTGAACGGTCAGGCTTGGGCAGTTGATGGGGGTCTGAGTGCTGGTCATCCTTTTGTCCCTGGAAAGTTGGGATGAAATTGAGAAGATCATTGGATGAATATGATACAAATTCCCTTGGCGAGAATCGGGAACTCTGCACAAGTGGCGGTCGAGGTCAGGCCAATCGTGACACTGCAATCCCCTGATATTTCTTGGACTCGTTTTGTGGTACCGATCTTCAGTCTCTTCTTTGTTTCTCAGGTACGTTTCGTAAGAACTCACGGCAAGGGGGTTTGTGTCTTATTAGTGGCCTGTTCTCCCCCTCGCCCCCGACATCCATAATTTTGGAAGCTCGGCTGGGTTTCTCTAATCCCTCGTCCGCGACCGGGTAGATTAATACCGGGCGGGATCTCGCAGTAAGCCACTTGCCGTTCGACATAATATGTTGTCGATCTGGCGGACCGAAAGAAGACTTGAGACTTCCAGCACGGCGTCGTTGGTGGTAACAACGATACATGCTTGGGGTGCTGAGATACAAGTGTATTATTGGAGCCTTATATTCTACTCTTTTATCCTCTTCAATACACGGAAAGCTCGTCTGAGGTCCTGTGAAGAGGCTTTATATTGCGCTTTTCATTCTCAACACCAAGCCCGTGGCAAAGGTTTGAGGACGAATACGAGACACGTGCTTGAGTGTTCATCCAGTATTGCTCAGACCAATATTGGGCGAGCCGACCCCTAGAACCCACAAAATACCTTGCTCGCTGCAGCTATCCCGGTTGCTAAGTAGCTGATGTGGTCGCATTGCCCCTTCTTGGATTTTCAAAGCTCCAAGATGTCGAATGCTCCACATCTTCTGCATAGTTTCCGGTTTCTTCGTGACACTGCATCTTGAGCTATTCGGATCTGCAAGATTTGTGAAACTAATTTCTTGAATGGGCGGTCTCGAGCATAAGCAAGCAATTCAAATAAATACTGTATTGAGCAAACTCCAAGTTACGTTTATGTCTTTGGAAAGGCTCATGTCCTTCAACTGGTGCCCACCAAGGGGATAAACTGCACTTTTACTAGTCTAAGCCTGCAATGATGCCAGTGTCTGAAATATATCAAAAGAAGTGGTTTCACGTTGTGGCACCCAGGTCAACTCCCGATGTAGCCTTGTGTGCACGAGCAGGCGTCGACGATCGTGTAATGGTCATGTTGTGGACTGTCTCATACAACAGCTTTGAAGCAGCTCACAATAAAACACCTTAGGAGGCTGAAGTCAGCACAAAATGCCTGCAGTTGCACTTATTTCTCTCCTTCGCCGAAGGGTAGACTGACTCGTGCACTACGTATAAGTGTAATGCGTTCGCCTTTCTAACAAGTCAATTTCAAGTCGACTCTTTCCACTCATCCCCGTTTCTACTTCCATTTAAGACCGTAGATTTGCTAGAGTATCGAGTACACTAGGCTTCTACGATGCAATTCTATCTTCCAATTTTTCTGTCGTTCATTGAAATTGCATCTTCAAAATGTACCCATAACAACTGTGTTCGGGCTCTTATGGGAGTTGATCGAGTCGTGGCGAGCAGCGACTGCAGCAGCCTCCTGGAAACTACCGTAACTCCTCCAGCTTCAACAGTCTCTGTCATTTTCACCACCGCAGTCATTGCTAAAACCACCCTCCACGCCAAACGACAGGCATATGCAACTATTCCGGACTATGCAAGTGGCAAATGCGATGATGTAGAAGCCTTTGCAAGTGGTTGTTCTTGCCTCGGGGTCACGCATGCAACTATAACGGCACCCGTACCCGTAAGTATGGATTGAATCGACTTTAAGACTTAGCTCATCGAACAAAGGTCACAACCATTACAATCCCAAAATCAACACTAACCCATTCTTTCACTTCATATACCAACTCTTCATCCACCTCGCCCACATCTCCAACAACCTCCAGTACTCCCACTCAATGCCAAGTGCAGACTTGCGGCGGCTTCACAAATTGCAGCGGCAACTCCACCTGTTTCTGCTTCACATCTACTCGGAATGGCACTGGCAACGGATTTTGTGGCCAGAATGCTGTGTGCGGCGGCCTCACTCCATGCGCCAATGACTTTGATTGTTTGTCGAGGAATAGTACGGGGGATACCTGTGCGATTCATACTTGCTGTGGTGCGCCCTCTGTAGCTTTACCAGGTGTTTGTCTAAAGGGTATTTGTGGCAACCCTGCTGCGAATTTGAAGATGGCGTCTCTTGCTCGTAGGTGGATTGGTGATACCGCGGCTGGCTTTAGGCATGGATTTTGACTTTGAGGTGTGTGAAGTTGGCGCACTGAGTTTCATTCAGTTTGGTGATAAAGTTGGGAGTTTTGTTTTAGAACCTGTATCCGTTGCACTATTGATGCAGCTTAATTAGGAAGAGCTACTTATAAGCTTCTGCTCCACATGTTCGTTCAGAATGATTGACCGAGAGGATAGTCACCTGGATTTTCTAAATTTGCTTTAATTTCGAAGTAAGGATTTTGCCACGGACAAGAAGAGGCAACAATGTCGTCGTGGTTGATCAACTGGGACAGGACAATCACTTAACGTGGAAACATTCGAATGATTCGAAGGGGATAAACTTCGAATATGCAATCCATGGTGGGACGTTAGAATGGGATCACTTGAATTGTACTTTTGGGTTGAGACATTGATAATTTGTTCCACCTTTTCGTCCACCGCGAGAGTGTTTGTCTGGGGCTCGGCTCCAAAAAAAAAGGGGACAAATCCGGAAGGCTCGCGTACTGTATTTCAGCTTCCCTGAGAACCTTAAAATCTCGCCGCTGCCTGCAAGTGAGTCAACTCCGACTTCACTAAACCATTGCTAGAAGGATCTATATCAACCTTGCGCTATATCCCTCGAAACTTCCAAGGATCCCGATCAGCTCGCGATGCATGCTTCTTTGCCGCTGGAGCTCTGGCCCCCATCGTCAAGTCGTTCTTCAGCAAAGCCATGCTCTGCTCGTTATCCTGGTATCGAAAGCTCTCGACGTAATCTCCACGCCAGCTTCGTACAAGACTATAAGTTTAGTAGAAGGGGTTCAAGGTGGAACGAAAAGCTCAATAAGTCATGGGAATTGGATTCTGAACCCCGTATTCAATTTACACGACATCTCATTATTAGGAATCTCAAGTTTTCCCCTGATATATTGCTGGATCCGAAAGCATTGAGAGACTTGATTAGGAAAGTCAGCGAACTTAAGGCCTGCAAAGTTTAGTACGTGTTTGTTTCTTCCTCTTTCCAGCCAAATCACGTTGGAACATTATGACAATCTTTCTCCTTAAGCGAAAGCCGCAGTTGGCGCATTTGGGGAGGTTTAAATTTTCAATCATATCAAGTTGTCGTCATTCTAATCTCTCTGTTGGTTGATATGTACTGCGGTTTTCTCAAACAGTCTTCTGAGTATTCTAGGTGTCGAAATTCCTATTCCAGAAATTCACTCCTCCCTCGAGTCACCGACCTGGCCTTGAATTCTGACCTGGATCCCAGATGGCCCCGTAAACTAGAGCTTTCCCCTTTCAAATATCTTTGCAGCTTGGATCTGAGAAATTTATGAGGTTGGTTGGTATGGCTCTGGCGGGATGTTGTGAGTATCCTCGTCAAGCGGCCAAACTCACATTGCTGGGCTTGAGCTGGATGCTGATAGTTCCAATCACTTACGGCATGGGCAATTTATTCTTGGTGTCGTGGGTCATTTCAAGCACCTGCGGGAAGCAAATTGAACACTCAACCTTTGATTGGCAATACAGAAACTCATCTTGGGGAGAGGGACTACGGCAACCCCATCTGATGCATGGGTGTCCGACACTTTGCACGAGTTAACGGACCTTTGAAAACTTTGATCTTTGATGTTTTTAAACGAAGGAAGGCCAACATGGCACCGCCCCCGAGTGCTACTGAATCACAAGCCATTTGTCCAAGCTATAACTTTGAAGCCATTATCTGTATATTTTGTTGGCAGGGACATTGTGGCTTTGATCAATGCACTTTCGGACTACGGCTCTTTGAAGGAAATCCAGATTAGGACAGTCAAAGATTACAAGGACTCAAAGTCCAACTGGTATCGTCCACTTATTGAGCTTGGGGGAGGAAGGAGAAAGCTGCTCCTTGGAGGTTATATTTCTGACGCCTGTCCCGAAGATGTTTGGAATGAGGTTCTCGAGACAGACTCCTCTCAGTCCTGTGATACATTTGCTGGGCAAGTCTACCTCCTCATTCCCCTCTAACACTACTGATTTCAAATCCAGGAAATGCTCAAATCACAATTAACAAAATTTCGAAACGTGCGAGTGTTGATAGCTGGATATCACAAATACATACCTAATGAGTGGATCACCAAGCCTGGTCTTGCTACCCTGCTTAGACCACGCAATTGAAATCTAGAAAAGGTCTTCTCAGAACTGGCCTGAGTGAAGGTTGAGAGAGTGCAGGCCTACTTAGTTCTCAGAACGCTAAACAGGGGGCGGGAACGCTAAAAATGTGGGGCTAACCCCTGCAAATAAATTCTCACAGGACTTCACAGATGATGTTCTAATACACGCCAGGCCATATTCCTCAGCCATCACTCGAGATACCTTGTTCGCAGATTCCCCATGGCTCCAGAACAGAAGAAACGGGCTAGGCTCGTGCCAAAAGCGAGTCAACGGTCCAAAAAACGCCAGAAAATCGAGCCTGTCAAGAATGGCACTGCAAAGGTTGGGAAAAGAGCGGTAGCATTGGATGCGCTGCCATGGAACGAGGTCGAAATGCCTGATATGTTTGAGGATGCCGAAGGATTTTTTGGTCTCGAAGAGGTAGAGGGCGTTGAAGTAATTCGAGAAGGAGATACTGTCAAATTTGTACGTACCGTTGACTTGCAAGAGATCAAGGACTTACCCTCTTTAGGTAACAGCAGTGACGCAAATGGCCGATGATGAGGATGAATTCAAGGGTTTCGGTGATGGGGATTTGGCACTAAAAGCGGCAGAAGCTCAGCCAGATATCTCAAATCTAGCGAAACCAGTGAAGGAGAAGAAGACCAAGAAAGAGAAAGCCAAGAAGCAAGACACGAAAGAAGAAAAATCCAAACCTCGCGACCTTGAAACCAATGTATTCAAAGCTCTCGAAGAAGATGCTGCCGAGGAAGGAACCGACGTCTCCGCATGGGAAGAATTGGACCTCTCTCCCGATACACTTTCTGCGTTGTCGAAGATGAACTTTGTGAAGCCAACGCCTATACAATCTGCTGCCATTCCGGAAATCCTGGCAGGGCATGATGTTGTAGGGAAGGCTTCCACGGGATCAGGGAAAACACTAGCATTCGGTATTCCTATACTTGAGAGCTGGATTGACACTTACGGGGAGTTGGCTGAGGATGAGGAGAAAGATTTGAGGCCTCCCACAGCATTAATTTTGTCGCCTACTAGGGAATTGGCTCATCAATTGACAGAGCATATCACGACTCTATGCAAAGGGCTTCCCAATGCTCCTTATGTAGCAGCCGTCACTGGTGGATTGTCAGTCCAAAAGCAGCAGCGTCAACTTGCAAAAGCGGATATTGTTATTGGCACACCGGGACGTCTTTGGGAGGTCATGAGTGGGAGCAGAGAGTTGACAGCTTCCTTGAGGGAAATTAAATTCTTGGTCATCGATGAGGCAGATAGAATTTTGACTGAAGGGCATTTCAAAGAAGCCGAGGAGATTTTGGGTGCCCTGGATCGACAAGAGGACCCCAATGAAGACGAGGTAGAAACGCCTTCCTCTCGACAAACTTTGGTCTTCTCGGCCACTTTTCACAAAGGGTTGCAGCAGAAGTTGGTTGGAAAGGGGAAGCAGGGTCTAATGGACGAAAGCGAATCTATGGAGTATCTCCTCAAGAAGCTCAACTTCCGTGAGGACAATCCAAAATTCGTTGATGTGAATCCAATATCACAAATGGCAGAGAAATTGAAAGAAGGCATGGTTGAATGTGCAGGGACTGAAAAGGTACGAGTAACTTCTTTGATGAGACTACTCTTGCTGATGGGTTTCTAGGACCTGTACTTATATGCTCTCCTTCTTTATCATCCGAACCAACGGACCTTGATCTTCACAAATTCGATTCATTCTGTCCGGCGTCTCACTCCTATGCTTCAGAACCTCAACCTTCCAGCACATGCGCTGCATTCTCAGATGGCTCAAAAGGCTCGAATGCGGTCCATTGAGCGTTTCTCATCGCCAAAGGCGACTGGATCGATCCTTATTGCTACCGATATTGCTGCCCGCGGTCTCGACATTGGGGGTGTACAATTGGTGATACACTACCATCTGCCTCGAGCGGCAGATATGTATGTGCATCGATCAGGACGAACAGCTCGAGCAGAGGCTTCTGGTACGAGCATTTTGATATGCGCTCCCGAAGAGGTTGTTGGAATGCGCAGACTTGTCGCCAAGGTTCATGCACAGAACGCTATTGCTGGAGGAGGCAACAAATCTAAGTATTACATGAGATCATTAGATATGGACCGCAAAGTTGTCGCACGATTAAAGCCGAGGGTAACGTTAGCAAAGAAGATAGCGGACAGTACTTTGGCGAAGGAGAAAAAGGGACATGATGATGATTGGGTGAAGAACGCAGCTGAGGAGCTTGGTGTTGATTATGACAGCGAGGAGTTTGAGGCCTTAGGTGGCGGAAGGAAGGGAAGGGGAACGGGGAGGAAATTGAAGGAGAAAGAGGCAAGAGCGCTGACCAAGGGAGAGTTGGGTGCATTGCGTGGCGAGTTGAAGAGTTTGTTGGCGCAACGTGTCAATGTTGGAGTGAGTGAAAGATACTTGACGGCTGGTACGGTTGATATTAATGAGCTGTTGAAAGGAGCCAAGGGAGATTTCCTTGGAAAGGTTGACGGCATTGGTATGGACGACACATAATCGATACAGAAAACACCAAAGGTTCTCTTTACAATAAAATGCCTCCCGACGGCAAATCCACCTTCTCAGCATTGCTTGGAGAATCTTCAATTTTGAACCTCTCTCGGGATGAGTCATCCCAACACCTTTCTGCTTGCACTTGGAGAAGTCGCTTTCTCGGCCGCCACTCTTCATCTTCTCTCATCAAGTTTCACTCCTGTTCCACAACACATGGAATTTCGATCTCAACCCTCACATAAATTCAGTTCCTCGCAGGTATCATCCAGCACCACAAGTTCGCCTCCTTTCCCAGACCCCCACTCTTGAGGTGAATCTTAGTCGGAGATCAGAAAAAATGTCCGCGGCGGCGCTCCGATGAAAGGCATCGTGACGCCACGGAAACGATGGAAGCATGGTACGGAACTGCGATAACAGTGGGCCGCTTTCGTGAAAACGTTGGGTTCCAGTGGACGCGGTTGGGATGCTAGGAAGGAGTCTTATCAAGCAGATTCGCTGTCAGTTGCTGTCAAAATTGTGGCTCCAAGATCCAGCGATCTACGATGAGCCGACTTAGCCGTTCTCTTCCCTGTTAACGTTTTCTCTCGGCATAGAAGACTTTTCTTTCTTTCCCTTCGGACTTGTGCTGGAAATGGGAAGAAGTGAAATGCTTCCAGACTTCAGTATTCTCAACCCCAGCTTATGTTTACTGTACTGAACACATTCTATTTTGAACAATGCACTTGAAATGTCAGGCAATGATTTGGTTCGGATCGATACCAACATCCTCCCGAAGGCGCAGCTTATAGTTGTCTTCTGTGGTCTTTCTTTTGGTCTACTTGTATCATTCATTGATCAAAATTCAATTGGGATAGCCTTACCCACTATCGGAGCAGATTTGCATGCGGCAACAACTATTTCATGGGCGGGAACGTCGAGCTTGATCGCAAATACAGTCTTCCAAGTTTTATATGGACGTCTGTCCGACATACTAGGCCGAAAGGTTGTGTTTCTCTCATCCGTTGGATTACTGGCTCTTGGCGATTTATTATGCTCATTTGCAAAAACGGGACCTCAACTGTATGTCTTCAGAGGCATATCAGGTGTTGGAAATGGAGGGATTACAGCCCTCGCGATGATGATTGTATCGGACATAGTAACACTTGAAAATCGTGGAAAGTAAGTACGAGAAGTCTGACGTTTCGGAACATGCTCACCATTTTCAGATATCAGGGTATTCTGGGTAGCTGTGTCGGCCTTGGGAACACCATTGGACCATTTTTGGCTGCTGCATTTATCCAGACAGCAACATGGCGTGCTCTCTTCTGGTGTATCTGCCCTCTAGCGGTCCTTGCTGGAGTCTTGGTCGCATTCACTCTTCCTCCGAGTAAGGTTCATGGAGACATGAAAACCAAGCTCAAGGTTATCGACTATTATGGAGTGGTTCTGAGCTCTTCGGCTGTCATGCTGATTCTCATTCCAATTTCTGGTGGAGGTACCTACTTCGAATGGAATAGCCCGATGGTCATCTCCATGCTCACACTGGGCGGAATTTGCATGGTCCTCTTCGTCATCGTGGAGTGGAAAATTGCAGTGATGCCTATGTTGCCATTGCATCTCTTCAAAATCCCAGCAGTCTGCGCAATACTGGTACAAAACCTACTCTTTGGCATCGTTTATTACTCACATCTCTACTACCTGCCTATTTACTACGAGAATGCCAGGCAATTCTCGCCACTGCTCTCGGCAGTATTGACGATTCCTTTCGTTGCCGGGCAGTCGGTCTTCTCCATTCTCTCTGGTCAATACGTTTCACGAACGAAGAGGTATGGCGAGATCATCTGGAGTGGATATGTCTTATGGACCCTTGGTTGTGGTCTCGTCCTATTGTTTGATAGGAGCACGCCGAAGTGGAAAATTGTCGTCTTCCTGGTTATTGAGGGCGCTGGGGTTGGCTTTGTGTTCCAGCCTACTCTTGTAGCTGCCCAGGCACATTCCTTGAAGCGCGATCGAGCTGTAGTCATCAGTGCTCGGAATTTTCTCAGGGCCCTGGGTGGCTCCCTAGGGCTAGCCTTGTCATCAGCTGTCTTCTCAAATGTCTTGAGCAAATCACTAGACTCGTTGTCGGTACAGCTGCCTGCAGGCGTCCAAAGCTCCATCCTCGCATCAATTCTACGAGTACCAGATTTGCAAACGTTATCTACAGTTCAGCAGAGTGAGGTATTGGATGCATACATGAGCGCTTCGAAAGGTGTCTTCTATGTGTGGGTGCCACTCATGGGGTCCTGTTTGGCGTTGAGCTTCTTAATTAAGGACAAGGGTTTGACACGACCTGAGGAGAAGCCACCATCTCCAGAGATGAGCGGGAGCGAGACTGGAGAAGCCGTGGAAAATGATGTGGAAATGCAGGCTCAAGTGGAACTAAAGAAGTGAGACAACTCCAGCGGAGATGGGTTGTCTTGCCTGTATGTTTATCTTTGGAAATATTGGTGCAAAGCTACACCACACAGATGTTCAAGTTAGCGAAAGATTTTAAGCTCAATAAGTATGCATTCGAGGTTTCAGAGAGTAAGGTCGCATTCTGGTGCATTTGTGTTGTTCCCGTTGCGCCTGGGTCATCTTGCTGTTTATCAAAACTTGAAAAGCAAGAATACAGTAATACCACTTGGTCAGCTTTGAAGTCTGCGTTGTGGGTCCTGATTGCCCAATCTAATTTCCTAAGCAGTGAAAAATGGAAGGAAAGGGGAGCCACTTGTGCAACCGATGTCTTGGCACAATAACCCCCCCCTCTCCCCCTTGCCAGGAAATCTTACAGCATATGCGTCTTTCTTGATTAGATGGTCCTCGGCGGAATAGACTTGCCTAGGAAGTGACGGCCTTGACAACGTATCGAAGCAACGTCTTGTCGGCTGGTTGGCTGGTTCATGGTCCAAAAGTTTCTCAATCCTCACTTCTATGCTGTGGTTGGTGGTTGAATGAGTAACTTGAGTAACTTGATTATTGTGAACTTGTTTCTGCCGTGTACTATTATGTACCGATCTCCACCAGGGACAATCTGATTCGTGATAAAACAAACTCGACCTTCAACATCCTTCACACCTGAGATAACTTATGCAATTTGTACCACTTTCTCTCTATCAAGAGCTTTCCCGCTCCCTGCAGAATGAGAATACCACAATTTGTCAGAGAAACTTCGCACCAAAATACCACCTATGACCACCACCCTTCCCCAATACCATGTTCACCTTTTCAAGATTTCTTGTCCCTTTCCCACAACTTCTTAACCGAGTCGGAGACAGAGAACCCTCCAAACAACCAATCATCCCCATGTCTCCCACACTCCGTATAGTTATTGGAAGAGTGCCTCCTTCTTGCCTTGTCCCCTTTATCACTCCTACTCGACGACGGACTTTTATCACCCTTACTACCCTTCAGAAACCGCGGACTGCTATCAGTAGAGCCAGCCGACTTTGGCACATCCCCTGACGAGGCTCTTGTAGCGGTGCCTCGTTGTGCAGGGGACGGTGGTGGAAACGGGTCACTAGTTGTTCGGTAAGGGCCCGAGGAGCGTGGCTGTGCAAAATTCTGGTCTGCCGGGTATTGGCCAGCACGACTCCCATCGATTTGGGATCTCGAGGTCGTAATGGAGAGTGGCACCCCTCGTTGCGCTCCCCGGGTGGGATCTTGTCTGTCCCATGGGGGCGGGTTTGCATCATTCATGATTGTCGTCGTCGTGGAGGCAATCTATTGAAGCGGGACGCTGCAGATGTATTTCTTGTAGCTTCGTTAACAGTGTGTTCTCGAATATGGTCATTTTAATCGACTGCTAACCTCGTAACCTTTAAGTCATTCAGATGTGACGTTTGCAGGTTGTGATATTGATCTAAAGAAGATAACCTTGTGATGAGATGTGCGAGCGAGGTTGTGGAGATGTGCCGTCCCGATCTTCTTCTCTAATCGTAGGGCTGAAGAGGACTGCATGCACTGGTGCCGATTTGCTACTCGGTGAGCAGTTCGGCGAACCCGTTGTCCAATTGACACGTCGCGAGATGAACACAAAATATGCAAGGCGCTGCATTAGGGAGGATCAATCTATTTAATCTGGACCTATAAGGCGCGAAAGGAAATATTTACTAATGTATTATTTTGAACAAAATATTTGAAGCCGAACCTCGTTTTTACCACCTTACCGCTCTGTCTGGAAACGCCTCTATAGCCACCTCTTGAACAGTTCGATGTAAAGCATCTTACACAATTCAAGGACCACCGAAAACGAAACTAACAAACCAAGGAGGATTAAGTCGAACATTCCCTTGGGTCCGACCATCTGCAAAGTGTTTGCAATGGGAGGGATATACAATATCAAGATTCCCACAGCAGAGACCAGGATCGTGCTGATATAGACCGACCTGGCGGAATGGCTGCGAACGAATGGGAGTTTGCCGGTGCGAAGGATGTGAACCATGAGGGTTTGGCTCAAAATCCCCTGCAGAAACCAGTTGGATTGAAAAGCCTTGATAGCCCCAATGTCCGTCCCAGACCGAAGACCATAGTAGAACCAGTTTAGAAAGAATGTAGCGAAGTCAATTGTACTTGTTACGGGACCAATGAGGACGATGTATCTGAGTATATCCCAAATCCGCCATGGTTGAGGCACAGCGAGGTATTCTTCATCTACCGTGTCCCAAGGAAGAGTGGACAGCGATGTGTCGAACAAAAGGTTTTGGACCAACAGCTGCGTTGCACTCATTGCACTAAATGGGAGCCATGCAGTAGAAGCCAAAATGCTGACGGCATTGCCAAAACTAGATGCGAGCGCCATCTTCAGATATTTGATCCTGTGGGCTGTTAGTAACCCACCATAGCACCAAGCACGAAAGACTCACGTATTGCCTTGAGTGGTGCGTCCTATAACAATGCAATCGATGATCATAGAAAGGTTCTTGTCCATGAGCAGAATGTCGGCAGAATCCTTGGCAACGTTGGTGGCAGTGTGAACAGATATGCCAGCATCTGCCTTTCTCAGGGCAATAGCATCGTTAATGCCATCTCCGAGCATCCCCACAACTTCTCCTTGAATCTTCAAGCTATCAATGACCTGCCCCTTCTGGATAGGCGTCAGTTTGGCGAAAATTTTGCAGTGTTTGATCGTTTTGTGAAAATCATCTGTGTCTTCCAGTTTTGCCAACTCGGCGCCTGTAATGGCTTCGGAGACCTCATCCGTTTGCTGGACAAGATTAAGGTCACGGCAGATTTTCAAAGCAACACCCAGATTGTCGCCCTAAGCAATGGACGAGTCAGCAATTGCTCAGTAGATATTGTTTCGAAAAACTGGAACATTGTCTCTTACTCGATACAGATTGTATCGCGGCAACTGGGTACAATTGTATTGGGGGAAACTAGAAGACGGCCAGAAACAAGAAGTGATTATTCCTTAACACGTACAGTAAGAATTCGAGTATCAACTCCAAGTTCTTGCAATCGAGCCACGGAAGATTTTGCATCATCCTTAAGCGGATCCAGAAAAGTCAGAAGCCCTTCGACTGTCAAATCAGTGTCTAAACCTTGGAAATTGAAAGCATCGTCATCTCGATAACTCTTGGAAATATCTCTTGTCGCCACGAGAATCACTCGGTAGCCATCTGCGTTGAATCTCCGGACTCTTCTCATGAGATCGAGGCGTTTCTCGTTGATTTGGAGAACGTCTCCCGCTAATCGAATAGAGGAGCAAACTGACAACACTTCTTCGAAAGCTCCTTTGCAGGTCAGAATCATTCTGCCAGAATGTGTTCGTGTGACGCAGCTCGCTTTTCGTGCTTCAAATGTGAACGGGATCTCGGCAATCTTGGTCCCCAATCCTTCCATCTTTTCGGTCTCGGCAGCGTGCGTCAGGATTGCGGCATCGATTGCGTTCTTCTTGCCACTTTGACTCATAGCATTAGTCTGTGCTAAAAGCAAAACCGACGAGCTGTCGTTGCCCAGCGGATCAATGCAATGGCTCAGGGTGACTTCATCGTTAGTTAAGGTTCCAGTCTGTAACCAGTAAGCATTGTATGATGACAACCCCTTTTTCTTACCTTATCACTGCATAAAATGCTCAAACCACCTAGGCTTTGGACCGAATCCGGACGTTGAACTATTGCCCCTCGCTTAAATAACGTATATGCTCCTCTTGCTTGATTGGCATTGACAATTACGGGCAACATCTCAGGCACGAGCCCAGCTGCGATACTTGAGGCGAACATCAATGAAACAAGCCATTCACCGGTGCTTAACCCTTTTATGAGGATGACCTGTACTCATGATAAGCTACGCACCTTGCTTCTCGCAACTAAGCGAAAACTTACAACAAGTACCATGATGACCATAAAGCCAAGCATCATCCATGTCACAAGTCGAATTCCTCGTTGAAACACCGTCAAAAGCTGCCTTTGGTTCAGCTGCTTCGTGATTCTAGCAATATAGGTATCTGTACAGGGTAAGAATTTGCGTAACCTTAAGAACTATAGGGTTTCGTACCATCCCCTGTCTTGACAACCAGAGCAACCCCGTGCCCTGAAATCACATTTGTTCCCATATAAAGAACATTTTCTAGTTCGAGTGCTTCAGTGCCATACTCCCCAATTTGGTAAGATGGAGTTTTCCGCTGAGGTTCGCTCTCGCCCGTAAGACTAACGTATCAGTCAGAGTAGAGTTTATGGGTGAGGCACTGTTTCTTACTTAGACTGACTGATTAAGAGATCGTCTGCCTCAATAACAATACAATCTGCTGGAATTGTGTCCCCTGGATCAACATATAAGATATCCCCTGGCACCAAATGCCTCTGATCAATCATTATATCATTGTGACTGTCAGCAGACTCAAATCTCCTGACACTAACAGTTGGTAGGATAGCAGCTTGGAGCTTTATTGCAGCATCAGTTCCAACACAGTCCTGGGAAAATTGTATGCACGATGCAAGCACTATTGTGATCATGACAATTGTGAACGAGCTCCAGTCGGGAGGTTGACTGATCGCAGACGTAATTGCAACAATGAGCAACAGGATGTTGAACCAGCCACAAAAAGACCTAACTGCGATCATTAGCCGGGTCGGGGGTCTCTTGATGGACAGGATATTTTCGCCACATTCCACCAATCGTGAAGTCGAGACCTCTGCCGTGAGCCCATAACGATGGGAATTAAGTTGGCGGATCGCTTCGTCGACCGGGGTGAAGGAAAAAGTCTTGATATCGAGTTCACTGTTGCTAGGCTTGTTTCTTGGCGGTGGTCTTCCTAAAATATTGAGTCATTGTACACTTAGGGAACTCTTTTATTAACTTACTCCTGATCGAGCATGGAGAGCCGTTCATAAAATATCGGCATGATGACCAAATACTGGATAGCATCTCAGACTTGTTGAGTAATGGCTACCTATGGCACCGCGTTGAATTGCAAAGAATGTCTTTTATTGACTTATGGCGGTCGGGCAGGTTATGGCGGAGAACCCTTAAAGAAAGATGACCGTAGAGTCGCCAGTTCTGTAGGCCCGAGGCAGCTCTCGTAGGGACAATATAAGTAGGGGTTTTGAGCTGCGTTATTCGGACCTTCAATATGGAGGCAGAATTACGAGAATTCGCAGCAAGTATGGAGTAATGATGCGGAAAGTACCCGAACTGTTGGTAGAGAAACAGAGAGCATAGAAATTTGACATATTGGAGAGTATTTCGAGCGGTAGGGCGTGCGGAGAATCTAATTCTAGACATTTGAGCTAGAGGTTGAACGAGGTTACGAGCGGACGTTGGGTTCCGCTGAAGACTCCCTTTATTTAGGCTGGAATAGTAATGCGTTTGGGTTTTAGCGCTGGCAGAATTCTGGAATGCAAGGAAACATTGCGTAGCTACTAAGAAAGATGCTGGGTGTACCATCGTTTTTGCGTGCAATTGCATCATACCCGCTGTATGGTTTCAATAACTACGGTTTTAAAGCACGAAGGTGAATTGTTCACTGTAAACTTCATGATTGAAGGAGACTTCCCAAAAACCGATTTCTGATGAATTAAATTTGAATTTGTATCTCAAACTGCACATTTTTGCCATTGGCTTTGGACAGGGCAGTAATGAAACCATAGAAAACGGTCTTTGATGGTTCAGGATAGGTTGGCTAACTAGCATCGTTGAAAAGGGCCAGCTACAGCACCAGATCTCTTGCCTACCAAGTATAAATTTTTCGAAAGAATGGGAATTGAATGAGCATAATACATAGAAAACAAACTAAATCAATGGAGGAAAGGAACTTCGATGTAGAAATGGGTTGACCAAATGAGCATCATATTTTGGGTGATCGAGATTGAGATGGAAGACTGGAACTTGTCCTCAGGTAGGCCATTGAAGACGAATGCAACTTCAAATGGATTTGGAGAGGACACCCATAGTTATACGATCGGCCAATTCCGCTGTAGCCGACATGCAAAAAATCGTCGCTCGTTGTGGGTAAATGAAGAGAAGCAGGATCGCAAATCAATTGTTGTTGAATGGATCCTGGGTTCACGTGACCATGAGAGACGAACCTCAAAAAAAAAAGTTGTACTTCTCACGCGAGAACACGCCCCAGCAGCATTGAGCCATTGGAAGCTTCTTGGAGGACCGCAAATACCTCGACAGTGATGAGCGTCTTCCGGCCTGCAAGATGTCTCTTCTCCGGCTCTTCGATACGCTGTTTGCGACCACGAGTGCGATGTCGAAACTTCCACACCTCTCCTAACCTCTACGAACAGCGACAGCCTCAATTCCCTAGCGCGAAAGCTTCTAAGACGGACCTCATTGATCAAGAAAGCTCTGAGATGGGGATTCCTGATCCGGAGGACAAAATTTTCAAGGAATATACCAGTGAGGAGTTGGAAGCTCTGGAGAAGAGGTATACACCTGGGCAGATTAAGGCGATCCTGGCTGGAGAGGCTGCAATCGATGTCGAAGATCTCGAAAGGCGCGGTGTGATTCGCACAGATATTGGTCGGCTCCCGTATTTTGATGATCTGAGTAAACTACGACCTGTGGTGGATAGGGACCAGCTTTACGAGGGACCAATTGATCCAAATGCCAGACGCATGACCGACGGAGAGTTCAGCGACGCTTGGCAGAAGGAGTATGGCCAGGCATTAAGGGAAGCGGGAATGCCTCCGCCGATGACAGAAGAGGAGGCCGAAGATCAAAAAGAAAGGCTGCTGGGTTCGGATCGGATTGCGTGGATGAAAGCAGACGACAGGGTACCCCATTACATGGGCACAAATGGCCCAATACCGAGAGCGCACACTCCTTCCTTGCTTGCTCCCGGCCTACCGAGAACGTTCTTGAACGATGAACAACCCAAGGCTCAAGTCAAGAAAGGGGATGATGAGGATAATGCGGATCCACGAGATCCCGAGGGGGTTTACAACCGATTGATTAAGCAGACTGGTCTGACATTGGATCAAATCCTGGGCTACAAGGTTAAAATACTGGTCCAGCATCGGGTTGTCAATCAAACGCGATTGGGGAAGATTTCGAGTGTTTACAGTCTTGCTGTGGCTGGGAATGGAAATGGCAGACTCGGTATCGGGGAGGCGAAAGGACAGGAGACCGAAGAGACTGCAAGCAACGCCAAAATCGCTGCTATCCGTTGTATGCAACCTATTCCTCGTTACGAAGAACGGACAATATTTGGAGAGGTTGAAGGAAAAGTATCTGCAGCAGAGGTAAAGCTTATGTGCAGACCACCAGGCATGTTTGGACCTATACTCGTGCTGGAAAAGTTGCTAATGTTATGCAGGGTTTGGTCTACGCTGTCAACACCTCATCTTCGAAATGGCTAGAGCGGCAGGAATCCATGATCTCGCCGCAAAAGTACCACGATCTCGAAACAAGATGAATACCGTGAAAGCTACATATCAAGCGCTGCTCAAGCAAAGGATACCGGACGAAATAGCACGGGGGAGGGGGAAGAAACTTGTAGATGTACGGAAAGTGTATTATGCAGGCCGTGTATAAATGTAGATATCATGTATGTATGAGTACGGGACTTGCATAAAAAGGCGTAGAATAGCATGAAGCAGAGTCAAGGTACTGTGTCTTGCAATTGTCCATCCCTATCTTCCTATCCCTGGGTATCAACGAACCTCTTAAAACGCCATGCATCCCTTGTTTTCCCCAATGCTCCCATTCTATGTCCATGCTCATTATTCCCACTCTACAGGAGCCCTTTGTCTTGTCCCAAAACCCCCTTGTTCCTCAACTTCACCTCCCACCATCTTCCGACCCACCAACTTGATCCCCTGAGTATATCTCCTGCTGCAACACAATACTATACACACTCGCTTTCAACAACGTAAACACCAAGCTAGTCTTGCGCTCCAGTTGCCGCAGCCCATCTAAGATCTCTGCCGTTGGCTTGCCCGCCATTGTATCGAGGAGGCTTGCAAGCTGCCACAGATTTAGTACTTCCTTTCTAATTGAAGCGTGAAATACACGAGCAGTATTCACCTTCTTCATATTCTCTGCCAAGCGCTCATATTCGTCCAGGACATCTTGCTCGAGGGGTGTGAGGTCTTCGTTTGTCGTGCTGGGAAGCGCGGTTGTGGATTCCGATGGCTCCATCTTGAGGTCGGTGTTGCAGAGCAGATGTATATTCGTGAGAGTGTGTGCTGTACTTGAAGTCGAGTTTCTGGGTACACGCAGATTGTTGTCTGATAGAAGGATTGATGTGTAATGGACGCGTCAAGACTTCAAGGGGCCGCGTTGATTTCGTGCATTTTTGACCCCACCATATGCTGACCACGTGACTACAGGTCCTTTGCATGCATCACCCCCTTTTGCGGCTCACTTTTATGCACAGTAATGTTTCTGAAGAAAGATGCTCCAAGGATCATCAATTCATTATTTTACTTCAAAACCGGTCTCATCAAACCTATGCCCCTACTAGATATACATGAATGAACCGCAAGCCATGAACCATAAAAACTAAGCCGATCCCAACCTTGGTCCAACGACATCATCAAACAGTTCCAATTCTTCCATGATAGTCTGATCCTCAATCATACTTCGCATGACCTCATCCTCCGTGAGATTAGCCCAGAATCCAACCTCAGCAGCCTGTTTCTTGGCTGCATATATCTCTTGAGCAACGCCTTTGACCTGGCCAAACGCCATTCCTGCCGACGGCCAGACTTGCCAGAGCGTCTTCAAGGCTCCTGTATTCAAGCGCAGTTGTTGCTTGAGATCATCGTCGTGGACAAGTGGCATTAGAACGGACCAACAAGACAGATGCACAATGGATGCAAGGGTAACCACACATGTGAAGAAATGGGTGTGCTTGACCAGCGGGACTGGGAGTTGAATGAGCTTTGACACATCTTGTGCCGCCTGGATAGTCTTTGCTGCGTGGATATTGTAAGATTGACCTGGGATGATTGGTTTATGTGGAGCGCAGGAGTCGACGTTCCTGGCAACACTCGAGTCAAGTTCGGAGTGTTCACGATGAAGGAGAATAGTGGTTCTAGATCTTGATTAATATAGCCTCCACTAGACATCGAATAACTTACGCTTCTGTGATCATGTGAGCTTGGAACAACATTTCATCGAGTTGGCCTTCAGTGTTTATAAAATCCTTCTTCGACTCTGGCAAGTGAAGTCTCCAATTGACAAGGTAAGCGTCAATCCTATCAATGGTAGGCTTGTCCAGAAGCATGATCTGACGTGATTGGAGGACTCTTCCAAGATTCCGAATTGCGGCAATACGGTAAGTGAAAGAGGAATAACTAAAATCCCTTCCATCAAACGATTCTTCATCGAAATCCGCCAGGGAGTGGGGCGAGGGTATGGCCTGCGGTAGATGTGAGCATTCTGGTTTTGAGAGTACAGGCTTCACGACTCACCCCAGACACATAGTCCCTTTCCTCACAGGGCAGGCCGACATCAGCAGGTATGTCCTTCATTGGGAATGTGCTCTTTTGATGGACCCCAGCGATCATACCATCCACAATATACATTTCCCACCAGGTTCGGCGCCAGCTCTCTTCCAGAAGCTCCGAGCCGTTCCCATTGATAAAAGCAAACTCACGCTTATTCATACCAAACTCAAGAGCCAGCTCCTGGGCATCGACAAGTATCTGAAGGGCTTTCTCTTGATATCTATATCCATCAAGACCAATTGTGAGGATCAGCATGGCCTGAACTCGGAAACCATCCCTGGGGCAGTCTGCATTATAGACAGTGCGTTCTGCCTCGAGTCCTAACGCTACAATCGGGGCCTGTGGGACGTAGAACGAGCCTACATATCGCATTGCCGCCTCCAAAGCGTCAAGTGGCTTCTCCTTCCGGAGCTTCAAGAAGGCATCTCGCGGTAAGATGAAGGGGTGGGCGGGGTAGAAATGGTAGAAGAAAGCTTCGATGCATCTTTCTCGAATGTCTAATCCGGAGGGCAAGGGCTTGGGCTCGAACGAAACCAGCTCTTGTCCAATGTCAAAAAGCGGGAGATCGACCCCACGAGGCAAAGTCTGCAGTCTGTGGTCGGGGGGAGTGGCCAGGCCGCTGGGAACATTGGAGGCGCCTCTTGCGGCACCAGGGTTTATCATGGGACAGCTTCTATCAACAGGTCCAGACACAGCATTGGCCTTGTTTGGGGTTCCATTTGTTCCATTGCGGCGGGGGCCCTTGAAGCCTCGGCGACTCCTCACGTATATACACTCGAAGCTATTTGACGAACAGCGCGTGCAAGGGTTCAAGCCATCGCATTTGAGATGCTTAGATCGACACTGGACGCACGCGGAAGGCACTGTGATGCGTTCTTTGCTCTGGTCGGGGCGCGTCGAGGTGGATGCTAGCGAGGGCTGACGCTCGTTTTGGTTTTGCGGATCGCCTTCCGAGCTCGGGGAAGTCGAGGAATTGGCGGTAGTGGGGCTCTCGAGAGGAGCAGGAACGTGAACATGGGCATGGACAGGAACAGGAACAGGAACATCTGCCACAGCAGCGGTGGCAGTGGCAGTGGCAGGCTCCATTGTCCGCGGCAGAATGAGAGGTGTTCGCCGACCAAGACAGAGGAGGCCTCGCGAATATGCAGGATGGGTTGAGGAGTGTGCGGCAGGAAGGCAAACCCATGCTCTTGTAGGGTCGAATGACGAGTGAGCTGTGCAGCAACTCTAGGCGAGTCGGCGAGGTTGGTGAGTAGTAAGCTACTTTCGTACTTCGTACATTCCGGTCACACAGAACTCAAGTAATTCTCGATGGTGCGACCTGCAATACGAAGTTTGAGCTTCGGTTTGTTCTCCTTTCCAAGATGCTCTTGCTCAAACCCGCCCCCCCCAAATGCAATAGTGCAGTCATGACGTCTCTTGTCTTGTCAAAAGTGAAGTGTGGTCAAGCGGCCCTAAAAGTCGCAGAGCTGCGTTGGTTGAGCGTGGGAGTGATCAGGACTGCGCCTGTTGTGCTGACGATTACGTGGGGGTCTCCTCTCCTCCAGTGCGACGTTGTGTGGCGTGAGGTATCCGGGGGAACACCAAAAAGGGGCTCCTTGCTCATCCTGTAACAAGTGAGAGCAAAAGCAATAAGATGGACAGCTTGCTTTCCACAGAGCACCCCTGGAATCTAGTCATTTAGACCCTCACATCCCCCAGCTTCTTTACCACGTCCTCATAGAAGACCATCGACATTCTGGAGGCTGATGCATCGCTCCTTTCATCCTCCACCTCTCTAATACCCAATTCCATGCCGCCTGCGATGCACTTCTTGGTGGCAGCCTCGTATAGCTCCCCCATGTTAGCACCAACTTCATGTAACCTGTCTTCACCCAACAGCATCTCTCTAACCCGGTTCATTACACGCATCCTGCCTTCCATCTCCAACTCCAGAACTTTGTCAATAGTTGCCCAGTGTGCGAGCTCAACCATCACCACCCCTAAGCTATAGATATCAAAGGATTTCCGGAAAGATTCCCGCGGTCCGAAGCCATGCCCTTGAGTATGCGGATGCCGATATAAATTGTAGGCTCCATGGTCGCCGGGGATCTCAGTTTGCTCATCTGCCCTTGCTGGTCGAGCGAAGTCAAACCCGGAGAGGTAGGGCTTTCTGTAATTTATTTTAGTCCTCACTCCGTCCTTGTACTTTGTGGTGACTGGGAAGAAGACTATATTGTGAGATCTTAAACCCTTGTGCAACCAGTTAACGCTGTGGAGATACAAAAGACAATTCGCTATTGCGTGAGCAACGTGAATCCTTTCTGTGACTCGTGGCTTTGCCGAGGAATTGATGAGCTCAAAAAGGGATATCGGTGGCGTTTCCGGAGAGATATCTTGGTCCTTTGGCTTCTCGAAAACGAAGCCAATCCGAGTATCTACACCGTCATCGTCACCCTCGGTGTCGATACCCAAATTGTTGTGTCGCCTCGCATTGTCAAAATACCCCAAACAATGTGGCACTCTGAAAGCTTCTGGTTTTGGCTTGTGGTGAAGCAGGGAAGCAAGTCTCTGAACACGATCTACGATGAGAGGTGGTGGTGATGGAGATCCTGGCAGCTGATAATCGTAGTCTTTCCACTCAATCCATACATGTTGAGTCCCGTTCTGCCTATATATTGCTTCCGAACGAATTGCACTTGAATCGCTGCCAGGCTTAACCGGTTCCAGCATAATATCGGATCGATTGATTCTGGTATTGGCTTTCTCTGCATCTGGATGGCCAAGACTTAGAACCAATGCCGTTGCATCGTCCCAAGGAGATCCTTCATTCTCAAGGGACTCGTTGAACGCCTTGAATTTAGCTAGCTGAGCGAGGAGACGAAGACCAGAAGCATCATTCGCTGGAGCATACTCAGGAATTGCAGGAACCGGGTATGCATGCGCTTGCATCTTAATATCTAAAGCCATGACGAGCCGGTGGAGGGATGAGAGATCTTTGTGGAGTTGTAGAACACCTCGGTTCGTGTCTTGGGTTGTACGATGAATCTCAGTCTGTAACCGGGCATCCAGAATATCCGTCATGTTGTCGTTCAACATCGAAAAGCGCCGGAGAAGTTCCTCAAATGCGTCTTTGTCAAAGGCTGCCCATCTGAGCCTTCGCTTCCCTTCACTAAGATTGTCCTCTGTCGTAGACTTGAGAGCGCTCATGGCCTTGATTATGAAGTGCCTTCGTCTTTCCGGCAAAGGCACGTGGGCGGTGGAAGAATCCTTCGCTGGGTCATGTACGAATTCATCGTCTGAGCCACCGGGCTCGGGAACGACTATTAGATGTGAATTCTTCTTCTGTGCCTTCTCAAATTCTTGGAATAGACATTGGATCTGGACGAGAAGATCCAAGATGGTGGTTCGATGGATCACAAAGGTATTTGATTCTCGGACTTTTCGGTCATTGGCGTTTTGAAGATCAAGGAGACCTGACGTTTCACTCCAGGCAAAGAGTCGTTGCTGTTCCATCCGCAACCTCAGGTTTAGATATTTGGATTCCTCTGGGAGATTTTTGGCGGTGATGATGAATTGAATGCCTATACTTAATGTCAATGCTGTGGAGACTTTGGTCGAGGATCCTAACCTTGGATGCATCCTGTGAATACTTGACCAGCTAACGAGGCTACGCTCAGCGCAATACCAGCGGCACTGATAGGATCCATAGTAGCTCAGTCCACACGATAGATCATTCGATTTGTGGAACTCCACTTCGATTTCAGCCCAAACGAAGAGAGGTCTGAACAAGGGATTCTTGCAACATGAATATCTAGAGCACTACACCAGATTGCGAGGAGCCAGAGATTTGACCATAGCCACAATACGACGATCTTGATACTCAAAGATCATAAACCGCCAATGGGGTTGTTAGGTGACCAGAAGGCTCCGGCTCACACGCAAGAAACAAGGATGCCCGGAAGGCACACTTCAGCCCTGTGGTCGCTCTGCACTGCAGGTGAGGGTTCGAGATCGAGCGCACGAGTGACACCATATATATCAGACTCGCTGAAGAAATAACCGTAGAACAGAGACTATGTTGTTTTAGTCTTGTGGTTGAAGCCGGCATGGAGGAGGCGATGATCGCCAAGGCCAGCGTCTCGCAACGGTTGTCGGTAGAAGAATTTAGGTTGCTGTACGGATGGGCATGGGCCGCGATTTCGTGGAAACGAGGCCGTAGAGAGAACGCAAGATCAAAATGTAATTTGCCTTTGACCGATACGTCCATAGCTTTTTTTTTTGTGAGCTCGGTGGTTATCCCCCCCCCGGTTCAAAGCGCCCTTTTGCCGCTATCTCCTTCCACACCTCGCACCACTAAAGACACGCAATTGAGGGTTCACCGCTTCCTAATTAGGAAGGACTGAGCTTCTAATTGCTCTGATTGGCTGAAAATGGGGTGAGGCATGGTGTGAGTGCAGCTTGAGAGTGTGGGAAGACAGTGGCAAAAGGGCGCTTTGAACCGGGGGGGGGATAGTACCAATGTTCACATGTACAGTACGGTACGGAGGCCCAGACCTGGCTAGCGGACAAAACGTGGAAGCGAGATTTGATTTTCTGATTTCTTGATTTCTTGATTTCTTTATATTTTTTTATTTCGCGATCTTAGCCAGGCCTGAAGTGTGTAACCTTAGCTTAGCTATAGCCCAGGCAGAATTCCTAGTTGGAAATTCGAGTTAGATTTGGTGGTGAATGAATATTATATCGCTTTTGATCTTGTCTTGCAGAACTGCAATTCTGCTATTAATAGCACCCACACGTGACTTGCGGCTTAGATAATATAATAATAGTAAGACTAATTGCTTGACTAGTGAGAACCCATATTGCCGCGTGAAATCGTGCCAAAATTAGGCCGGGTAAAATAATGTAAAATTGAGCATTTGCTATAAATAATCCTTCAAACCTCAGGCAGCCATAAATTAAGCGCACTCAGCGAGCTGAACTCGGGCTGCTTTAAGGACACAACAAACGCTGGAACTTTAACAACGTCAATAACAACACCAGTGGTCCTAAATTGTTGTTTGCGACAGACTTATAGTCATTTACGTATTCTTATTTTATTAAAGGAGCTAGCAATTGATCATATAATTCAACCTCTAATTCTTAAGAAACAAGCTAGTGTGGTACGGCAGGCCGTACACAGTTAGATTTTGAAATTACGATCACGTGATGGCGTCCAGGGCCGGGATCATGTGACTTTGGCGATTCACATAAGAGAGCTGGACTTTCCGTAGCTTTAGACACAGCAACATCCATCACATCAATCAATTTGAGCTTCCTACACTTGCACACTGATTCTATACTGATTTACGTCTATTTTTCATGCGTTGTTTTTGTTGCTTTTGCCGTTAGTCACGTTTTGCGCTCTGTGTACTTTTATGTGGGTTTTTGTCTTGTTGTAGTTCCCCTCCCACACTAGTCGACCAAAGACTAAATAAATTCGTAAAGGAGCTTGAAAGAGAAACGGACTAGATGCTCCACTTGTTTGGATTGGGGTCATAATAAGGGGAGTTATTGAGATCAACTAGTATCAAGTGGGCGTAGACCGAGAGCAAGGGATTAGCTAGGGAAAATTTATAGTTGAACTTGGGGATTTGGAGACAGAGTCTGAGAATAAAGGTTATATATCTTCAGAATTATCGGATTTGAATGATTCGGGTACTAAGGAAATAGAAGCTGTGGATAGGGTAAATGACGGCGTACCTCAGGGAAAGTTTGTTAGGTCCAGTAGTGGATGGTTTGAAAGTATGGCGTAGTGAGATATTTATTTCGAAAAAAGGATGGCATTTGAGAAATAAATCGACTTTTTTATGACATTTGGGATATTTGCCGAAAAATTTAGGCAGGAACCAGAACATTAAAACTAAAATATAGACGTTGGTACTCTAGATAGAGCCTGAGACTGGATTGAGACGCAAGTAATCTTTGGTAGTGAATTAGCTATACAATTTACAATGGCATCATAGGCCGGATTAATATAGAGAAAACATAACTTATTGGGCGAGCTACAGTGTATGACGCAAAATTTAAGGTTACTGCAGATGCCGCAATATCTGGCACGTTTATAGGTACATTCTGTAACGAGAAGCTTATCATTGTCTTGATGGGCCTTTGTTGAACTGAGAATCGATTTATATGGTAGAAATCGATATATTGAGGGTTGACAATCTGTAGATATGCTAATTACAGGAGTGTACCACCATAAAAACTAAGGGAATGACTTCCATAGCTATATTCCTGATTCCCAGCGCACCATGTGATTTACCCCGCATCTTGGTGGTGATACGATTACTATACCGATACCTAAACATAGGTTTAATGAACGTAATCGAATGGAAATACTAATCGAGTGATTGGTGTGTCTGTACGTAAGCATGTTCCAATAATAGAACGAACTGACTAGTGGTTGAAGCTGGAGTGGAAGGAATGGATAGCCTAAAGTAGCTAGCTGTTTCAACAGCCTTGCAGGCTGTGGGCAAGCTATTAGGCCCCAAGGAGTCGCAGCCCGTGGAATGAAATAACCTTCGATATTGGGCCAGTCACGGCCTTTGAGGTTGACGGCTTGGTTTCTTAATACGTCCTTGGCCTTAACTCTATTGTTGACTGTGCCTGTAACATCTTGTCTAGCGATAAGCATTGAAAGGAGACCAGCAACGATCGGGGCGGCGAAAGATGTACCACTCACGGTGGTAAAGCGGTTGCTCTGACCGGGAACGTCAAAGTCGGCCTCGGCCCAGGGTACTAAGACGTCTTGACCAATGGCGTAAATATCGATAAGCGCCAAACGAGGAGGTGTAAACTGAGTTGCGTCTGTCGGAAAACCACTTGCGTCGGTTGCGCCTACAATAATAAGTTTCGAATCTGGCCCTCCATTAATTTGTGGCGAGGTATTGGAAACGAAGGCTCTGGGACCGTCATTACCGGCGGATGTGACGACATCGACATTATAAGCGTTTAATCGGGGCAGCATATCCTCCTAGATACTATGAGCACCCACACCCAAACCGATGTCCGGCAAAAACAGGGTGCCAAGCGAATAGCTCAGAACTACTCTTCGTGGAGTGAACATTCCGGTTGCGAACTGGAAGGAGGTCGCTGTCCCAAGTTGTAGCACCAGTATAGTCCTAAGAGCGCGGAGTATACAGACCACGGCCAATGAGGGGCCCAAAGCTAAAGGGATAATGAGTGCATTTGGGTTCACACCACCCATTGCTCCAGCGATTAGGCCAACAATACTGGTGCCATGCGAGGCTGTGTCCCTCATAGTACGGATATCGACTCGTGAACATCGTTGCACACTTTCTCCGTCAGGGATCATACAATTATAGCCAATAAAGTTGTTTCTAGCACTAGAATCCATTATATCCTGGTTTACCAATTAATAAACCTCGTTATAAACGACCACAGACGTAAGACTGACCGGGTGGTTAAAATCGAATCCTGAATCTATAACATAGATAGGAACATTGCAGTACCGACCCCACTCCCAAAAGCAATACAGTTGGTTCCAATAGGGCATTCAAAGTCGGACGAACAGCTTTCCTGGCCACAAAGGTAGCCATCGGGGCAAGCGGGGTCTGTAGAGGCACGAGGTGTAAGAGCCGGGTTGTTGCCCAAAAAGCCAATAGGCTACCGTAGCTGTGAATGTGGATGTCCCAAGGCAGGAACTGCGTATACCGCAAGGAATGTAGTGATAGAGAAGCGCACCATGATAGCTGCCATAGAAATGGTAAATATCTGGATAAGGAACGAGACTGGTAGGGCTGGTCGACGCACATTTATATTCAAACCTGCTTGTACTATTACTTATTGCTTCAAGGCGCGAATGACTTTCTACACACAACCCTTGACGTATTATTGAGTCAAGGAGGCGCTTGATTCACTGTAATGTGGACTACAAGTGGGTCATAATCATCTAAATACTATACTAATTAACAAACTATTAGAATCTTAGTACTAGCGTCCGAACACAGTAGCTCGCTCACGCTCACTGCTTATATATATGCCGCTTGCTTTATTGTTTCGTTAAGATAATAATAAGGGCTTACTATAATAGTCCTAGTAATCTAATCTAGAACTAGTTTGATGTGAGAGTCCGTGGTCTTAGAATAGGGTCACTGTTGTCCTTACGAAAGGAAGTATAGTACCTTATAACCCTTAACGTATTACTGAGTCGAGGAGACACTTGGTTTACTATCCCTTCGTCCGGTGAGACATTGCCACATTAGCAGCCGCACATGAATATCCCTAGTTCGGATTATGTTCTAGCTAATATAAACTATAAGTGGGTTATAATTATTCAAATACTATACTAATTAACAAACTATTAGAAACTTGGCATTAGCGGCCGAAAACAGCAAGTCGCTTACACTTACTGCTCGTATTTATGCTGCTTACTTTAATCATTTCCTCGTTAAGATAACAATAGGGGCCTACTATCCCTTCGTCTGGTGAGACATTGGCAGCGCTGGCGGCCGCATAAATGCGAATGGATGATATGAGGGGACAGTTGTATTCGGACTAATTTCCGACTTAACAAGGGATATTCGCGTGCGGCCGCTGGCGAGCTAATATCTCACTGGATAAAGGTATACTCTCTTCCCTTACTTAAAAGTAATTTAGCGGACTTGCTATAAGATAGACTAATTGTTAAACTAATCAAAAAATCAAAAAAAATTGTTAGACCCACTCAGTGCACTGAATGCAATTTAATAAGCGGAAAGGAAAGTGGGATTTAAAAGCCCCTGTCTCAGTAAATCGTTGTAATATAAGGTTAAGATTCTTGTCTTTAATTCTAGAATTTCTTAGATTTGGGAAATATTCAATATGGTTATCAAAATAGTCATCAAGGCTATTCTTTTAGCTACCTCGGGGGCAGCCCTGAACGCAAGCTGCTCTCCTGGAGGAAATTTTGATCTGTCTATATGGGATCTTCAGCTCCCTATAGGCAGTCCTGGCGCCGTAGAAACTATATCTTCCAACTCACTTCAAGGTTGCTCCGGCTGGCAAGACTTCGATTACTTCTTCACGGAGAGCAGCGATGGCGTCCTTGTCATGAAGGTACCGGGCTCGGTGGCATCAAGTGGCTGTGTCACTACTCCAAACTCACAGCATTGTCGAACAGAGCTCTATGAGAAAGGGAGCTGGGATCCTAATGACGAAAACAACAGACTGACAGTGACCTTGTCTGTTCCTCTGCCAGATAACAGTGGTCATGGCACTGTGATCGGCCAGATCCATATTCTCGATTCTATCTCAACGTCAGTTAATACCACCATTTTATATACAGTTCTCTTCTAATATAATTATAATTATAGGAAACCAGTTGCCGAGCTCTATTACAGCTCTTCTGGTGCCCTGGCAATGGGAGTCGAGAGAACACGAGAGGGTGGAAATTCCATCTTTACGCCCCTCGGTCAGATACCCGTTGGTCAAATCTTTACCTGCGAGATCCGGTACGAGAGCAACGTCCTGTCTGTGCTCGTCAATGGAGGGGCTCCTATACAGCTTAGCACTTTTGATTTAGATGCCCCCCTAAGTTACTTCAAGTGTGGAAACTATAACCAAGGGGATAGCCCATCGTCTGTTCACTTCTTCCAGATCGCAGTTGCTCACGGATCGACGCCTCCCCCGCCCTCAACTACCGCCCATGCCGTCTCCACCATCTCAAATCCGGGCATTGGGCCCAGCGAAGTCATTTGGATCCTGGACCATACAATTGCCCCTCGGCCGCCAGTGGTCTCACCAACGGGTGCGTGCGATCCAGCTCGCCCTACCAATGCTTCCCCGAACACTGTTACACTAAAGCTGTTTTTCGAAAACAGCTGCTGCCATCCTATTGAAACAGCCAGCATTGGACAGTTTAACAAGTGTCACAACTCGAATCGCCCATTTACCACGCTGAAACAGGCTGTCGGCGCCAACCTTTTCGATCGGGGACTCCATATTATCGCCTTCGCCGAGCTCAACTGCCTTGGCCCTCAGGCCCCAGCAAACGGCATCAGCCTGACCAATACCGATGTATGTGCGCCCGCGGGGAACACGCAGACTTTCTTGAGCTTCATGGTCGTCGAGCCCCGACTTGCTCGATCAAGACAACGAATGACAGCCCAAATACAGTGACGCTGGATCTATACTCCGCGTTTGGGTGCTGCTCCTCTATCGAGACCATCAAGGTTGGCAACCTCGATGTCTGCCATGACTCTAACGCGCCCTTCCACTCGCTCTCAGAGGCTGTCGGCGCCAACATGTTTGGATGGCTCTACCATATCCACCCTTATACGGGCGCTAGCTGTTCTGGCGATGCAGGCGATCCAATATCGCTAAGTAATAGCGCCCCCAACTGTTACGAGAATGGTGTGGCCTGGCAGAGCTTCAAGATATCGCAGACGCGTACTCCGTAATCATATAACCCCACAGAATCCGAGCGATACCACTGTTACGCTGGCGCTCTATCGGGACGGCAACTGTTGCGTACCTGTGATAGATAGCATCTCGCTCGGAAATTTGAACCAGTGTCACAATGCGGCCAACAAGTTTGGGAGCGTTACCCAGCACGTCGGCCAGGGCATGTTCGGCTGTGACATCCATATCCGTACATATACTGGCACGGACTGTACCGGCGATTCTTATCAGGTGGACCTGACCAACTCTGATAGTTGCGATCTTGAGGCTGGAAACGAACACTGGGCTAGTTTCGAACTATTCCAAGCGCCGCCGTCAATGCCGTCAGCGCCACCCCCTCCGTCAGCGCCACAAGGGCCATCAGGAGCTCGTACCCAGCAGCCAGCTAGGGGCAACGCCGACTAGGGCTCCTATCGGATCGAATCAAATCGAATTTTTGATAATTCGATTCGATTTAAATCGAATCGAATTTTTTATAAGTTCGATTCGAGCGAATATTCAATAATTCGATCGAATATTCGATTCGATCGAACTTTAGTCACGTGTAAACTAAACTAGAACTAAAATAGAACTCACTTAGCTTAATTAGCTTAATAATAAAAAAATCCACATATACAAAACTTCTCTTAATTATTAAGCACTGTGCTAAGACCTCTTTTTAGCCACCAAAACCCCTAATTAGGGCCCTGAAACAGCGTGAGTGGAGCCCCTAAAGCGTATATATAGGAGGATATACTAATTAAACTAGTATGCCGTCTACTCCCAAGCAAAACACACCTCTCCGGCACTCACTTCGCCATTCCTCGATATAGCCAGAAGAGACAATTATCGTCAATCACACTCCTTTACAAGCCTCCAAGTCCACTCGAAACTCGAATATTCCTCCTCCTCGAACCCCTGAAACGCGAAAGCGTAAACTCGATTTCAAATCACTCTCTAATTATGGTTTCCAAGGTCCTCCGCCTGTGTCGCCGAAGCTAGCTCCCCCTGCAAGTAAATCACGTGTTTAATACCCCTAATGTCTGAATAGCTTCAAAAGAAATCAAAATATGATATAAAAATCACTAAGAGTATATGTGAAAAAATAACTTCATATGACTAATCATCACGTGGAAAGTTCGATCGAACCATCGAATATTCGATCGAACACTAATAAAAAATTCGATATCAATCGAATCGAACTTTACGTAATTCGGTTCGACCAAAATTCGATCGAATTCGATCGAATCGAACTAATTCGATAATTCGATAGGAGCCCTAACGCCGACCAAATCGTCCTCTCTCTCAGTGCCTCCTTTGCTGCGCCTCCTTGTTGCGACGACTTTGCCACGTATACCATTAGCGGTCTCGATGGTTGCTTCGCATTCAATGAGCAATTCCTTGGCTTTACTATGAGTGTTGGCCAAAATTTATTCGGTCGTGGCCTACACCTCTATATTTTCTCGGGGAATAACTGCCTTGGCGAAGCTTACACTGTTACACCGACCAATAACCCCGTGTGCTTTTGCAACGGCGTGCTTATATGGAGGAGCTTTATGATTGTTTCACCGCCATCTCTACCACCGCCGCCGTCGCCGCCACCGTCATCGCCATCAACCCACCCCAACTCGAGCAATCGGTATATTTGGCCTCCTTTCAGGAGTTGGCGACGGAGAGGGGACCACGGTGAATGAATGGGCAGAATTGGACCTGGTTGTTACTGGCGGAGGGAATGGTGGTTTGAACTCCATTGGAATCTGTGATGCATTTGAAGGGCAGGAGCTTCCACAGCCAGATACTGGTTACTGGGATGATTTCCCAAGGGAATGGCATTTTAAAAATGCTATTCACGGGATGACCTCCTGCACTTACACAAATAATGCTGCACCAGCTAGGGGAACTGGGACTCTCTCTTGTCCTGGGCTATCTGTTAGCTGTCCTCCTGTATCTGGAACGTCAATTGGGGTTTGTACAAGTGGATCAATATTTCTCCCTACTGTCTTTCCATTTGTGTCAGGCATTTTAGTTGGGGGTGGTGTGAACACATTTCAGTTGTTGACTATTTGTGAGTGGTAGTTGCTAAGAGTAGTTGGTTTCAATCTTGGTACTGGTTATATCCTGCTAAGAAGCATTCTCAATTTGCATGATACGCAAAAGGAATGTAGATACGAACTTAAGCCAGTTATGCCTCGACAAGTCCGATGAATTATGTAACTATGACTCGCTCAAAGAATTGGATTTGGTTCCAGGCCTTGGAGTTGTGAGACTCACAACCTCAATTGGGTGCTGGAATACCGGAGAGGTTCTGGTCGGCTGCTCTTCATTGAGGGACATGATAATTTTGGATGACGACAATATGCAAGACGACTCAGGGTATGTAGAAACAAGTATTAGGTGTCACGAGATAGCAGGCACGCTAAGAGCAGTTGCACACATTGGTATTAAGATATAAAGAGTGTGTGGGGCTTGGCTCTATATAAATTAGTCTTTACTTCACGTAGCAATATTACTGCAGAAGATTTCAGGATGAAGTTTGGAAGCCCTCAGTCTGCAAAAGTTTCAATATGAGACGTTCTTGTAAGTCTTGGTTCAATTTTTCTACCATGGCTGGTTCGTTGCGCCAAAAATGTCGAATGTGCCAGCGGCGTGAGGAAGATTTGCTAACTTCTTCTCTCCTTCCCTCATAGGTTCAGAACAGTGAGTCATCAATATTTCTTCGCGCCACAGAGGAGCTTCCGATGATTCTGCCAAGTGGAGCATCAACACTCGTCTTTCATCCACATCACTTTACCTTGCTTTCCAGAATCGACATTCAGCACCTGGCCTGTAATGCTTCCGCTCCAGTTCTCGCTCGCCAGGAAGAGGATGCTCTTTGCAACAGCCTCCGGCGGGACCGGCTTCTTAAGTCCCGTCGTAGCCTGAGAATCGACCCAGAACTGATTTGGGTTCTCTGCACACTCTTTCCTAAATTGCGAGGTGTCGACCGGACCAGGAGCCACGGCGTTGACTCTTCTTGGATTAGCAATTCTCTATAAGACCAACCGAGCCCACCAGACGGAGAAGTCACACTGTCTGTCTGACCCGCACTCACCTCGCCCCTTCCCACACTCTGCTCACGTCTCCCATCAAGCTCTTCACGAGCCCGAACTGAACTGCACTCTTCCCACTCGCATAGTCTGCATTGCACCTCTCCCCAAAATGACCACTCTCACTCCCCACAATTATCAACCCCACGTTGGTCAAGTGTTCTTTCGGTCCAGCCGGAGAGAAGTCTCTCAGCTGTCTCAGCCACGTACGGGCTGTCAAGAATGTTCCTTCGACATTGACCCGATGGGTCTGGCGCCATTGCTCTACGTCCATGTCTGCAAGACTCTCATGATGCGGAATGGCGGAGAGGTCAAGAGAAGCAAGTGCAATGCAGCATGCAACCGGGCCAAAAGCGGTAGAGGCAACCGAGAAGGTGTCAATCAGAGCTGACTCGGACGCTATATCGCAGGCAAAGTATTGGTAATTCGGACTTGAGGGGTTGGGATTGGGAGCTTGTAGGTCGATATTGGTAACGCGGGCTCCGGCAAGGAGAAAGGCGGTGACCGTGGACTGGGGAAGTCAGTATCTGCAGCTTAGAAGAGAGGCTTTTGGTTCCTGGCTGACTGAACCAATAAACCCAGAGCCGCCCGTAATCAGAACATGCGTGCCGTCGAGCCCGAGGGAGAGATCCATGACGCGTTCGAGGGACTGAGGAGCAAATCACGGCTCTGCCAGGTACATCGATGAGACTTGTCCCGTCGGAAGAAAAGCAAACGCCGACTGCCCACAGGGTGAAGCTCCACTGGATCGCGGGGTGAGGAGCATTTAGGGTTTGGAGCCATCTTCTTGGCTGGTTTTGGTCGGCGAGGCCATCCGCCGCCAGCCAGCCACTCCGTCAGCCACAAATGTCTGTGCCGCCGTGCTGCCAGCAGATCTCTCCCCTGGCGCCTGCAGGCGTGCTGCCACGGTGCTGGTCACACAACAGATATCCGTGACTCCTCTTATGTCCAAACACGTCCAGACCAGACATCTCAAGCAGAGCCCTATGCCGCCATCGTTGACGCCTCGATGTATTTGATGGATCGTCTTCCATACATACTCTTCCTCCAAAGGTTAAAGGCACTGTGCTGTACGAATCAAGCATCCTTCCCTTCGGCGACCTCGCTAAGCGTCATCATGCGAGAAGCATGCTGTGGCTTGCCTTTGCTTCCCCGAGCTCCTTTGCATGGGCCTGCACGACACGGGCTGAACTCTTTAAACGTCAATCTCAGTGGAGACACCCGGCGACGAGGGGACCAGGTTTGTGGCTTCAGCATAAGCGGCATTTTGATCGATGTATGGTAGGCTCAAGAGGCGTCGGGGACCACCGACAAGTGTTTTAGACTTCCTCCACGTCGACATCTCGCGCCCTCGGGCTCTCAGCCTCAGTTTCCAAAAACGCTTTCTTAAGTTCACTTCAATCTTTCGTCGGCGTTCACAGCCTCGATGCGTGGGGCTAGCTGAACATCCATTCTTTCTTTCGAGCCCTTTTCTGCGAACTTGTATTATAAGTTGTGCCTCTTCTGCTTTCCAGCTTTGCACTCACTTCTCCATATTGTCTTAGCCCACAACTTCTTCAAGCTCCTTCACGTGATCCAGTGAAACAAGGGTTCTAAATAGTCACAGCACCCACGACAAGATGAGCAACGACTCGGTATCCCACTCCGGCACTGCCGAGGATGCCATCTACCACAGCGTCAAACAGGATCCATTTATTATCGACATCGAGCAGAAAGCTCTTGATAATGCCCATTTGATGAACGATACTGTTCGGAACTTCGTCTGGCAAGGGATCACTGTCGTTGTCAAAGACCATAAGACCAAAGAACCCAAGACCATTCTCGAGAATGTCGAGGGATCCATTGAAGCTGGTATGTTTGAAGTCTTGATCCGTGGAACGTTCTTTTATATTGGACCGGCTGACCCAAAGATAAGGTGAGATCTGCGCCTTGATGGGACCCAGCGGCTGCGGAAAGACAACTCTTCTCAATGTACTTGCTCGTAGAGATGTGTCCTCAGGAGCAAAGATCGATGGATCCGCCGTAGTGAACGGAAACAACCCCTCACTTGGCGCTTTTCGGCGCTTGACCTCCTATGTTGAGCAAGACGATGCACTCATTGGGTCTCTCACAGTTCGTGAGACAATGCACTTTGCTGCAAGACTCGCCCATAAGAAGTAAGATGCTCTAAACACTCTCCTCGAACCATCTGACGTCTCTACAGCACATTGACGAAGACGGAACGAATGCGAAGAATCGATGGACTTATTGAATCCTTTGGTCTGAGACAGCAAGCAAACAGTATCATTGGTACTCCAATTCGAAAAGGCATCAGTGGTGGACAAAAACGCCGTGTTAGTGTCGCGAGTCAGCTCATCACTGCCCCAAAGATCCTCTTCTTGGATGAACCTACTAGCGGTCTCGACTCTGCAGCTAGTTTCGAAGTTATTTCCTTTGTGAAGGAAGTAGCGAAACGGAATAATGTCAGTATTAAGCCAAGTTTGCATCAATAATGGAGATGCTGACCATGTTCTCTAGCTGATTGTCATCGCAAGTATCCACCAACCTTCCACCTCAACATTCCAGCTGTTTGATAAACTGCTGCTCCTCTCCGGCGGAAAATCGCACTATTTCGGATCAGTCCAGGGCGTCGAGTCACAATTTGAGTCTATGGGCTACCCCATTCCTCTGCACACCAATCCGGCTGAGTTCCTCCTCGAATTGATGAACATCGACTTTGCTAGTCACCAGGAAGCGGCAAGTGGCCGACTTCAAGAGATACAACAATCTTGGGTCAAATCACCGAAAGCTATCGAACTTTCTGCCCATGTTGATGCTGCTATGACTCGAGAGGAGCCGCTTTCTGATACCAAGCCGTCAAAGAGAAATTTCCCAATTATTTTGATGACGTTGGTTCACCGGTCATTCATCAAGAGCTACCGAGACGTCGTCGCCTATGGCATCCGTGTGGCAATGTACACCGGCCTCGCAATCATGATGGGAACTGTTTGGCTCCGATTAAAGCAAGATCAATCCGCCATACAATCCTTCACCAATGCCATTGTATGTAATCTACCAAGTACAATTATTCATATTGCTGACCCAGACAGTTCTTTGGCGGGGCATTCATGTCTTTCATGGCTGTGGCATATATCCCAAGTTATCTCGAAGATCATGCTACCTACGTCAAGGACCGTGCAAATGGTCTCTACGGCCCAGCCGTTTTCATGCTCGCAAACTTCATCATCGGTCTCCCATACCTCTGTAAGCCTCCTCTCCAGAACCCCTCAACACTCTCTCTAATAATCTCATCAGTCCTAATTGATGTCATCTTCTCCGTAATCGCCTACTGGCTCGGAAACTTCCAACCAACAGCCCAAGCATTCTTCATGTGGATCATGTGGCTCTTCCTCGATCTCGTTGCCGCCGAATCCCTCGTCGTCCTCGTGTCCTCCATCTTCCCCAACTTCGTCATTTCTTTGGCCCTCACTGCCTTCGCTAACGGATTGTGGATGTCGGTCAACGGATTCATGGTCAGCCCGAAGTTGCTGAATGTCTTCTGGAGATATGTCTTCCATTATATTGACTATCAAGCATACGGTAAGCCTTTATTTCAAAAAGAATTATTCTTCTTTTGTTCAGAAGCATCCTAATTCGACGATAGTGTTCCAAGGTATGATGGTCAATGAATTCGCCGCCCGAGTGTATAGCTGTGGCTCTTCATGCCAATGCATGTTCCAAACCCACATGGTTGACCAGTGCAGCTTCTCTGGACTAGCTGTCTTGGAACAATATGGATACAAGGTTGGAAGAACTGGCGAGTGGGTGGGTATTCTGCTGGCTATTGTTCTTGGCCTTCGCTTTTTGGGCTGGTCGGCCTTGTGGGTTAGGAAGTGATGTGTTCTTTCGTGACCAAATATGCTCTTGTTTCCTGCATGTCGGCGCGTTTTAATACCGCCCCAGAGTGGTGTTTGGGTTATCTTGATGGGTTCTGGAAATCGCAAGTAGATTGTTTAATCTTGGCGAGAAATCAATCAGTAGCTATTTTAGGTACATGGATCTATAGCTAGATTATATTAAATTATTCTCTCACACCGTCCTTTTCTATGACTCGCGAAAAGCAATAAAAGTTGTGAAAAAGCAACAGGCTCGCGGTGGACAAGAAAAGCGGCACTAATCTTCAATGTCTTATTCAAGATGGACAAATCCTCTCCAAATGTTCCCTTGTATCCTTGTACATTCCAAGTTCAGATGAATGTCCAACTTTGACCGAGGGCACTTGACAAATAGTACCGCTTTTTTGTCAACCGCGAGGCAGGGAGCACCAACTCTGACCGTGGATATGAAAAGTCCCTCATACCCAACTACGATTCCCATCAAAATTCCTCAGGGGTACCGTCCGCCCATTTCCCTAAGATCTCATGGCTTGAACTCCCCAATCCCCCAGTCCTCTTGATCAGCTCCATGGCATCCTTCTGGACCTCCGCACGGAGATTCCAAAGCCTCACCCTCCCATCCTCGGCCTCTCCCTCTGCTATCGCCGTTCGCTGCTTCAAGTTCGCTTCCTTCTGGGCAAAAACCCGATAGTGCCATCGTGTCAGCTGGCCAAGAGCCATATCATCCTTATACAACACCCCCAGCGCCACCTTGAGCTCCTTCTTGTAATCAGTGATCTCCTTAGCAAGACTTTCGGCTTCTGATTGAGAGGCACTCAGCCTTGATTTCGTGTCACCAAGCTCAGTTTGAGCGACGTGAAGCTTCCTCTCGAGCTCACCGTTGACCTTGATGGCATTCTTGATGATGTTCTCGGTATGTAGTCGCGCCCGGCTGGCGTCTTTCTCAAAATGAATAATGTTCAAATTTACTTGCTTCAATTTTTTCTGGGCATTATCTTTTTCTGCGAGAGCTTTGAGGTGCGCTTTCTTGAGCTCCTCTTTCTCGTTTTGGTAGATGGACATGTGGTTTCGGACGGTCGAAAGCTCGAGTTTCGCGGTGAGACACTCCCCGCAAGTGCGAAGAGCCTCTTCTTCAGAGTAGACCTGACTCCCTTGCTGTGTTGAGGTTTCTGAGGGAATTGCGAGAACAGACGATTGAGATTGCGTCTTCAACCGCTTGCCCAACGTCTCAACCTTTGTCAATGCTGTGACAAGCGCATCACGCAACACCCAATTATCCTTTTCATTGGCCACAATAAATACCTCTAGCTCATGATTTCGCTCGGCCAAAGCATCGCGGGTACACTTAGCACCAATGCGTGCGTGCTGCAGTTGGGCCGATACTTGGGACACTGTGTCCTTGAGGGTTGCATTTTCCCTTTCTAGAGCTGTGCAGGTGGACGTAGTCTGGAGAGTGTTCTTCTCAAAAGGCCCCTTTGCGTTACTCTCTACTATTGCTCTCGCTCGCCGCTGAGCGGCGGGGGATTCAGGGTTGTCTTTTTGATTTTGCACCCCCGATGAGCCCTTTTGTCCACTGACTGGAAGTTTGTTTTCGGCAATTTCGGCAGAAGTTTTGGACAGTCTGAGGGTGTGGTGCGTGTAAATGGGTGTAGCGGTTTCATGCTCTGTGGATTGTTCTCGCAGACTCGCTCTGTCTTTTCGCATTTGGTCAAGAGCAGCTTCGAACTTCTCCCTGATGTTTGCAAGCTTCGTGACCTCAACCGCTCGCCTGTCCTGGAAAGCCTGGATTTGTTGCTTGAGTACCGTATTTTCATGCTCCAGCCGCCCATTTTGCTGAGAAAGTGTGTGCCCTGTCAGCTTCATGGCCTGATTTTTTTCAAGCAGCATGTCATTGTCGCGGCGGAGACGCTCTATCTCGGACCGTTGAACTCCTGCTAGCTGAGCGAACTTGTGTTTGGACTTCTCCTCGTGCTCGAGTGCTCGAGAGATCTCATCATCTCGTCTCTTGGCGTCCTCAATTTCCTTCTTGCGGTTACCCACAACAGTCCGGAGTTCTGAAATTTCGAATAGGGCGGCATCTCTTTCTTCCTCATAATCTCGAGCCTCCTGAACACAGTCCACCAGTTTTGCATCATTAATGGCCTTCTCGTTGCGCAATTTTGAGATGTAGTTGATTGCATATGCTTGTTCATCCTTAGTCCGGGCTTGGGAGTCCTGGCACTGCTGTACCTTACCCTCCAGAGCCGAGATTTGAGCTTTAGCTGCTGCGAGCTGCCCCTTCAGTATGTCATGTTCGTCTGCGAGCGCCTTGTACGACGGGGAATCAATTCCCAAGAGCCCGACCTTTTGCTCGAGCAAGACAATCTGCTTTTTGTGCCGTTTTTTGCTGTCTTCGTATTGGCTACACAATTTTTGGACTTCAGAATTGTGGCGCTGCTTGAGTATTTTCATTTCCTCGATTTTCTCTTGGTCAACCTTGAAGACTGTCTCGTTAGTCGCGGTGTTTGTCCGAGCACACTCGGCAGCAGGCGTGCGAGTGAGTTTCCCCAGCTCCTCATCTTGATCTTTGATTATTCTTTTCAAAATTACGACATCATCCCCAAATATAGACGCAATTGCTCGTGAATGCTTTCGAAGCTGGACACTGGTTTCTCTGGATACTGCCGTCTCATCGTTGAGATTAATATCATCCAGAGTTCGCAGAAGTGCTTCTACTTCAGTCTGGATGTCGGTGCGAACTGACTGCAAATCTGCATCCAATTTCAAATCTGTGAACTGTTCGTCGGATTGTGTTTCCGGGTTGCCAAGACCAGAGTCGTTACTAATGACAGATTCGACATCACTGTCACCGGTCGTTTGCTGTGCACTCTGTAACCACAACTCCTCCATCGAGGCTCGTTTTTGTGCAAAATTCGAAGTCAGGCTTTGTGGCATCCTTGAGATCTTCGGAATCCATGATGGTAAGGTCGAATTTTTTTGGTCGTGGTTGTTGGGCGTCTCTCCGGCAAGACCAGTGACAGCATTTTCAACACACAGGTTCTCGAACCTCTCGGATTGCAATTGCTTGACCTTGCTGTTGGTACTGCTGGTTGGGGCAAGAGATGCCGTACCTTCAGGCATATCATAGGATGTGTCTGAATCATTGCCGCGAGCTGAAGAAATTCCGTTAGGAATTTCCTGGGTTGTGGGAGCCATCAAGACAGTAAAGCTGCAGCGGTCGAGATGTGTGAAGCCTCCGTAGTGAACGAAAATAATTAGATTTGGTCTGGGTCTTGAGATGAATCCTGATGTGAGGTGAAAGGGCTGGGTTGAAATCGAGCAGGAACTGCACGGAGGTGACTCGACTGAGGGCTAGGGACCTGACCATAATGATTTCATCATTCCCGTTGTTAGGTCCCACTGTAGGCGAAACAGGACAAGTTGATATACTCGAGCAACAGGACCACGGAAGCTAAAAAAAAATTGTGTGCGGCTCCTTAGGAATACGTAAACGATGAAGAGGGGCCCGAGCCATTGTAAAACACGGTAGGGTCCGTTGACGGAGCAAGAAAACCAACAATCGTCCTATCTACAATAGTGCATTTCAGTCTCACAGCGAGCACCAGACAGACTAGAGACTAGATTTGATTGACCGAGAGCATGCTAGGCAATCAAAGGCATGCTTTCTAAGGGAGACCTCCTGGGTCCTCCCTTCTATACTTCCCCCTGGAAGGTGTGCAATGTGCAGCGAAAAGCACTTGCAAATGAGACGATTGACATCCCGAAAACAGACCTTCTGAACTCGATCATGATGGCATAATGCGCAATGACGCTTGTCATTGGACTTATCACCACCGCTCGGCGATGTTGATAACCGCAGTGTTGAAGATAGTTGTGCGCGGAGATTGCAAAGGATGTTTGAGATGACGAGAAAGGGAAAGATACATTGAATGCTGACGTAACAAGTGAGACCAAGGAATTATGGGTCTGACACGACCTGATTGGTCCACAATGAGAACTAAAGTGCCGGCCTGCATCTAGCTCCACCCCCCTCGCGACTAACACAAAGACGGAGATCTCTTTCTTCAGACATTTCATTGGCTCTTTCGGGTGTTACTTTGCATTCTGTGCTCCGCAGAACGAGTGCTTTTCTGCGCATTTACTTCGCATGGACCTTCCTATCCAAGAATATTAGAGAGTCACGTGTGGGAAGCCCACCCTCATTGCCATACAGATGAGACGTGACTCACGATAGAGGGGACATCTTCATAAACAAGAAACTTTCACTTCTAGTAATTCTCGGTATCCAAGACTGCCATTGAACCAAAATCGAGCCACAGTTGCGAACTCACGATCATCATGACCCACTCCGAATCTCCCAGCTACCCCAAGCTCCCCCGCAATACCGTCAACCGCTATGGCAAACCTCGCGGTGAGAACCGAATTCCTATCCCAAAATTCATAACCGACCAACACATTTCAAGGCAAATATGACTTCGAGACGATTCACGGCATCGTGAACACCTGTCCAGTGCTGCATGTGTCATTCCCAACACCAGATCCCTCGGATCCCTTTCCAGCAATGATCCCCATGCTCGGTTTCATGGCCTGTAGGTGTATTCGGACTATTTCATGATTTCACCTAAGGCAATGTCCTCTCCCGAAACAATCTTAAGCTAGCAATGCTAACTGCGCCGTTACATAGGCTTTTCCAACCCCCAAGCATCACTCACCGAGCCATTGGAACTCTACCTCCACGGCTACATCTCCTCTCGTTTAATGCGTCTCTCTGGAACCTCCCCAGCAGACGAAGAAGACGGCCTCCCCCTCACCATTGCAGCAACGCACCTGGACGGTCTAGTACTCGCTCTCACTCCAAACCACCACAGCTACAACTACCGCAGTGCCGTCTTGCACGGCTTTGGCACCCCAGTGACAGATGCTGATGAGAAGCTCTGGGCCATGGAGAAGATCACCAATAATGTTGTGGATGATCGTTGGGCAAACACTCGTATCCCGCCTACAAAGACGGAGATGACTAGTACTCAAATTATTAAAGTGAGGGTTGTGGATGCGTCGGCGAAGGTGAGGGCTGGATGGCCTAGTGATGATAGAGCAGATATGAAGAATGATGAGTTGAGAGCGAAGACTTGGGTTGGTGTTGTGCCTACTTGGGTCACTTATGGGGCACCAGTCCCGAGCCCAGATAATAAGCTGTCCAAGGCAAGCAAAACGATCTTGGCGGTGTCTGAATGGCACTGATGAATAAATAGGTCCCTGGATACCTGGCGGATTTTGTGAAGCGTGAGAATACGGCTGGGGAGCAAAACGCTCATATTGCCATCACGGGTTCCATGTGAGGCCGGACCTGAGATATCAGATATTCTATTTGGAGATGACAATACCATGAAGATCAAAGAGAGAAATCAACAGACGGGGGTTTTTGATTTTAGTGCCAGTTGGCATAACTTATTTTCCAACAGCCATAATCCATTGCAGAGATTTACCTCATCTTCCATGATTGTGACACCTCCTGATTCCCATCAAATTGCCACTTCATCCCCACGGTAAGAGCCCGAGAATTGTCCTCTGGTACAGCATACTCAACCTCACCGGCTAAGTGCTCTCCCTCTTTCCTACCAATAGGTGCCACTTTCGTGTTGTCAATGAGCATAACTCCCTGCTTCCAGTGGGTTTCTCTTCCACCTGGTCCCGTTGTGAATGCAATTCCTATTTTGCCTGTCTTCGCCCACTCCTCGGCTTTTGCATTCTGTGGGACCAGATCATCTCGGGAAGGCATGAAGAATGAGTCAAACCAGATGATGAAGCCATCCAATGCATCAATGTCCGACTTCAGCTTTCCTTCCCATTTTTGTTTGAACGAGAGATCCTTCACCGTCGTTGTGTGCAAACTCAATTGGAGGAATGGAAAGGGGTCAGCACAAACAGTGGCAGCTGGCATATTCAGGACTTGGGCATCTTCGTGGATACCAGCTTGCATGGCTTTCATGTCAAATCCATACACGTCCCTCCAGAATGCGATGTGGTCTGAGATATAATCCGGGTCTGCAACTGGCGCAACCCACATATTCATGTGACTTGGGACCATTAATCCATCCGGCTTGAGATATTTATCTCTTGCCCAAATGACGCTGTCAAGCATCGCTTCATAGAGTAAACAATAACCCATCCATTCGCTGACGATGATGTCAACTTTATCGACAGGGAGAGTTACTTCTTCAATTTTGCCCCTGAGACATGTGATTTTGTCCGCAAAGCCATTGTTGAATATGTTCTCCCGTGCTTTGTCAATGATCCCTGAATTGTCGACTGCAATGATACGAGCTGCACCAGCCTTAGCACAGAACATGCTCAGAATACCAGTACCACAGCCGACATCGAGGATTGTCTTGCCGGCGAACAGCAGCTTGTGATTGTAGATAAAATCTCGGTATGCATCAGTTCGGACACTGTCCTTCAGCATGGTTTCATGAATGTCTATGCAAATTAGTGAAGAAGTGGCCACTGGGGAGGGGACGAACCGTTGTAGGAATAGGAGCTAAAATAGTGCGAGTCGTCGTCTCTTTCCTCCTTTTCTATGCGTACTGCTCCTGACGTCCCAGGCATGCCTTTCTCATTCCACCTGTCATCCAGGGTTTCAGATACCGAGGCCCTGTAGTTGTCAAATTGAAGCTGGATTCGACGCAACTCCCCTTCCAATTCTGAAACCCGACTGACCAGCTCTCCAGAGTCAATTGAGGCTTCTTTGCCATTCGGTCTTTGCTCGTCTTCCATAACGTCAGGAAGATCGTCGAGACTAAACAGCAAAGCATCGTCTTCTAAAACGGGCTTGAGGTATTTCTCGTCATCGAAGTCTTGCTGAGAGATATTCTGGGAGACTTTGTTCCCGCTGTGAACCTGAGAACGAATGAAGTTGACAAGTTTGACACTTCCATAAAAATCAAGAGCCAGCCGCTGTCTGATCTCGAGAAAATCAAACTTGTACTTTTGCTTGCAGTGGTTGAGCATTGCATGGATATCCATGAAAACCTCATCGTCCAATAATGAGATGAACTGTGTTTCTTCCTCATCTGGCTCAGCATCCTCCCAGCCTTCCTCGTCTTTCATGTCCAGGATATCTGAATTTTCAGAACTTCCAGATGACGGTGCGGATCTCGCGGTTTCTTCACCTGGAGCCGGCATGATGGCGGCTTTGGACCTTTAGCAGTCTGAAAGTCTTGCGAGTGCTTTGTTTACTTTCGAAAATGTGGGTTGTGTGAGTTGACAGAAGCCAAGAAGGACCCTTGCAAATCTCTTCTCCTCGCCAGCGAGACGTCACGTGCTGATTGCCGCAGGGGGTCATCGATAAAGCTTCATTCTGACTGCAATCCGGCCAAAACGAGAAACTACTGTGACGGTTTTGGACTTGCAAGTAAATACAGGAACCACTGTCTGTTCAAATCTTTCCCAGTTTCGTGGAGTTTTGACACTCCCGGAGAAACCCTGTGTTTGGTTGCTTGTAAACATTAGGTTTGACAACGGGCCAAAGCGCCCCCTGGACAAACATTTGGAAGGAGCCACAGACAGTTCGCATCAATTCTGCAACTTAACCCCAGGACCCTCTCGAACGTGCCATGATATTTGCACAAACTTTGCTTTTCCGGATGTCCGAGTTAATTGCCAACTTACAAAGCCCTTCCGAATGTCAGCCCTCCAACTTCGAAGCGCGACCGTAAACATCTGAGCTGGGGGCTGGACCGATCGTAACTATCGCGAATATGTCGTTTCTATTCGGACGTCGTCCTCGCACGAACACCGTGGATCTTCCAAAACAGGCGAGAGAGCAGATATCGAAGCTGGATGGGCCTACAGGGCCTGCAAAGGTATGCAGCCTTCGCAGAAGAGGGATGGGTGGGAGCTGACCATCAAACAGGCCGAGGAACTCGCAAAAACATTAGGTCAAATGAAGTTTGTTCTACAAGGCACTCAGGGTAGGTTTCTGGACCAATTGAATTGTGTCCAGCCCTTCTAACTATATTCACCAGAAACGGAGAGCAGTCCTGAGCAGGTTTATGCTCTTGTTACCGGCATGATTCAGGAGGACCTCCTCTACAGCCTCGCCGTGAACCTGCATCGACTACCCTTCGAATCGAGAAAGGACGCCCAGGTTGTATTTTCATACGTTCTACGATTTCGACCAGCGACTGCGTCCCCAAAGAGTGACCCTCTCGCACTGAGCTATGTTGTCAATAATCGACCCGAAGTCTTGGTGGAATTGTGTAATGGATACGACCACAAGGAGAGTGCCACACCTGCGGGAACTGTGCTCAGAGAAGTCTTGAAGAGTGACTCGGCTGCGGCCATAATCTTATATGATGACCCTGAAGGAAACCCAACATCGAAAGGGTTGACTGGTGTACAACCAGAAGCTAGGCAAAGTGGGAAGGGTGTGTTCTGGAAGTTCTTCAATTGGATTGACCAAGGTTCTTTCGAAGTAGGCGCAGATGCGTTCACAACTTTCAGAGTAAGTCGGGGAAAACCACAACTCACTTCTTGTCTAACATTTTGCAGGAATTATTGACGAAACATAAACAACTTGTCGCCCAGTACCTTTCCACAAACTTTGATCTTTTCTTCGAGAAATACAACAACATCCTCGTCAAGTCAGAGAGCTACGTGACGAAGCGTCAGTCCATAAAACTGCTCGGGGAGATTCTTCTGGACCGAGCAAATTATGCAGTAATGACGGCATACGTTGACAGAGGAGAGCATTTGAAGATTTGCATGAATCTTCTGCGGGACGAGAGGAAGATGGTCCAGTACGAAGGATTCCACGTGTTCAAGGTCTTTGTCGCGAACCCCCACAAGTCTATTGCAGTGCAGAAGATACTTCTGAATAATCGGGAGAAGCTATTGACATTCCTGAAGCATTTCTTGGAGGATCGCACGGAAGATGAGCAATTCATTGATGAAAGGGAATTTCTGATCAAGCAGATCAAGAACATGCCTCCAACCCCAGTTGAGCCGACGCAGAAGCCAGCGCTATTAGGATCGCAGGTGCGTTAGGTGGAAGCACGGGAAAGGGGCGCGCGGGATGATAGAGGAAGAAAGGAGGGCATTGCTGGATATGAGCACCGGAGTCTAGGGCATTGGGTTTGACAATTGATAGCGGTCATTGTAATCAAACACGGCGTTGTTGCATATCATCAATGAACTGTCCAGACCATTACAGTGTCGTGCACAAGGCCAATGTATCACAATTTACTCTGGTACCAATCAAGTGCGCAAGGCTGAAAAGGAGGTAGGCCCACGCTAGCCACAATAGGGATAGCGGCTGCGAAGCAAACAGTTCCACAGATAGATTCGCGTAGGAGTTCAACGCGACGGGCTCTCTGGCAGCGCATTAATCGGTCCGCCCTTGACTGTCGCACAGCCAGAGTCAAATTCACTTATAGATACTTAACGTGGTCCTGCTGCCGTCGTCAACATGCAGCCATCGTACCGCCCCTTTCCTCAGCAGGCGCCGCAGCGGTCCCCCCACGCGCAAGCTACAAGGAGAGGAATTGGTACGTGCCTTCCAAATGCGCCAGACAGTCTCAGTCATTCTGATGCCGTCGCGCCTTCCTTATCCGGGCACTATGTCTAGTATAGGACTGATTGGTCTCTCACAGGGCCCATGATTTCTGGATCGCATCCGCAAAATTCGTTGACTCCGGCTCAGATGCAGGCTCAACAAGCTGCCCAGGTCCAGGCGAACGATCGCGCGAGGACTCGCAGTCGAAAGCCAACGGACAAGAATGTCCCGGAAGGCGTTGAGGAGTGTGTTATTGGAGATGGAGTGCAACGGTACAGAGACCTCCGGGAGCTGGAGCGCCGTCTCGATTCCACGATGATGAGAAAGAGGCTAGATATTCAAGATTCCGTCAATCGAAATGTTAAGGTACGCGGACATCAGTGCTGCCTGCCAACTCCATACTGACCCTTGATAGCGTTATCGAACTCTTCGAATCTGGATCAGCAACACAGTGGAGGACCAACCATGGCAAGCTGACAGCCTCGATGTTGATGCATTCGATTTCAGCACGAACATGGACTCCTCCTATCGAGTAAAGATTGAAGGAAGATTAATGGACGAGGAAGAGGGCGACATTGATAGTGAGGACAGCGATGACGAGGATGAAGACATGAATGGTGATGCTATGGACGAAGACGGAAAAAAGAAGCCAGAGAAGACACCAAAACTTCCTGCGAAGCAGTACAAACTGTCGCATTTCTTCAAGACCATGACAGTCGAGTTCGATAGAAGTAAGGGCAAGGATGGCGCAGACCAGAGTGTTGAATGGAAAAAACCTGTCGTTGCACCGAATGCCGCCAATCTGCCAAATGCCGCCGATTTCGACCAGTTGGAGTTCAAGAGAGGTGGTGACGAGAATACCAATATCACCATCAATCTTTTCCGAGATGAGAACCCGGAGAGGTTCCAATTAAACGCTGCACTTGCAGATATCCTGGACACGGACGTCGCCACACGGGCAGAGGCGGTGATGGGTGTTTGGGAGTACATCAAGGCAATGGGACTACAAGAGGATGATGAAAAGAGGTCGTTTGACTGTGATGATCGACTCCGAGCAGTAAGTAGAATACATGTGGGCCGACAGTACTTAGACTGACACATACAGCTCCTTCAACGAGACAAGGGCTATATCCCACTCCTCACCGAGGCAATTGTTTCACATATAAGCCCTCTACCACCGGTCAAGCTCCCGTACACCATCCGCGTCGATAAAGACTTCCATGAAGACCCACAGCCAACGATCTACGACATACGAGTCCAGGTTGATGATCCTCTGCGAGCCGCTCTCGCCTCCTATATTGTCAACCCCGCCAACGCTACCAGCCTCCGCCAAATCAACGCTCATAATGAGCAGCTTGCGATCCTGGTGCAGAAGATAACCAATTCGAAATCGAAGCATACGTTCTTTGATGCGTTATCGAAGAATCCCACCGAATTCATTGCCAAATGGTTGAGCTCGCAAAAGAGAGATCTCGAAGTAATCTCTGGTGAGGCCGCCAGAGGTGGTGGGGAGGATGCGAGCGGAGACGAGTGGAGACGTGGCGGAAAGGAGAGCATTTGGGCTAGTGACAATGTCCGAGAAAGCGTTAATTTGCTGGTTGGGCGCCCAAAGGTTTAGATTCCTCACGCTGTGTGTCATCGTGGGTAAGGGGAGTTTGGGACGGCATGGACTCGGAAGAGTATGTAATCTTACTACTGTCAGAATACGGAATCCATAAAAGTTCCATAGTACCCTAGAGGTAGTTTTTTAACCTTATAATTGCTTTTCCGTACTACTGCCAAGTTTCACTTTTCATATCTTCATGTTTTTCATCGACTCCTCTGCTTCAATCATATAATCCTCTCTCCACCTGGTCAACGGAGGCCTGCCCTTCACCAAATCCTCTCTGTCCCACAGCATCCTCTTCTTGTCCATCTCCTCTGTAACATCGTTATCCGGACAAATAATATAAAATCTCCCTTCCTCCATCTTAGCTTCCAGAAAATCAACAACCTGCTCAGGCCACCACGCCCCCTTAGGCTTCTCCTTCTCGCCCTTCTTCGATGGATCATTCCCCGACAAACCAGTAAACGTCCAGCCCGGAACAAGCAAATGGACCGAAGTCGTCGGCGACGATTTCGAAAGATCAAAAGATAAGTGCTCAGCCAGTGTCTTGACAGCGGCTTTTGAAGCGTTGTATGCTGCGTTTCCGGGTGGATTCGTGATTCCCTGCTTCGAGCCGGTGATGATTACACTTGATGGGTGCGAAGCGGTTGAGTGGGATGTGACGAGCGGGAGCAGGGTGTTGAGACCATGGATCACGCCGAAGAGGTTTACGTCCATAATCTTGTGGAAGTAGGAGCTGTCTTCCCAGCTGCCTTTGAGGCCAATTCCTGCATTGAGAGCAAGGAGGTGGATTTCACCTGAATATTATCATCAGCTCATCTCCTCATCTCCTCATCTCCTCATCTCCTCATCTCCTCATCTCCTCATCTCCTCATCTCCTCATCTCCTCATCTCCTCATCTCCTCATCTCCTCATCTCCTCATCTCCTCATCTCCTCATCTCCTCATCTCCTCATCTCCTCATCTCCTCATCTCCTCATCTCCTCATCTCCTCATCTCCTCATCTCCTCATCTCCTCATCTCCTGAGACCTCCCTCATATCCGAGGGGGAAAGTATAATTGAGAGATAAGTACCTCCGAAGTCCTTTTCCACTTTAGCTTTCAGCTTCTCAAAGTCCGAGGCCTTGCTAACGTCCACCTCGACCGTCTCAATCTTGCCTTTAATGCTGGACTTTGCAGAAGACAGGTTGGTGCTGTTGTTGTCTGCAATCAACACGCTCATGCCGTAGCTTGCACATTTTGCTGCGAGGGCAAGACCGATTCCGGAGGCTCCACCTGTGATGACTGCGAGGTTCCCGGATCTGAAGACGGGGTTCGAAGACATTGTTGATGTGGTGGTCAAGCTCTGGAGGGTGGTGGGAATGCGGGGTATCTTGGTTTTTGAAAATGGGGTGAACAAAGAAAGAGTCTGACTTCGATGCCAGTTGAATTTTGTTTAAAATTCTTGGAACAGCACAAGCGATGAGAGTTCTGGACATGAATATCTGAGCAGAATGAAGTTAAATACTGGAGCACTGAACATCATGAGATGTGTGACGTATGATCTGGCTGATTGATCGGAAATAGGAGGAGCTTCATCTTATCGCCGATTAGACGAACCCCTGAATGTACCTGGACCTCGAAAATCTTTTACCTATTCCGATTTCTGTCTAAAGCTTCTTTCAAGTTCTAAATGCCAAGGCATTAAACTCTATCTATTACCAGTATATGTGCCTGAGTTGTTTTACGTCGCTGAAAGACAAACTCTTTGCTGAAGAGAAGAGGACGTATGCTAAACACCTCGAACGCCATCGCTGAAATCAAACCCATCCTTAAAGTATATATGCGCAGAAATCTCGCCAAGCTCACCTAGACCTCACGGTTGCATTACCCAGAGATCGTCGGTTTATCCTTGAGGTTCGTCCCAGCAAGCCCATTCATCTGGACCTTCTGCACATCCTCAACGTTTTTACCCTCTGCGATGTCGTCAACCACGCCCTTCCTTGGTTTTTTTGTCAACTGCAACTCCTTTCTTTGCTCAGCAAAGACCCCGTCCAAACTTTCCCCGTTCCGTTTGGCGTCTAGTGCCTTCTCGGCCATCTCAACGTTCTCAAATGCCCCGTTTGCTTTCCACGTTTTGCGCTCTCTCATGAAGTGGATCCTCCCTCTCAGGCCTTGGCTGCGTTTCTCTTCCATGATGGCCCAGACTTGCTGAACCACCGACCAGCCGTGGCTGACTGCCTCGATTGCTCTTTTCGACTCTTCATCATTGAGGGCTTCCATATCTCTCTGACCTTCGAGAATCCTCGCTTTGCGAATAAACTTTGTTGGCTGCCTCCCCTTAAGTAGTTCTTTATGCATGCCTTTGAAAGTGTAGCCGAAGGGGCCAATAATGGCAGCAAGATCCTTGAGGACAAAGCCAGTGAGGCCCATTCCAACTCCCCTCACGAATCCTGTAGGACCGCCGTCTCGTGCACCCGTGTAAGGCTGTACTACGAGTCCTGTGACTCCATCGTAGATTCCAAGGACGAACTCCTCCCCAGCGGCCCTGAGGCCCGATTTCATACCTGTTATTCTAGTAGGTCTACAGTCTTATCAATATCTGTCAATAGGTGGGTCACAGAAAGATGTCTTACCGTCGTACAGTTGAATCGCCATAGAGCCTTGGAGCGTTGTGAAAACCTACTGAGTCAGCCTTGGTGTAACTCGGACATTGATCGTAGCATATTAGCTCCATAAAGGAACGTACCTTGAGCGATGGCCAATGAAAGATCCATTGGCGCTCTCGCAATTGCCTCTGCGGTCTTGCCAACCCCAGCCCCCACATCTTGAGCCATTTCCTCTATAGCATTGTCCCCCGGGTCATCAGATAATTCCGACTCGTCATCTTCTTCTTCATGCTGAGCCTCGGTATCTGCTTCTCGCTTCTGCGATAATGGCTCTCCGCTGGCCGTGTGTTTTCCCATGTCAGGGCCATTAGTGGCCTTTTCAAAACCGGTTCCTGGCGCCTTCGAATCTAAGATGTGGCCGGAGTCTTCAGCAGTGACATCGTTCGGATTTTTGTTTCCCTTTTTCACGAAGTTTGCAGCGGCCTGACTGGCGGTTTCGCTCCCTTCCGTGCCCTTTCCACCAGGAGTTCCGACGTTCGCCGACATTGAGCTACGACTCTTACTTAGCCTCTGCTGTTCAGACCTCTTTCGCTTCCTCTCCTCGTGCCTTGAACGTCTCTTTGAAGTTTTGGCGATCTTGAAAGGCACACTGCCGACTCCAGTGGCAATACTGGTAACAGTGCTCATGACCGCGGTCGCGCCACCCGTCAGCGGTTCTCCTGGTCCTTCAAAGTCGTTCCATTGGTTGTGTCTTATCAGCCGCAGCTGTTTCCATGTAATCCTCTTTCTCTCGACAAGCAATTCAGCTGCTAGAGCGCTCAACCGAAGATGCGTACCTTTCAAGCTCCACACTGCAACGCGATCCTCTAAGATAGAGCAGCGCATGGAATGTTGACCTCGGAGGACAAGACTTCGATGGAAAGAGGTCACCGCATTCTTCGCACCGTCCCCTTCTGCTTCGATGTCCCTGGCGATCTTTTCTGCAGCTTCGCGCGCTTCGTCTGTAAGCAATGTTCGAATGCCTTCTGCAAGCTTGTCTGCTGTCAGACTCTTGTAAGGAACAGGCTTCGCTCCTGCACCGGCTTCACCTATCATTGACCCCCAGAATTGTTGATCACCGAAGAAGGGGACAATGAATGTGGGCTTTCCACATTTCAGACCAATGGCAGTTGTCCCTGCGCCTCCATGGTGAACGACTGCAGACCTGCTTAAATTAGCAACCGATCACGGCTGTTCATGCCCAAGCGCCAAAATGCAACAACAGAAGTGAGCTACTTACACTTTTGGAAATAGCCAATCGTGGGGCGTATTCTCAAGCATATAGATATTCTCCGGAACATTATCATCACCAAGGCCACCCCAACCTTTCGACACAAGAGCCCTCACGCCTGCTTTCTTCACAGCCTCGAAGATCATCTTCGTGAACTTATCCGGATCGTCGACCACAATCGAGCCGAAGCCAATATAAACGGGAGGCCCTCCTGCGTCAAGAAATCTCGACAATTCTTCTGGTGGCTCGAAAGAGGACGCAAGATCGAGGAAGACAAAACCTGCAATGTCAATCTCGGGTCCCCAATCGTTGGGCTTCGGTACTAGGCCGGGAGACCAGAGGTAAGTGCATGGAACTTTCAGTCGGTAGAGCTGCCCAGGAGCCCAAAGAGTGGACACAGGTTCTAGTCCTAGCGTCTTGACTCTGAAGTTGTTGACCAGGTCGCCGAGCCTAGATTTAACTTAGTTTACGAAACTATCTATTGCTCCAGCTCAAAGACTCACCCCTGCCATGTCATCATTTCCACAAGGGGGTAACTCATAAAATTGGCGTAACCTGGATCGACATTTGACTTCTTGATATTTGCCAGAGGATGTGGAAATGCTTGGGTGGGAGTGTACGGAAAGGTAAACATAAGGTGCAACGGAATACCGAGCCTTTCTGCACAATGAATATGTGCAAACGAGGGGGGGTTGGCGATGATTGCATCTGCAATGAAAGGCTGCGACCTGATTAGTATGGAATCTACCTATTGTTAAGAGTGAGCTCTGGGGCTGAGGAGCCAAGCTCCGAAACCAAATGCGAATGCCGGCTCCCGTGAACGCTCCCGGGCTCTGAACTCTGATAGAAGAAAGTAGAAGCAGCATTAAGCTTACCGCCTTCTCGCCCATCATCTTCAGATTGCTGACGTCTTTCTCATCATCCGTAGCATTGATGCAAGCACGCCAGAAACCTTCAAACATCTCCGCCATCTGGTCCCTTCTGCGGCCAACCTCACCCTTCTTCAAAGTATCCATAGTTGGGATCATTCCTGGATTTTTCACCATAAAAGCCATGAGTTCCGCTGGGTCTCCTCCCACAGAAAAAAACTCGAGCCCAGAATCTTTTTGGACAAAGTCCTTGAAGGCAGGGTGAGTAGCTATCCGGACTTTGTGCCCATATTCTTTCAAGTTCTTTCCTAACTTCAGGAAGGGTTGGATATCACCACGACTGCCAATTACCATGACCACAATGTTCAGCTTCGGCCGGGGTAAATCAGAAGTGAGGTTTGCCTCTGACGAGGCTCGCGAGTCTTTGCCCTTACTTTCTTGACTTGCTACGGGAGTGGCTCCCGTTATATCGTCATCAGGAGATGGACCCAGATGCTTCAGGAATGTTGCCCCCAAAGCCTTCGCCAAATAGCCCCGATTGTTGGTCTCCTTAACACTGATGTTCAATCTCCCGTCCCTCCGCGATACCCTGCCCTTCGTTTTGAAGTCGTCGTTTCCCATATTAAACCTCGAGTACGACCCTCTGCTCCCTCTGCCTTGTCTTCCACGTGCTCTACCTCGCCGATCATTCGGCGCTCCCGTGTCGTCATCGTCCTCGTCCTCGTCCTCAGAAGATGTCGTTGTGGACTCGTCGTCGCCATTGCCCAATCTGTTCCAAATCGGCCCATTCAGCTTGGAAGTGTTGGTGGCGTGGCGCTTCAGACCTGGGCCGTCGGAGATCGATGTTTTGGCGGTCGGTTTTGGTCTCTCGGTTTGCCACTGTTTCGAGATAGTAGGTCGCGCGGCTTCCCTCGACGTTGCGCGGTCTTCACAAGGCGAGGGAGGCCTCAGGATCTCTGCAGAATCGGAAGGACAGTTGACTTCTCTTGCTGCCGAATCGGTTGTCATGATGTATGTGGGCGTCTCGAAGATTGAGAAGCAGACACAGCATCACCGTAACAAAAGGGAAGAGTGAGAACAAGTGAGAGAAAGGCAAGTGAATGAATCACGCCAGAACTGAACTTAGGGTGAATGAGCGTCAAATTCCCTTACCTTAGTGCGCGCTACGTCGCCATTGCGATCCCCAGCACAGAATCTCGCAGTTGTACAGTACTGATGGCGATGACGTTGAGCATCCGAGCTCGATTTGGAACAGTCTCTGCGCCAACGAGAACACTTCGAGCCTGGAGCGTTCCTCCGGCCGCCCTAATTTTAGTGTCATGCCTTGGCAGCATCCCAGCCAGCAGCGCCTCGGCAGGGAGTGGGAGTGCCGGCCAGGGGTTGCGAAATCTGTGCGACAGGGCACCGTGGAACTGCAAGGGGCGATCAAGAAAATCCGAGGCGAATACATACAATTCTCGGTTAAAAGCTCTAATTGGGATCATAAAGTATATACCAACGATTGCGGCTGTGTGCACCCTCAACTGCGGCGCATTCAGAGGTTCCCAATCCCCCAATTACTCAAAACACTCTCAAAGCAGTTGAGGGCGAGTACGCGAGGTGTATTGCAGAATATTGGAAGGGCGCTGAATCACTGCCTGATTTGAAATTGAGACCTTGGAATATGGCGACGCGCACAAATGTGTTGAAGGTTCGGGACTTGTGCCAAGCAATGAGAATATATGCAGGCCTGCAGCTGGGCAGACTAAGGCGCAAATATTACTCTGAGCTTGTGGGGTACTGAAATAGAAGGATCTAAGATGTTACGTCACACCATCCTTCGATGTATTTGGTTAAAAGGAAGAGCGGGGATTCTAGTGTAAATACGAACTAATGTGGCTATATGATCACGCCTTAGATGCGGCGTAGTCTCTAGTCTCCAACGAGGCTGGATTAACCTTTGTTGATTCATGAATGACAAGAATATATATAACGCGGTCAATCCATCCTTTTCACTTCCTGCTTGTCTCGAACTCATTTCAATACCATCAGGGTGGGGCTATTATTAGTCAAATTGTTTTTCATAGCTTATTTAATCGTAATGATGTTGTTGAGAAGAGTCAACGCATAACTCCTAATTACGCCGTTTACTAGACAGTGCCTAAGGGCTCATGGTTTATAAACGCATGTCCATTTGCTAATCACGGAAATTTTTCTGACTTGTACAAATTTAGCGCCACACCTATGGTTCTACTTATGTGGATATAACGCGAGTGACGACACTGTATCCGTTGTGGCAGGTCTTCTTGCTCCTGATTCCGTGGCATTGTTTATGTGTTATCTATCTGTTAACTTAAGCTCTAACGGACGGTACCCTCACGAAGCAACTGTTTATTATAACTAGTATTTCCTCCCTGTACTCCACAGATATGTAGAGCCTAACAAGTGACACAGTCACTACAAGGCACCGAGTCACGTGTACCATGAAGATTACCCCACTGGTGGGAATGTTTCCAAGAAGTGCAGCTTGGAGAAGAGGCTGTCGACGAGTACTAACCATGCTTTACTTCCTGCCGACATCCGAATACAAATAATGAGAGCTTTGCTGTTAACAATACTCTATCCATCCCCCTTTTCCAATTGATGCCGACTGCTGCTTTGGCAGTCAAAGTTCACACCAGCTCGCCAATAAAAAGGGGTTACGTCGGTTCACAAACGACGCCCCTTTTAAAATAACGTAAAAGAGTTCGATGACGTCTAATAAAAGTAATACGAAGCCGCTCCCTGCCAAAAGCGGCATGATACTGCTCACTAAAGAATGTAATCTCGGATACATCTCATATCACTGTCAGCAGAGCGCAGCCGAGTTCGGTTGCTTCTATCTACCTTGATTGTTCTCCCCCCGCCCTTTCAAGCTCTCCTTCCCACTCTCCAGTCTTCCGGCTCCGGCGTTTCTCTAAAACTAGTGCCGTCGTTTCTGGTATCTCGAAATCCCCAGAGCCTCGTCTCGGCATAGCTAAATCGCACTCCTTCAGCCCAGTTATGCTCCTCATCTCCATTCTCTGTGCCACCGTAAAGACCCATAAAACCGCCCTGCGACATGCCCGTGGGCGACGCGGATCTGCCTGCTCCTCGGCGCAGTGGTGTGGATAGTTGTTGGACCTGCTCCAAGCTTGGTCCTCCCCTATTTCCGCTATCGACTCTGTTTCCACGCGGACCTGCACGTCTTACTGGCGCGGTAAAGGAAGGATGGAATCGAGATTGATGCCGGGCTTCGGGCAAATAGGCTGGTGTCTGCGGTTGAGAAGATCGAGGTAAAGCGTCATTGTAGACTTGGTATGTTCGAGATGGCGTTCTGGGTGCGACAACGGACGAGGCAACGCGACCCTGGCCACGGCGAGCAGCCGAAGAGGGTGGCGGTGAAGGCGAAGGGTGCGTTGTTGGGCTGTGGACCCGATAAAAACCTACCATGGTCTCGGCCGCTCGTCTTATGAGACTCCTGGGACTGATACCGCTTGCAAACTTTTGCAAGAGATCAGCTTTGTCCAGGGGGGTTGGAGAGGCCATCTTACCGGAGGACTCGAATCTATTTCGCTGACATGCTCCAACCCGCTTGGGCTTGAATTTGGGGTTGGGTGCCTGCCTTCGACCCCGCTCCTGACAGGTGTATTTGAGCTGCTTCTAATAGGGCTAGTCTCGGGGTTCTGAGGGGTGTATTCGACACCAGGTAGAATATCAGCTCCCGAGACGCTACGAGAAACTGCGGAGAAAGGCGGCGGGAGTGGTAGCTGTGGAGAGGAGAAGATGAAGTCCTTCAGGCTAGATGCCGCCTCTTCACTTTCGTCTCTAATTCGAATTAATGACAAGTCCTCCACCCAAGGCTCAGGAAGAGCGTGAGACGTTCTAGAAGTGACTCTCGAGCTCTGTAACGAGCTTCCACGAAGTTCTTCATGAAGGCTTAGATCGCCAGACGGCCGAGGGGTACTGCCAGTTGTGGATGTGGATGCGACACGTTCTTGCTCATAAGCAGCACTGGCTCGTTCTGACGAATCGAATGAGAAGCTATTTGTTTGATGTCTGAATGTTCGCGGTGGTGGTCGCCGCATTCGTCGGGCTGGCTGGGCAAACATTATCCCGGGAGTGTTGTGAACAGCCACGCTAGATTCGACGCGAGGAGTAAGTCCAGTGGTTGGACGGTGCTCTGGTGAGCTTGAAGCGTTTTGGGATAGGAATAATGGGGAACGCGGAAGTGGTACTGTGTTGCGAAATCTGTTTGTATCTGGAAGTCGAACGTTTTGTGGAGTGGAGATATCAGCAGGTGCTGCACATTAACTTAGAGGGTATTTATTCTCGGAGAAGCACAGCTTACCGAAGGATGAGGACCTGTCTCGTGTATTTGTCGAAGGCCGGTCAGTTGGACTCTCGACAAAGCCGCCGTAGTAGAAGTCATCCTTTGATGGCGTAGGAGACCTCTGGGGATCACGAGCCGGATTCTCGGATCCAATGGTGACATAGTCATGTCCGTCTTCTAAGTCTGTACCGGTTGGACATTCGTCTGCCGTAGTGTTCGATGATTTGGGGGAACTTGGTGCCTCATACTCGTCGTGCTCCAGATTCGGGGCGATCCGAACAGGCCGGTGTGGTACACTTGTCTGAAGAGCCAAAGGTCGGTCTTGGTAATCTGTAACTTGTCCATCTCGAGTCTGCGGCTTCTGTGGTCCTACCTCAACCGCAATTTCTTGAGTGCGCTGAGATTGCAAAGGGGCAAACGCGGGACCCTTTGGTCCACCCACTGCAAAGCGCGAGAGATCTTCGCTCAAGATTTCCACCTCCCGACGACGCTGTCGACGGCGTTCAAATTCTCTGAGGTCGGTACGACCCAAGATAATTGTTGTAGGAGGCAATCGAATCATAACTGCATGTGTGGAACAAATTACGTGAAGATAGAGACGTGAGAGGCAGGGTAGACGGACCGCGAGGAAGGAAGTCTGTTGGTAAATTGGCCCAAAGGGCAAGATGGAAAGGAAATGCATTTGGAAGTCACGATGGTGTTGGGTTGTACAGTGGGCAATCGTTCGTACATCAGAAAACGCAACTACGTTCCCCGGAATCCTTACTCGAGACGGGGACAAGAAACCTTGTGGTAGCTATCTGTTTGCGGAAAGAAGGAAAGGCGAGCAGAATCCGCATCAGCTTGCTTGAAAGAAGTCTCCGTAAAGGATGTTCAAATGTTTGAGAGGGAACGAGCAAAACAGGCGTAGCTGTCAAAAGCATTCCCCCCGAACGAGAACTCTCTCTCTCTCTCTCTCTCTCTCTCTCTCTCTCTCGCAATGCTATTGAGTACTCTTACGAGATGTGAGCCTTCACAGTTTCAAAATCCGACGACGCCCACTCGCGGCTCTCCCGATTTGACGATTCAACTTCTCGAACCAGTATCGAGTACTTACTCACTCCAACTGGATCCTTGAACGCAGCCCAACAACTCTGTCGCTCCCCCCCTTCCCCCAAACGTCTGGCTACCATTAAAACAGATGGAAGCGACTTGAGGCCTGAAAAGTCAATTGAGCATCGAAGGAAGCTCCTGTCCCGCGTTGGTGCTATGTGATCAGAAAAGATCAGGCAGAGAGGCTCAGCTCGTCCGCGATCCCGCAATCTCCCTTTACGGGTTTGTGTAGTGGTGTAAAGGAAGGTGCCGTAGCCCGTGACAATTTAGGAGCGTTTGTACAGTGGCAGACTTCAATCTCCCTATCCGATTCCGATCTCATCAAATGCTAGCCCGTCGAGTAATCGGACGAATTCCCGCGCCTGGTTCGCTCGATCTGGCGTGGCGTGGGATGGCGTGGCATGGATGAACGTAGTTCTACTTTGCGTGATGTCTTTTAGCTCCAGCGCCGTTTGCGAGTCCCGGCCGACTCTCTTGAACCGCAATGCAAAGGTCCAAGGCTAAAACAACAAAAACAACCCATGGGCGTAACCTTGCCGTGCGCCCCTAAGAACAGACAGACAGACAGACAGACAGACAGACAGACTTACAGATTGGACCCTCGTGCAGGCTTCCAGAAATTCCAGAAATTCCAGAAAGAAGCCATGACTCGCCTGGAGTCGATCCCAACGTCCCAAGTTTCCCGTAGGCAGTAAGCTGGGCCAGCTGGCAGCTGTAAGCTTTTTAACGAGATGAACAGGCACAGGGCGGACTGCCACCAGCCCGCAGGCCTCAGCCGCAGCCTCAAGCGGCAAGCCCAATTACAGTACGAGAGCCACGAGAGCCACGAGAGCCACCAGAACCTTCAACCACGGCCCCCAGCCGCCCAGCCCAATCCGAACCGGCGTCCGACTCCCACGGCCCCCCCAGTCGACCAAATTGGAGAGAGTGCCGCGAAGCGCAGAGCAGAGCAGAGCAGCCCAGCCCAGCCAGCCCAGCCCGGCCCAGCCCAAGGCCAGAGGCTGCAGAGCAGAGCAAAGCAGAGCAGAGCAGTGCAGTGCAGTGCGGCGCAGAGTAGAGCTTGTTTCCAGTTTTGTCCCTATTTCGTCCCCCAGCTTGCTTCCCATCTGCTGCTGCTGCTGCTGCTGCTGCTGCTTGCCCTCCACTGCCCTACCCCCCTACCCCTCCGCCCTTGCCCAGATCTGCCAGCCCCCAAAGCCAAGCCAGTTCGAGGCGTCTCTGGGTTCCTGCTCCAGCGGTGACATGACTGAGCCCCGGATCTCCACTATTCGCTGACGCAGACGAGGACCCCGTCCCGTCACCGTCACCGTCGCCGTCGCCATCGCCGTCGAGGCCATGGACAATGATCTGAGCCTTTCTCAATCCTTCGGTGGCTTGCGTATCGCCAACCCAGATGCATCATCGCCAGGAATCGAAAACGTGCCTACCAACCCGAAACTAGACGCTTCATCCGTTCTGGCGCCCTCCCGAACCGCAGATGTGACGGACGCTCCTCCGCCTCTAGGATCGAGAGACGCCAGATCCTCGACGGATCCCAAACCGCAATCTCGCCGACACTCCATCTTTAATATCCTCCACCGCGGTGAACCCTCCCCTGACTCGCCGCCGTCATCACGAACTCCTCCGCAAGATCTCGAGGGGAAGTGCGCGCCTCCAAGTCCGCGTACCGATTCCAGTGGCAGTGGATCGTACAAAGCACAAAGTGATCCGCTCGCACGAGCTGCAGCCTCAAAGGCGTATCCTCAATCGATGCTGCCCTTGAATCACCAAGCACAACAGCAAGCTCAGTTCCCACCATATCAGTTGAATGCAATGCAGAACGGCAACAGAGCCTACCCCCCTGCCGGTTCATCTCGTCCTGTTTCAGGAGTCTATTCAGCTCATCCTCCTCCCAACACGATACCCTCCCGGGAACCCGGCTCATACAGACTACGAAGTGAATCGTCACAATCGCCAATGGCTGGCATACCTACAAGGAGTGATTCAAGAGGTGCCACAGCAATGCAGGCAGGTGTCCCATCGAGAGAATTGAGTCACCGTGACCGTTCCTACAGTCAGAACCATCCCTTACCGGCGGGGAACGGACCTTTACCACCACGGCGAAGCTCGAGGGGGATGGGTGGAGGTCATACGGAAACTGCTGCGGGCCCTTCGAATTCCCCGGCCCCTAGATACGACTTAGACGGCAATCTCGTGCCCAGCAGTGAGGAGTGGAAAGACAAGGGTGCAGCGGTAGGCGTTCGGGAGGAAATAGATGCGAATGGGAGGGTGGTGTATAGACAGGTGAAGAAGGGCGTGCGGGATTTCGTCTTCGGCCGGACATTGGGTGAGGGTTCATACAGCACCGTGGTCTTGGCAACAGACAGACAAACATTGAAGGAGTACGCTGTCAAGATTTTGGACAAGAAGCATATCATCAAAGAAAAGAAGATCAAATACGTGAACATCGAGAAGGACACCCTCAACCGACTGATCGAGCACCCAGGAATCGTTCGGCTATATTACACCTTCCAGGATAGCACCTCTCTTTATTATGTGCTGGACGTGGCCAGTGGGGGCGAGCTTCTTGGGGTTCTGAAGAAGATTGGTTCCTTCGATGAGGAGTGTACACGGTTCTACGGAGCAGAAATTCTGGATGCGATAGAACACATGCACAACAGAGGTGTGATTCACCGGGATCTCAAGCCTGAGAACGTTCTCCTGGATGACCAGATGCACATCAAAATCACCGACTTTGGGACCGCAAAATTACTGCCAGACCCACGAAAACCGAAGGAAGCGACTCCGTATGATCCTGCAGGACAAGACGAAGAATCGACACGGGCACGATCTTTTGTCGGAACGGCAGAGTATGTCAGTCCCGAGTTGCTCACAGACAAAAATGCCTGTAAAGCCAGTGACCTGTGGGCTTTTGGATGCATTATCTACCAGCTTTTGACCGGAAGACCTCCTTTCAAAGCCGGGAATGAGTACCAAACGTTCCAAAAAATAGTAGGCCTGGACTACCAGTTCCCGCCCGGATTTCCTCCGGCTGCCAGAGATCTAGTTGAACGCCTCCTGGTTCTTGACCCACAAAGGAGGTTGTCGATCGAGCACATCAGGAATCACGAGTTCTTTGATGGCATACAATGGGGACGTGGACTCTGGAAGATGAAAGCACCACGGCTGAAGCCTTATATCCCCCCTACTCCAGAACCCACTCTCATTAAGCTCAATGGCTATTCGAGCTCGCCTCAACCGATCCCCACATCCCGGGCACAGCAAGCGCCCACCTCAAATGGTAATCCTCGACCCCAACCAAGGGTCATCACGGAACTACCACCACCGACACAACTCGATATTGAATGGTCACCTGTTCTGACACGGAACAACGAGCGAATATTGAAACTTGGAAATCTGATGGTGCTATCGACTCCACTCCCACACAGTCCAAATTCGCGGAATGGAGAAAATGGAGAGGCTCACGAAAAGAAGGGACTCGCAAGGTTTTTTGGTGGCAGCACTACCAAGAAGAGGCAACGACTCGTGATGGTGACATCCAGCGCTAGGATTATTTTGGCTGCTGCAGGGGGGGACGAGAAGAAATCGAAGTCAGAAATTTCGCTCCTCGCATCGGAATGCTCCTGGAGAACGCAGTTGGATGCAAAGGGTCAAGAGGTTTGGTGTGTTGATACCGTAAGTTATCTTGCCCGCAATCGTCCAAATCAAGTTTCTGACTAGAATTAGCGCGGAACACACTACACTTTCGAAGACTCCAAGACCTCCGTGACAACCGGAGACCCAACAAAAAGCTCGGCCCAGGAGTGGATTGAGTCCATGGAGCGTGCCAAAGACATAGCGCTTTCCCAAAATACTGCAGGCTCATACAACAGCGATACGGGTTTCGACATGAGCTCTTCCGTCTCGAGTCCAAGCAGTACTCTTCACGGCAACAGCATATACCCAGAGGGCTTTAATGTCACAGATCGAGCGGGACGAAACCATCTAAGTAAGAGCCAAGCCAGCTTGGGTGGAGAAGAGCATGTTGAAAAGGCGAAGAAGCATCGATTCAGTAAGAGACAGTCCAAAAACGGACTTTCCACTCCATTTTGAGGCGAGTACACACCAGCTCTTTCATAACGATTTTCGGGGAGATCGTGGAGGACGCACTTAGCATAATTCGGTTCGTGGAGCATTTGATAGCGCGGCGCTGGTTTGATTCACTTCTTGCATTCCCTTTCATACCACCTTTTGATGGGGCCTTTTACGAATATCAAGACGCTTCTCTTTTCTTTCAGGTCAGCCTGGCAGGCTCGGGGCTCGGGGCTCGGGGTTACTTTGCGAACATCATCGAGCATAGCGTTTTGACTAGATCTATAGGCGGAACGATTTATCGTTTGGGTGGTTGTGGTTTTTAATTACGTGCTTATGCGGTGGCTTTCATGTAGAGAAGATTCCTCGCTGCTTAAGACAGGTTTGCGCCATTGCTTTGCGAATGTAAAGTAGAGCGATGTTGAAAGTGAAGGGCCAGCATGGTCTTGTGGGCAGCGATTGAAAATGCCAGACTTTTCGAGCTCGAATCATTGATCCCGCAAATAATCTGAGATCTAGCCCTTAGACTGTCCTGCGCTCTCCCCACACATTCACACATCCAATATCTGGGATGCTCCGAGCTCTCCTTGTATATTCGGAGTGAAACCATCCAAACTTTGAAGGTGAACCTATGGAAGTGGGTCTCCAGCACTTCCGAACCCTTTTTCTAGACGCACGTGACAAAATATAATTCGTGCCTCAGGAGGGTCATGACGTTTCCTGGCGCAAGTTGTCTATTGGTCAGCATATACTCACTGCACTCCGTCGGGCCCTCGCGATGACATCCCAACCCTCACTTACAGCCTCAAGGAGGCTCCTCGTCGATCTGCAGAAGTGCGAGCTGCTGATTCAATCAGACTCTAGACTTCGAGCTTGAAAAGTCATGGCACCCGATAGAGGAGACAGCCAGGACTACCTGTCCATATCAACCCCACCTTCCACCTCTCGCCGAGATGAAGCCTCTGACGGCACAGAAGAGCTTCGACGACGCCGTAGCAATGCCCGCAGATTCATTGCCAGCCATGCAAGCGAAGGGCAGAACTTCACTGTTCGAGGTATACTCGTTGGCCTGGGGGTGGGCCTGGTCATCTGCTTCTCGAATATGTACTTCGGGCTGCAGACTGGATGGGTCTCTACCATGAGCATGCCTGCCTCTCTTATCGGCTTCGCCTTTTTCAAAACTCTGTCGAAGCATCTCGATCTTCCATTCACACCCGTTGAGAATGTGCTGGTGCAATCAGTGGCTGGGTCTATGGGGACGATGCCGTTAGGATGTGGATTGGTGGGCGTGATGCCAGCGTTGAACTACATGCTGGAGCCCGAGGAACAAGGCCCGATTGTTCTGGGCCTGCCCAAACTTATACTCTGGTCGCTGGGGCTATGTTTCTTTGGCGTGGTCTTCGCAGTGCCTTTGAGGAGGCAAGTCATCATAAGAGAGAAACTGAAGTTTCCTTCGGGAACAGCGACGGCATTAATGATTGGCGTGCTTCATGGCAAGGAAGCCACAGCCGATGGTCCGATCTGTCGAACTACCTCTCGGGATCCTACTTCGCAGGACAATAGTACTCAGTCGTACTCGAACATTGATGAAAGGTCTGCGGACGTGGAGGAGCTAACCAAGAATCAAACAAGCAGTTGGCAATCTAGAGTCAGACTCCTCATCATATCGTTTGTCATTTCTGGGCTATATACACTTGCAACATACTTCTTTCCAATCTTACGCAATCTTCCTGTCTTTGGATTTACGCTTGCCGAATCTTGGCTCTGGACTCTCAATCCATCATTGGCTTATGTTGGACAAGGGATCATTATGGGTCCGGCGACTACATTGCACATGCTTCTCGGAGCTATCGTTGGATGGGGACTACTCTCTCCGCTGGCGAAAAATAGGGGATGGGCTCCTGGCCCCGTGGATACATGGGAAACGGGATCCAAAGGCTGGATTGTGTGGGTATCCTTGGCAATCATGCTGGCCGATTCAATTGTCAGCCTTGGTTACATCGCTCTCAGGCCGCTGGTTATGCACAGCGGGGAGTATGCAGAGAGTATCCGCCGGATCATCAGAAAAAGGGACTGGAAAGGCTTCCTGCATCTTGGATCCGGCAAAAGCGGGGGAGATTATGCACTACTGCGAGAAGAGGTATCCACGCCACCCGAAGAAACCAGATCAAGCTTTCAAGAAGACCTTATTGTGTCTGACGAAGAGATCAAGGGTCTCCCGGAACCGGACGCTCCCCCTGAGCACTTGGTGAACGATTCCACTGTTTGGGTCGGCTTGGTACTCTCCGTAGTGTTCTGCATCGCAAGTATCCGTGTCGTCTTTGGGGCTTTGGTCCCATTCTACGCCATTATTATCGCAGTTTTCATGGCTCTCGTCCTGTCTATCATGGGCGTTCGGGCCCTGGGCGAAACAGACCTCAACCCGGTCTCTGGAATCAGTAAACTAGCTCAGCTCTTCTTTGCGATCATTATTCCGCAATCGAACAAGAACTCGGTCCTGATAAACCTGGTCGCAGGCGCCGTCTCCGAGGCAGGTGCAATGCAGGCTGGCGATCTCATGCAGGATCTTAAGACAGGGCATCTCCTGGGTGCAGCTCCAAATGCTCAGTTCTGGGGTGGAGTTATTGGAAGTGCTTTTGGCGCAGTTATCAGTGCCCTGATATATAGGCTATACACAAGCGTATACGAAGTCCCAGGCGATTTGTTCCAGGTTCCAACGGGCCATGTCTGGATATTCACAGCGAGATTGGTTACTGGAAAGGGGCTACCCATGATGGCATGGCAGTGGGCGTTAGGAGCAGCTTTTGTTTTCACGTTTACGACAGTAGCAAGGATCTTAGGTACAGGGAAGCGATGGCACCCCTATATCCCAGGAGGGATTGCGGTTGCAGTAGGCATGTACAACGTCCCATCGTTCACACTTGCGCGAGCAATCGGAGGTATGGTGAACTGGTACTGGCGATCCTATCGACGCAAAGGAGAAACCCCTCTCGTGGTGCTAGCTAGTGGGCTTATTCTAGGAGAGGGAGTCATGAGCATCGTGTAAGCAGTGGGCGAAGATCCCTTTTCTTACTCTGGATATTCTCATCATCTTCCTCGAGACAATGTCCAATTTTCCCGAAGTACTTTCATGAAGCAATTGCTGACTTTTGCGGTACCCAGGAACCTCCTCTTAGCGAGTGCCAACGTGCCACATCGATAGATGACTTACATCTGAAATACATTGGATAATATACCCCATCATTTAGCCCATATGTTCTTAAATCGTGCTACTTCTCATGTTTTCATTGCACACCGTACTTTTTAACCCCCTTTCTTCATTCCTGCCCTGCCCTGCCCTTACCGCCGCATCTTTAGCCCGACTCCGTCGTATCCCGACTTCAATCCGCACGGATTTAGTACCGAGAAGAAGTTTCTCGGATTTCCTTGCTTAAGTCTTAGCTTGAGGTTAAAGCGCTCCGGTCTTTCTCACGGCACCTTAGGATTGCATGCTGGTCCTTGTTTCGAGCTAGAATAGCTGGAACTATGTGACTATGTCTCATCTCTGGTTTGCCTCTCCAACCAACAACACAATGAAGCCCGGCATAGCATTCTATCGGGCATACTTTCGGTCTTCCCATTATCCTCAAAGATGTCTCTCTTTTGCTACTTTTGAATCGGCCAGGCAGAAGACGCTCGGTTGTCGGTCAAATAAAAGGGGCTCGCCGCGGACAGGAAAAGTGGCTCTGATTTTCAATGTCCCAACTCTAGGCCATCCATTTGGCTGGACTTGCAGAGGCACGAATATTAGTCTTCTGGATCTTCGAGATAGTCGCGGGAGGAGACTTTTAATCTACTACAAGTCTATGTAATATGGGCGGTAGTCTTTCTACAATGTCGCAACTAGACTTGGGACATTGCGGATTCAGTGCCGCTTTTCCTGTTCACCAGGAGAGGGGTAAGCCGTCAGCGAGCCATGGGCTTCGTTTTGCGGAACATTATGTCTCCTGAGCGGTATGTAGCGGTAAATCAACACGATTTGACTCGGTGAATTAAATATTACAGTGCAAACCATCGCTATGCCAAGCATAATCCAACGTCCTGCGGCATCTGACCATGGCCAATGTCAATCTTCCCAACCAAAGGGTATTATGTATCGGTCCCCAAACGCCACATTGCTATGCGAACTATCGCTTCTCTTCTTCTCAGAAACCGAAACTATCCAATAACGAATTTGACTCGGGCTCCTCAAACACACTAGAAGGTGGCCTGTGTCCTCCATCTACTGACAGCCTCGGCGGCGTGGGTAAATCAGCCACGACAAGTGAGCTTCGCCTCCGAAGCATAGACAATGGGTTCGGGCCTCCCAAGCTCTTAAAAGTTGTAGGGGCGGGAAGAAGGAACTCCCAATTGCGGACTGTGGACAATTTAGCTTTTGATGAGAATAGAGAGGGAGAAGAACTGACCGAGATCTAAAGCCAAGAGATCACAACCCATGCGATCGTATAATCGAGCGTTATGCAGCACAAAAGCCCATTCTACTTTCGGAGTGACTTTCGAAGCGCCACGCAGAGTTTGAAGGGTCTTCTGTCGGAGTTGTGAGTACAACACGACCAGCGCCGGGTCGTCGGTCAGGAACAGCTTGGCTTGCAGATCTGGAGATTGAGGCGTCTCAAGTAGTGTGTAGACGGGGGACTAAAGAGCGTCAGAATGGTGCCAGAGCAGGAGAGTATTTAAACTCTTACTATTAAGGCCCGTACTGCCATGTCTCGCCTGTGGAGCATCCAGAACGCCCATGATGCCAACCATCGATTGCCTTCTTGCGCAGCCAGCGGAAGAACCTTATCCTCGAGCAGCTCCTTCAGTACGGGCCCTCGCTCTCCCTCGTAGACCCTCGTAACAGCGATCGCTAGCTGAAGATCCTTGAGCTGATTCAGGATCACATTGACGGCATCTCGCAGACAATCTGCCAGCAGGAAGAATGCAGCAGCATACTCTAATTGCACGTTAAAACCGTATACCTAGAGATCCCAAGTGATTTCCACATACCATGTCTATGTTTCCCAAGAAGGGCGTAAGCATTTTTCAGCGCAGCGGTCTTCCACTTCTTGTCATGAAAGTTATTCGAAAGAAGTCTTACGGTGGCAGTCTGTTCTCGATTCCAAGCAGCCATACGCCACAAACCTTGTAGCACGGTCTTCTTCTTGAGAGCAAGGTAAAATAAACTGCAGTCTACTGGATTCTTCATGTCAGTTTTCGTGTATTCATTCCGAGCGATGATCTCGAACTGAGCTTTCTGGACAGAGTTAGTGGATATGTATGGAGGAGATTTCTAGAAAGGCACCTACGAGAGCAGTCGTGTCGGTCATCCACATGAACATGCCGCTCTCGCGGGCGTGCTCCCAGAGCACTTTACCATGGAACTGGTGTGATACCATATCTACAAGAATATCTTGACTGTTGCTGTGATACGCCCAATTGATTTCTCTCCACGACAACAGCACTTCATGTGCTCGGCCCCGACGCAGAACATGTTGTCGAAACGATAGCATGAACCTAGCGGCGTTGTCGTCCATGGAGCGCCGCTGTTTCTCAACGATTGCAACGCACTCGACAATATCTGCCAAGTGTATTTGCTCCTGTCTCGACAGCTGTGGTAGGGCAATCTTGGTGAGTTTCTCGTTTATGGTAGATGCAACACCTGCCGTAACGGTCTCAATATCGTCTTCTTCATCTGACAAATTGCCAAAAGACCTTGTTGCCTTGCTTACGACTGTAGATGATGACATTGTCTGTTGAAGTCAGACTGGCACAGACGAAACTTGGTGGGTTGACTTACATCACTAGGCGTGTAAAATTCTTCGAGATCCATCCCAAGATTATTTTCCAAGGCGTCTCCCTCGACGTAGAATTTCAGTGTCTTGAAAAGGGCGAGAAGGATGTGCTGAACTAGCACACTTTTACCAGCAAGAGTACATTGACCTAAGAATTGCGGATGGTACACAGGCAGAGGACCGTTGAGCCTGGTGACAACTTCGAAAAGATCCCACCCTTGTTTACGGCGCGGAAGCCCAAGATCCGTCACCACGGGAGTAGAAGTATCAACCTCTTTGTCGTAAAGAAAAAGTTGGTTGCCCGCACCTATGATGAGATTCCCTCCGCCCAGCCATGTCGAATCTCCAATTGGGTGGGGTGTCATATCGCGGATATTGACCTCTCTGATTGATGCCCAGGCAGGACCTTTGTTGAGATAGTCATAACGCATTTGAGCGAGGAGGACCACTCGAAATCGGAAGCCCACAGCAAGAATAGACTGATCATCTGGGGTGGATGTCCAATCTAAGTCCTGAATTGTGTCTTGTGATTCATAATCTTGAGCAAACTCCAACTGGGCGCCTCTGACATCCCATATGGTCAATTCGGATCTATTGGAGTTCACAAGCGCCGCCTTTCGTATCGAACTGCCGCTGGCTAACGCTGGCTCGTATATACCAGTATCCACTGAGCAAGTCTGCAGCCAGTCTACCTTCTTTGCTCCAAGATCGATCCTGGCAGTCCAAGATCGAAGGACTCCCAAGTGTGTATAAGAGATAGCAATGTCTCTGGCGAAAGTATCAAGAAACCCCGAGATAACGGGTGGCGACCCAGCTGGATCGACCGGGAGAACATAAGACAAATCATCCGAGTGCCCAAGGTCAAATCGACAGAATTCTCGGATACAAGTTTCATGGTATCCGTTTGTTTGAGCTGTGCTCCCGCGGCGTTGGGGCAGTTGAACTTCCCAAACGACGCCTCGCATTTTCGACGTGATCGTAGCAACGTGAGCAACAGGGCCTTCTTTCACCAATTCTGGCAACATCAAAATGCAAAGAGGCTTGCCGACAACCTCGTAATCGCAGCTAGCGAGAAGTTGGCCCCGAAACGACCGAGTGTCCCATAACGAAATTCTCTTATGATGCAAGAAGATGACAAAATTGCCTTTTCTCATCACACATATCCGGTGGATATGCTCTTGTTCTGTGATGATGCTTTGTCTGAATACCGAGGTTCCATTTTCATGATCCATGTGCTTCCAGACAATGCTTTCATTGCCGTCCGTACGCGAAACAACAGCTCGACCACTGACATTTCGCACGATCTTTTTGATGCTTGAAGTATGCCCAGTCCAATTGCCTTTGGCTACGAAACGATCGGCTCTTGGCGAAGGATCAAACAAATCAGCCACATTACTCTCAAATAGCTCAATTTTCCCGTCGAAGTGATGAATTAAAAGGTTCAGCCCCCCACCAGACTTGTTGCAGAAATTGTAAAATTGGATATAAGCTGCCTCATCGTTGAGGTCTTTTGGCAGGCCTAAACCTACACTGTCCACATGTGCAACGTTGAAAATATTTGCTGTTTGCCGAGCTTTACATCCAACATTTTCAAGACCCCAAGCGGACATGTGGCCGGCTTCATCGAAAACGATACAGACTTCTGGGTTACGATTAGCGACCTCAACCAGGTGTGTTAGGGCATGGTCCTCGTCTTCTGCCGACGTCTTTTCTTGAACGGCATGCTCCGTAGCTAGCATGAAATCTCTGCCGTCTATTATAAATGCAAACCGGATATTGGAGCTCTCTTTGAGAACCGGCCCTCGAGGTTGTATCGACTCTCTCAAGTCAATCTGCGCCCAAAGCTGCAAAATTTGTAGGCCGTGGGGATCAGTTGCGGCCCAAATTCGTACCACATTGTCTGCACATATCGTATAAAGGACGTTCTCGATTGTCTGCTCCGCATGGTATGGTCTCCTCCAATGCATACTCGTTACCGTGGCTGGGTGAGGGAGGTAACTGAAATCGAAGCGTGTATCGTCCGAGCCAAAGGATAGCCTCCTCCATACCTTTGTAAGGCGGTCATACTTCCCTGTCGAAGCAATATACGCTGAGTCGTAGGAGAAATTGGCAAGTTTGAGGGGATTAGCTAGCTGCTGCTTCCAGACTGTTGACGGCGTGTCCGAAGTCGAGTATAAAGTCAGCCCCACCCCTCCCACGAGAAGCTCTTCTGCTACTCCCCATGACAATGTCGTTGCGCAATCTGACGCAGGTTCGACGATGGAGAAGCTGTGTTGTAAAGACCACTAACCCAATCAGCACGGCCCCAGTGACTCGAGGGTTTAGTCCACAGACCTTCAGGGCATCCTCTCCTTGACCATAAGGCTTATAGACACGAATAGTCAATCCTGTACATGTTGCTATCTTTCCAGTTGCTTCGTCAATGGCAATGGCATCGAGATACTTGTCGTCATCGTCATAGATCGTTTGTAAGATGAAATTCGGTGCAGTAAGGATAACGAAAGCATTACCAGTGATGTATGCCTAGAGAGACATGTTTGATTAGTATATCCTATTCAACAAGTACTTCAAAACGTCCAGAGCTTACAATGAGTCGTCTGTCGTCCCAGTAGCCGGTGCAGACAGCTTGGAGCTTCCGCCGTGGCTTTCCCGGAAGCACAGCTCGCATGCTATTGATCAGAGGGCATCGCACAGCATAATTTCCGCAGTGCCTTCAGACAGACTCCAACAGGTCAACCAGATCTGAATCTGTCCTTGAGTGGTGAGAGGTGCTGGTTGTGCTCTTGCAAAGGTTCGTGGGATGACAAGCTTCAAACGCCAGAGCTTTGTAGCTTGATGAGAAGGCTACGCGAGGCGAGATGGCAGGGTGCCCGTTCCCTCAGTTAAATTCACGCGCTTTTGACAGCCACACGGGAACGACTACTTCCTGAGCGGTGATGGTGATTTCGACTCAGACCGAATTAACTTGAGATGTCACTGCCACCGATTTACTCTAGAGCTCCCTTCTGCAGTGTATCAACGTACGTAACTCTCAAATGATAAGCTTCAGCTCTCCTTATCACCGAGGAAGTCAGACCAAACTCCTATTCGTTTCAACTTGCGCCGCCCTCATGCACCCCATGCTTCGATATCCTGTGATCCAATCACTATCTACATACAAAACGCCTTGCTTGCTTGTACCAGAACTCCGCCTCTTCGTCAAATGTCATAAATCCATTGCTGTTGTCCTTATTCCAAGTCATTATTGACATTCCTCTCCACAATGTCCTCAAAACCCCCTCCTATACTTAGGTTGCTTTTCCCACGATCTTTTCGAAGCGGCGGCAGGAGGCCACCAGACCACTGGGCTCGCAATTGCCGCTCGAAGGGTGTAGAAAGGGGCGCTTTTGGAGTCGTTGAGAACTTCGCAGCCACGGCCATCACTCTCTCTGTCCTCTTGGATGGGGTACTCAGATAGCCAGGAATGGGTATTGAGACTGCGGCCTCGTCTACTCCCTTCGCCCACTCGTCGATCTGAAGGTCGTCTCCAAATTCCGACCACGTCTCTGCTCTTGCCGTGTTTCCCAGCTGGCCGGAAGCGGTGACTGACTGAGGCATTCTGACCTCTTTCTTAGGTCGTCGCTGGGCTGCTTTCTGACGCCAATACGTGAACATTTTCCTGAAAGTCCTCTTTGCATTTTTCTCGTAAATGTCTGCGGCGTAGTTCGTCTGAGCCCGTAGCTGGAGGCTGAGAAGACTCCATTTCTTGATAGTCCGACTCTGGCGGCGGTCTTGGTATGTCAAGATTGCTTCGTTATTATATTCTCGTAACGCATTGGAACGAGCTCTCCAGACGGTTAAATGTTTCTTCAACAGTTTACCCCGCCAGAGTGATTCTAATTCAGCTAGCTCTTCCGTGCGGGCTCGCCAACTGTCAAAAGTGTCCATCCCAATTATGATGATACGGTTCTGGCTCATTTCTAGTGCCCGAGCTTCGAGGTCAATGGCGTGCTTTGCTTTGTCCAGCCAAGTTTGGAGGATTCCTCTTGCTAAATTGATCTTAGCCATTCGGCGAACTTGGGCGTAGGCTGCTTTGCGCTTTTCTCGCTTCGAAGCCTCTGCAGAAGCTCTCCATCGATTCACAGCTTTGGTGGCAAGAAAATAAAATTTGGCATCTCGTGCCCAGTTTTCTATTTGTCGGAGATGTCGACTCTGCTCCAACCATCTAGATACCACCCTTCCTAGGACTCGTGGAGTTCGAAAATTTGTGGCTGCGACTTCAAGCTGCTGTCGAGCATCCATTTGGGAATACCAATGACCGAAAACAATAGCTTGGGTCCTCTGAAGGATGAACGACTGGGCCGCAGTCTCGTGATAACACGTCTTCGCTCGCACAAGCCGCATCTTTTGAATCCAGATGTGGAAATACCCATTTAGTAGCTCCGCATCAATCTTTCGCCGCCGTTCGGAACATCGTTGTGCAACTATCCATTTGAAAAGAGTAGTTGTTTTTGAATTCTTCTCGATGAGACTTCGAACCATGCTGGTTCGGGACTTATATTTCCAATTCGTGAGTGCTTCTTCAATGATCTTCATGCGGTCTATCGCGGATGCTCTCCTCTCCTGGCGGGTGTGATTCAACCAAGTTTCGAAAGATTCGCGCAGTAACCTTAATGACACTTCAGTCTGCACTGTGATTGTTGCTGGTACCATCCGTGTTTCATGACGCCATTTTCTCAATGGGACAAGCCGCATGTGGTGTCGGTGATACTGCTCTGCTTCTTGGGTTTGTTGAATCTGAGTTTCGATTTTAGTCCTCCAGGTCCGCCAGGCACCCCAGGTCAGCTTAAGCCTCCTTTCGTCCTCCGCATTGCGATGGGCTTCCCAACTTCGGTGGGATACAACGATCCACCGGAACAGGGTCCGACGTTTGGTACTTTCTGCCCACCATGTAACGGCTTTGACAGTGCAGAGCTTCTGGATCCACTGTTTGCAAATCTTCTCAGCTAGATTTGCTTCGTACTTCTGTACAGCAAAATTCTCATCCCCTGAGGCGACTGCTTGTCGGTACTTCCACAGAGAGAAGAACTTCTTAAGCACCTGTCGTCGAACTTTGAGTTCATTCACAGCCGTGATGTCCCGCCAAGCATTGAATATTCGCGTCCTGACAATATGCCTCCGCGCCAAGGCTGTGCGTTGAACTTGCTCGTTGGCATATATCGACCAGTGCGTGAACGCTACATGCAAAAGATATAGATCTCTTGCCCTAGCAGCGCGTCGCTCGATGTGAGCAAAGAATCGCTCTGTCTCAGCAGTCTGACGCTTTTGGAGTGAAAGAAGGCGCCATGAGTCAAGTGCTGATTGAAGCAGTGCCTTTTTGTCATGACTTCTGGCTACAGAATCGAGGAAATTATTGTTTTCCCGAAGCTGCAAAGCTCTGTCCCTCCAGTGCAGTAAGTGACGTTTGGATAAGGAGCCCCGGTTATGTTGAAAGATTAGCGACGCCTTGACCTGCATTAAGTCATCCGCGTCCTGGTCGGAGGGATATCTCCGAGCCGGGATTGCCAAGTCTGATGTTGTGTCATCTCCAAATCCGGATGTGACTGCTGTGATTTCACTCGGCGCACGAAAGTCGTCTGATGCGGGAACTGAAGGATCTATTGCTGATTGACGAGGGTGTCGTCTTGCCACAGACGGTGACCGTCGACGAATTCTCATGCTACCATGAGTTGAGATAGACCTATTTCGACCCCTTCTTGGTTTATCTGGTCGTGACTTCAGCCAGGTTCCAACGTTATTTTCTGGGTCATCCTCCTTCTGGTTTTGTAAATTCGCTGTTCGTCGTGGAAGTTGCTGATGGGGCGATCGAGCTTCCTGTAAAGCAATTTTTTGGCCATTGACCTGACTAACCTTCGCGACAGAAGAGGCAGAGTTACGTCTCTTTCTAGGCTGTGGTTGGAGATCGTTTCCACCATCCCAAGCAGAGCTTTCAGAGTTGCGCCTCGGACGACGGCGTGGGTCCTCGTTCTCACCCTGTGGCGGTAGTTCGTCTGCTGTTGCAATCTCGAGGCTGTATTGGGAGTCGTCGAGCTGGCTATACTGCTCCTCATAATCCTCGTGATCAAATTCAATCTCAATTCCCATTCTCGATAAAGTGTCTTCGAATTTCTCGTACAGCGTCCCCTGACCCCGCAAACCACCAATTTTGAACAGCACTCGTGCGTACCGGCTATCATGGTCTGCATTGATCCCAATCCTGGGGAGTATATCGTAATACGCGCTGAATAACGCGTTCGTCGGCAGTCTTTCGCGCTCAGGGAGTTTGGGAAACAGCTCCTGCGCAAGGACGACGATATCATGCAGTATAGCGACATCTGTTCCAAATTATCAGGCAATCTCCCCCATGGATCTGTAAATTAGCTACCTTCGTTACTGTAATATGGTTCCCCTGTTTCTGTAATATCTTGTCCGGCATTGGATTGCGGAGGGCTTCCTGGGGGCGGCATCTAGAGGAAGGCATTCGGCGAGAGCAGAGGATTTCGTCTGTTCAAATGGCGTCGCATGATGGAACTCAATCAGCGCAATTTACAAACAAGGTCTCGAGGTCTCTCGGAAGTGTTGTGCATCAGAATATTTTCATGGAAATGGAAATGGGCTCTCGACGCGTTGTTGTTCGCGATTCGTTACGGGGGGTTTGAGGGCGCTAAGGGCAGAGGGCTATTCCGCTTTCGGCAATCCGACTCTCGATTTCTGACGACTCGATTTCGACACTCAACGTGCAACAGAAAACATTGAAAAGTCCTTGTGGGCCTATCGAAACGGATTGGTGGATCTAGCAATGCCCTCTCGAGTACGGCCAATTGAGAAGTTCGCTCACGCTGTTGCCAAATGTTCCGCTGAGGTGAATCGCCCTCATCATCTTGCCACGACTTTCGTATACTAATAAAACATTCGTAGGCTTCAGTCTATGGCAAATGCATTGTCGCTGACTACAACTCGGTACACAAGGACAAATGTCTCACTGAGTTTTTCCGACTGAAAGATTGTTATATGGTGAGGTCCCTGAACGCTTCATATTAGAATCTCACTCACAAATTGAAAGGCCGCAGCAAAGAAGACTTGATCATAGACATTTCATTCCACATCAGCAAATGTATGCAAGCGCAGCCCCCTCACAGGTCTATGGGAGCTTCGAGAACTGTCTATATGACGGACATGAGATCTTGCAAACGCTAGAGGCTTTTCAGCCACAATCATAATTCATAGTCGGAGTAAACGCAACACGAAGACACTTTTAGAGATCTCCTGCTCCTCTTCTAAAATGACCCCTTCTTCCACCATGTCTGGAATCTTTCCTTCCACCTCTGTTACCACGTGGTGGTCAATTGGTCTCCGAAGTGCCTTCTCGATAACCTTTGCTTGCGCGGTGAATGCTTTGTTGAGACCGATGTTGTCTGGGTCAGAAAGCACTTTGTATTCCATCTTTACATCATCAGTCGGTTGAAGTCCAGCTTTCTTCCGCAGTCGCTGGACACGATTGATGATCTCCCGTGCTAAACCTTCGTCTGCTAGGTCTGCGTAGAGCTCTGCATCTAGGATAGTCAGAACGTCGTCATCTGTGTTGGTCTCCAAGAACTTTGACGAGTCGTCATCTTTGAGCCCCCTCTTCACTACTAGATCGCCCTCTTCCAATTTAATGCCATCCACGACCATAGACTTCTCCAGAACAAATTTGTGGACCTGTTCGCTGCTTAAACCTGGAAGGGCTTTCTTGACTTTCTGGACGTCTTTCTTGAGCTTCTTTCCAAGCACCGGCCAGTCCGCGGATACACTGTATTGAACGTTGTATTTAGCTTCGTCAGATGACAAAATGAGATCTCGGATGTTGAGTTCTTCCGTGATGTACCCTTCCAAGGACTGGATGTCCTCAAGATACACTGGATCTGGATGGATGACCACCAATGTCTTCAAGGGTGTCTTCAGGCCGACAGTTCGTCTCTCTCTTGAAACTCTGGCCAGTTCGATGACACGTTGCATGCGGCTAACGCGGCGCTCGATTTCCGCGTCAAAGAGCTCTTCGTGGACATCTGGGAAAGCGAGAAAATGGACACTCCGAGGATCTGCCCCTTGCAAATTCTTGGGGATGTGTGGAAGTAGGCGCTGGTAGATATTGTCGGTGATGAACGGAGTGAACGGAGCAAGACCTTTCACAAGAGTGAAAAGGACCTCAAATAGGGTATTTAATGCATGTTGGGTATCGTCGAGACCAAGTTCGCCTTTCAGGCGTTTACGGTTGAATCGAATGTACCAGTTCGTGGTGTTATCGATGAGGCCCAGAAGTCGTGGAACGACAGTGTAAAGACGATAAGCTATGTGTGGTCAGTTCTATTCACATGATGGGCCACAAGTGTTTTCTCACCTGCCATCTCTTCGTTCACAAATTTGAGCAGACTCTGGCAACTGGCCAGAATCCACCGATCCATGACGTTGGTGTTGGTTGCTTCCGCGGCAGGGTCGAAGCAGTAGTCGACGTTTTCGATCTTCTTCAAGAGAGCAACCTGCCCTTCAAAAAATTTGTAGCTATTCCACAATGGCAGGAGAACTTTGGCCACAACCTCTTTAACTCCAGCCTCCTTGAAACGTAATGGCTCGGCTCGTACAACCGGAGAGTTGATCATGTAGAGTCGCAACGCATCTGAACCGTACTTGCTCATAACAATGCTTGGATCTGGATAGTTATTCAATCGCTTCGACATCTTTTTACCGTCTTCAGCAAGCACAATTCCATTGACTACACAATTTTGAAATGGAGAAACCCCGAACAAATGTGTGCCAAGAACCAGAAGCGTGTAAAACCATCCTCTTGTCTGATCCAAGCCTTCCGCGATGAAATCGCCAGGAAAAGACCTTTCAAACTTCTCCTTGTTCTCGAATGGATAGTGTTGACTGGCGTACGGCATGCTTCCAGACTCGAACCAGCAATCAAAAACTTCTTCGATTCGCTTCAGTTGGCCCTTGCCCATCTTACTTGGGATAGTGATGTGGTCGATTTTGTCGCGATGGAGGTCGGTCAACTCCCCTGTGTAGCCACTAAGTTCCTTGAGTTCTGCGACACTCCCAATGCAGACTTTCTCCTCCAGATCATCGCTCACCCATAGAGGAATCGGCGTTCCCCAATATCGATTTCGAGAAACGTTCCAGTCACGAGCATTGGCAATCCAACTAGCAAAACGCTTCTCCTTCACAAATGACGGTACCCAATGAGATCCTTCGATATTCTTCAGCATCTGCGGTACTATTTCGGGGATTCTGATGAACCAGGACGGAACGGCTCTGTATATGAGGGGTGTATCTGATCGTGGGCACATGGGGTAACTATGCCTAATCTGAGACTCTACAACGAGTCTTCCGGTGCCCTTTAGATGCTTGATGATGGCTTTGTCGGCGGCTTTGACATGCTGACCGGCGAAATCGCGCACTATTGACGTGAAATGTCCACTTTCGTCGACTGGGTTCGGTGGTGGGCGTTTTTCGCTGATGATTCCGTGTTCCATTGCAATATTGTAATCCTCTTCACCAAAGGCAGGTGCTTGATGAACGATGCCAACACCACTATCATCCGTGACATAGGTAGCGTTGAGGACCTTGAAACCGTAATCTTTAAATTCTTCGTAGAAGTAGTCGAAAAGCGGTTCATACTTCCAACCAAGCATCTCGCTTCCCTTGATTTTCTGGACAATCTTGAACTTGGCTTTCTTGGGCTCTTTATACAGCGTTCCAAGTAGCTTCTCCAAGAGGATGAAATTCTTCCCAGCGGTTTCATCATGAATCTTGATGTATTCGAAGTTTGGATGTGCAGCCAAGCCAGTGTGAGAAGGCAAAGTCCAAGGCGTGGTTGTCCAAGCCAGAAGCGATGTTGTGGGATCTTCAAGGAGGGGGAACGACACTACCACTGCCGGGTCTGTGATATCTTGATAATTCTGGTTTGCTTCGAAGTTGCTGAGTGGTGTGGTAAGGGCAGTAGAATAGGGCATAACTCGATATCCCTGATAGACAGCACCTTTGTTGAAGATCTGTTTGAAAACCCACCACTCGGATTCCATGAAAGTGGGGTCCATGGTCTGAAAATCTGTTAGCTATGTACTGAACTCTCCGAAGTGGATTTCACCTTGTAGTCATTGTCAAAGTCAATCCACCGCCCTAATCGCTCAATCGTAACTCGCCATTCAGTCGAGTAGCGCATGACAATGGCTCTGCATTCCTCATTGTATTTGGCCAGTCCAAGCTTCATGACCGCATCTTTTCCAGAGATGCCCAGCTTTTTGTCGATTTCGTGCTCAATAGGAATTCCATGTGTATCCCACCCAAATCGTCTCTCGACGTGGTAGCCCTTCATAGACCAATATCTCGGAATGATATCTTTGATCGTAGATGCCAGGAGATGGCCATAATGCGGTAGTCCACTAGTCCAACAATCTTCATGTCAACAAATGGTTTTGCAAAGAGTTCAAAAGGACCATCTTACGTTGCAAATGGGGGTCCATCGTAGAATGTATAAAGAGGGCGAGATTTGGAGAGTTCAACCTGAGTTTCGAAAGCTTTGATCTCTTTCCACCGCCGAAGAACTTCCTCCTCCTCCTTGGGAAAGTCGATGCTCATGTTGGCGGCGGCAGGATCCGAACTTCTTGGGGCGTATTTCGGGCTATCAGATGCTCCCAGACGAAGTAATTGGTAGCTCTCCCGGGTAGGTATAGATCTTTGTAAAGTTCAATGAAGTCGAAATCCAGTCAATCGAGCATTCGAGGTTGAGGCGACCCCGCGGTGACTCTTAAATTTTGTGAGTTTGTCACAGGGGATCGGCCAATCATCGAGCGTCTCAGCCTTGCATAAGCGGGAGGCTGGGGAGCTTCAATTTTGTAAGGCGCTGTTCACCTAAAAGGGAGCAAGATAGAACAAATGTATTTATTCTTGACGCCTCGCTGTGCTATATGGACAAGTGTTTTACAGATTGGTGATCCCTCGATCCTTCAGTCTACGTCGTTCTCTTCCTCATCTTCATCCTCTTCTTCGTCGTCAGAAATAACCTCCCCCAGCGCCTTCAATTTTTCCTTGTATTTTGTCACCTTGCCCTCTAAATCGGAAAATACCATGAGGAGGTCATCGAGCTCGCCCTGCACAGCTTTTTTTTCCTTTTCCGTCTCCGCTAACGATATTTCAGCCTTTCTGGCCTTTGCGGTTGCAGCCTCGCGACTATTTTCGAAGTCTTTGGCTTTCTCTTCTGCCCTCTGCAAACGAGCTGCTTGTTCAGCTTTGTCCGCTGTGTATTCGTCATGTGCCGTTTGGAGATCTTGCACGTGGTTTTTGTTCGCCTACGCAATGTAAGGAATGGTATACAAAGAACCTTTGGGCTTCTTTACCTTTGCAAGATCAGCTTCTGATTTGTTGAGGTGGCTCCGAAGATCTGCAATCTCAGCCTCCATCCGTTTGCGTGTTCGGTCTGCATTGGCTTCCGCGGTCTTCTGAACATGCTCAAGCTGCCTCTGATGATCTTGAGCCATCCGACTCTGTTCAGCACGCAATTTACTACTTCTTGTCAGCACCATGGCACTTGATGAAACAGGTCGCACGTACGTCATGTCGTCCTCATGGTGACGGTGCAGCGCTTCGTTCACTTGCTTAATCTTTCCAAGCTCTATAGCAGAAGTTTCTTTATCCCTTCGGTGGTCAGCCTGCTCCTGCCCCAGCTGCCGGCTCCGGGAGAGAAGTTCCTCTTCGGATTTTTGGAGTGCCTTCTCTTTCTCTTCAAGCTGGGATCGCAATGAGTCTACCATTTCGCGAGAAATACCTTTCTGTACGCCGTTTGCAATGACTGGTATCTCCATTCCAGGATCGCGATCAATTGCACGAAGCAAACGACTGAAGTTATCCTTGACAAAATCAACAAAAGTTTTGTCAAAAAAGACATTAGGGAGACCACCAGGCGGTGCAACACTAAGTTTTTGAGGCAGAACCTCAAAATCTCGCACCAAGGGGTGACTTCGGAACTTCGTCAAGCGGTCGATGTATTGGTCTCGGCCCATTTGCGAGGCAAGAATTGGATGGATCGTTGCTCGAGGAACCGGTGAGTCTTTAGTTGAGAACTCGTAGACAATCCCTAACAGCATAGCGCAGAGGCCTTGGACGGTCACTCCATCGCCAGATGGACGTAATACCGTTTGTACCAAGCTTTGGATGTTGCTGCCCTCGCCCAAAAAGTCGTTGACTCCATCGGGATCTTCAAAAAGCCATCCGCAGAGCAGCATGAGATATGCCACGAGTATCCGTTCATCAAAGTTTTTCTGAATCCCATTCAAAAGGTTCTCGGTCAAGGTTTGAATACAAGTCACTACTTCTTCGCCTTGTGACAAATCTCCCTCAGTGACACTCATAGCTAGACTCTTCCCATTTGCGTCTTCAAATATCAGGTGAAATAGAATGACAGCCGCAAACCAAGATCGATATGGATCAACCGATACTTGACTGTCCAGTGGCTGTAAAAGAGTTGTTAGCACATTTGCAGTCTCATCTGCGCCAGAAGTGTGGCCCTCGATTGCGCGGCGCAAAAAGTGCTTTCGAATCACGGGATGATTGTAGAAATAGGCTTTGATACACTCGCAAGCCGCAAGGCGTGAATCGAACGCGGTCAATAATGGAACGCTCAGGGTGAGGTCAAGGAGTCCGTCGATCACATAGACTTGTGGAATTCCACTCTGTTGAACAGCCTGGTTTCCTTCATCAAGAGGCTCGTCAAGCACTGAGGTGACCTTGAGCTGTGCGAATTGCTCTTGAATACTCGGATTGCCCCGAATCAAGTCCGCGCACGTTGTCAAAGCCTATTACAGAATGAGCAACTAGAACATTTCGTCCCCAACAATTTTTTGTGCATACCTCGGCTTTGATTTGCATCTCCGTCGCGCGGTTGAAAGCCAATTGAAGGACCTGATTCAAGACACCATGTTGCCAGAATGACGCTTGATTGGCTTGGGTACCAACTCCACCTGTAACAAGGAACAATCTTAACACAGCTAACAATGCGTAAATATTCCTGTTCCTCTGGAGCTTCGCCCACTCGGCAACTTCAGGTTCACTGCCCTGCTCTCTGAGCGTGTCGTTTAGCAGTCGTGCGACCCTGGGCACACAACCCGCTTCTCTGAAGAATGACTGATTGGACACATTGAATCGCAGGAGATTGGCGAGAAGAATTAGACAGTCTTCCACTATCCTGTCGCCGTGTAAGAGAGACCCCTCGGACTTAATGATATTGAAGATTCTTTCGAAGGCATCTTCAAAAGCAACCCGTTTCTGCAATTCTGTAGAGCTAGGGGTGAGATATGTAAGCAAACTCAGACCCTCATTTCGTATAGCATCTCTCTTGTCGTCCAACACCGCCACGAGCCTGGATATTCCTAAAGGTGCCGTAAAAATACATTCTTCTGTTCGTTCGGTTCGAGAAGATAGTATAGCAGAGAGGAGTTGCAACGAGTAAAGGCGGGAATAAAAGTCGTTTGTGTCTAAGAAATCTAACAACAGGTTGATGTTTTCCTGACGTTGTGTGAACTCGTCCGCGATCCAAAGTGCCAATTCTTCCGATGCCTCAGGGCTGTTCTCGTCAGGGTTGAAGAGCATTAATAGTGTCTCCAAGGTGACTTTGACTGTGTCGACATCTTCGCCATCTTTACTCAAACCTGCTATCAGTCCTCTCAAGGCACTTGAGGCGACTGCTTTCAAAGTTAGCGGGTCCAATAAATTCGGTCCACAACCGTTGCTGGATCGTAACTTTCCTGAGGCGGGGTACTGTTTAGCAAGACTACGAATGCCAGCGATAGAGGCCCTCCTATCTTCGAGTAACTGAGCAGTCCCCAGTCGCCCAGCAAGCACCTGGTGTTGTGTCAGACTGTGAGCGTTGAGGTCTCTAGGACTTAGAAGTTCACCTGGATCGTATCTCCCACCGACTGCTGCGCCGGCTTTCCCGAGATAGCAAACATGGCTTCCTACGGCGTGTAAAACTTTTGCCATTGGTGTCGAGTCATAGTTTGTGGGTGGAAGGTCGACTTGGAATGTACGAATGGTGTTGAAGTTGCTTTCGTGGCCCTGGATAATTTTATTCCATAGTTGAGGATGTCCAAGCAAAAACAGAATCTGGCAACACAAACTTGGGAGCTAATGGACAAAACAGAGATCGCCGCCTCATTTGAATTTCAGAGACATAAATGCATAACGATATAATCTAGTCGCATACGATTAACTTCAAAAGTGTTGTGCTCCAACTAGCCTAGTCCCAACAAGGTTAGACTCGTGTGTATTTCCAGCGGAACGAGCCTCGCTTTTGCCTTCAAAGCTCATTCGCCTTTCTTTCAGTGACCATTAACCCAACATCGATTCACATTCCAGAACACAGAAGCCGCCCATGCGGTATAATATTGCGATCGTAGCAGCCCACTCATCTTTGTCCGTTGGTCCACCAACAAGGCAGTGTACGACTGTTATTTCGTTAGAGAACCTGCAGCCTACAGCCTGCCTATTCAACTCAAGACCCAGCGCAGACCATCATGGGTGTCCCAGGTACGCCATACTTTCATCTGCTCTTGACGAAAGACTACTGACCCTGTCAATCTATAGCCTTGTTTCGCTGGCTTAGCCAGAAATATGTAAGTCTGCTCCATTCTCACAGTACCAACTTGCAAAGTTAACGCATTCAGCCCAAAATCATAAGCCCTGTCATCGAAGAGCAGGCTCGAGAGATCGACGGCCAAGAAATTCCAATCGACACCAGAGGACCGAATCCCAATGGGGAGGAGTTCGACAACTTGTACCTTGATATGAACGGCATCGTCCATCCCTGCTCCCACCCCGAAGACAGGCCCGCCCCCAAAGACGAAGAAGAGATGATGATGGCCATTTTCAAATACACCGATCGCGTCGTTAACATGGTCCGCCCCAGAAAATTACTGATGATAGCTATCGATGGTGTCGCTCCACGCGCCAAGATGAACCAACAGCGTTCTCGACGGTTCCGTTCTGCACAAGAAGCAAAGGAGAAAGAAGAAGACAAGATTGAGTTGCTGAAGATGTTGAAGTCGCAAGGCGGCCATATCGAAGAACCAGAAGTCAAGAAAGCTTGGGACTCGAATGAAATCACGCCAGGCACACCGTTCATGGACATCCTGGCTGCAAGTCTGCGATACTGGATCGCCTACAAGCTGAATACCGATCCCGCTTGGGCAAAGATGAAAGTCATCATCTCTGACTCAACAGTCCCCGGCGAGGGAGAACACAAAATCATGGAGTTCATCAGATCTCAACGATCTTCGCCCGAGCATGATCCAAATACTAGACATGTAATCTATGGCTTAGATGCCGACTTGATCATGTTAGGCTTAGGTACTCACGAACCTCATTTCCGTGTTCTTCGAGAAGATGTGTTCGCCCAAGATTCAAAACCTCGGGTTTGCCGTTTGTGTGGCCAGGCTGGACATGAGGCACGAGAATGTACCGGCCAAGCAAAGGTAAAGGATGGAGAGTACGATGAAAAGGATAGTGCACCGCCACTCAAGCCTTTCATCTGGCTCCACGTCTCCATTCTTAGAGAATACCTGGCAGCCGAGCTATATGTTCCAAGCCAGCCTTTCAGATTCGATCTAGAAAGGGCCATTGACGATTGGGTTTTCATGTGTTTCTTTGTCGGAAATGACTTTCTTCCACATCTTCCTAGTCTCGAGATTCGAGAGAACGGAATTGACACACTCATTGCCATTTGGCGTGATAATATACCTTTCATGGGAGGCTACCTCACCAAGGATGGCCACGTTGACCTTGAGAGAGCCCAGTTCATTCTTGATGGTTTAGCCAAGCAAGAAGATGCGATTTTTCGTCGAAGAAAGCAGACGGAAGATAAACGAGAAGCTAACGCAAAGCGCCGCAAGCTACAAGACAGTGGTCGTGGTGGCCGAGGAGGTCGCGGGGGTGCATACCAGGACTCTCCGTCCAACGGGAGACAGAACAACAGGCCGCCCAAAGAAGATGGTCCTGTCGGTCTACCATTGTTTGCTCCGGGCAACATCACCAAGGAAGCAAAGACAATGACCCACGATATGGTTGTCAACCGAGGCGCTATTTACAAGGCGAATCTCGCAAACAAGAGTGCTGCGGCAGCTCTGAAGAGTCAAATCAATGGGAAATCATCAGCGGAGGACAACATGGAGGGAGCCAATGACGACAGCTTTACTGAATCACCTGCCTCAGCATTGGGAAAGCGAAAGGCGGAATTCTTAGAGGACGACGACAGCAGCACTCCGGGACGCAACACACCACAGCCTGGTACACCACAGACTCCAAGCGATGAGCCTCCAGTTGATACCGTACGACTATGGGACGAAGGTTATGCCGACAGGTACTACGAGCAAAAGTTTCATGTTGACCCCAAAGACGTCGAATTTCGCCACAAAGTCGCCAGAGCTTATGTTGAGGGGCTCGCTTGGGTGTTGCTCTACTACTTTCAAGGCTGCCCATCATGGGATTGGTACTACCCATATCACTACGCCCCCTTTGCTGCAGACTTCAACAATATTGCGGAAATGAAGATCTCTTTCGATAAGGGGAAGATCTTCAAGCCTTTCGAACAACTGATGGGTGTCCTCCCAGCGGCTTCCAGACAGGCCATTCCAGAAGTTTTCCACGACCTTATGACCAACCCTGACAGCGAAATTATTGATTTCTACCCTGAAGATTTCATCGTCGATCTTAACGGAAAAAAGTTTGCCTGGCAAGGTGTTGCTCTTCTGCCATTCATCGACTCGAAACGTTTGCTCGACGCAATGGCAAAGAAATACCCGTTATTGGCACCAGACGTCGCAGCCCGTAATGGCGTGGGCAAAGATGTCCTTCTTGTTGCTGAAGCGCACGAGGCACTTTATAGTGAAATTGCCACGAACTTCTATTCAAAGAAACAAGGAGACCCTCATTTCAAATTAAACCCCAGAGTCAGCCAAGGTCTTACAGGTAGAGTTACCAAGAACGAAGCACATCTCCCGCACGGCTCCTTAGCTTTCCCTCTTACCAGTGGGTTGATGCCCAGTTTGGATGATGATCGCTCCATCAGGTAAAGTAGCCCTTACTTCGTTCACGGCCCAGCATCTGCTAACGGGATCATCACAGCGTCCATTATGAGATGCCAAAGTCGAACTTTATTCACAAGTCTATGCTACTCAAGGGCATTACATTTCCGCCTCCAGCGCTGACGGCGAGTGACATCGAGACGACGAAGGGGAAAGCAGCAAGAAGTGGTCGTCAGCACGGTGGTGTTCCACTGCAAGGGGATGGTCGTGGCCGCAACTCGTTCAACTATGCATCGTCGAGCCAATATTCATCCCAACAACAACCGCGGGGCTCTCAAAATGGTTACAATCAAAATCCCTTCCCTGTCCCTCCTGGCTGGCAGCCACCTCCTCCAGGCACTGGTGGTTTTGCGCGTGGCCCTCCCCCACCACCTCCTGGCACCTATGGATCTTATGGAAGAGGACAGGCACAACCGCCCCCAGGCTACCCACAACCCCAGTCTCATGGCTATGACGCGCCGGGCCGAGGTCCACTGGGATATGGTGATGACCGTCGACGATCAGGGGACTCATATAGAGGAGAAAATGGAGATTCATACAGAGCACAACGAGACTCATACCGCGGACAGTATCGTGGCCGTTGAGCCAATGTTCGATATTTGCTATTACAAAACTGGCTAAGACAGGGCGTTGCGAATGGCGGATTTATTATCACATCCTTGCACTGTGCATATCATTGTAGAATAGTCGGACTGAAAATTTAGAAAAGACAAAAAAAATTGAAGTATTGAAAACCCGCCCGCCTCATTGTCCAAGAATCTCACCTCGAGGTTCCCTTATACATTACCGTAGTGAGCTTCTAAGGTACGTATTTTATGCTGCTGTGTTTCTCCGGCCGTGAAACCCCCGGAGCGACTGAGACAGGGGTCTTGCACCCCACACCTGCACACGCGAGACAGGTCCCGTCTTGTGTGCCTCGACGTTTGAGTCCAAATGTTCAAATCCACCACGACGAGCACGCCGAAGAGAATAGCTTTTGCGATGGCCTACAACTAACCCGGCCACGCTCTCAGGTAGCCGCAGGCTATGCCCAAGACCTCCCCAAAAGGATTCCAGCATAAGCCCCTGACATCGGGTACAGTCGAGAACAGATCCATATGAGTAAAAGAACACCCGCATGTCCGGCAGTCTCTGAGAGGGTTGGCAGAACGGCCAGATCCTTTTCCAGTCATGAATGGAGACTCGAGCCTGGTCGTCACTCTGGTGGATCGGCTTACAACAAGAGCACGCTTCCCTCGTCCACCCAAGCCTTCCAATGCTAATGCGTTACATATTCAGTTACCCCACCGTACCGGCTCTCCCTTGAATGATTTCAACCGCGATGAAATTGTCGTCCTCACCCGCGCAACTCTGGTTGGCGTTAGCGCTTCCTGCATTGGGATTGTGGTCGAAACACTTGTTCAATTGCTCGAAGATCTAGCCAAGCCCTATAAAGGCGTTCAGTCGCATCCGATTCATGTTCTACACTCTGAGATACATGTCGTGGAACTTCTTGCAGAGTGCTGTTCTACGCATTGGGCGAGCGTGAATGCCTCGAGGCTTGGCAAAGGGCGACACCATGTGCAGAGCTCCGATTCTGAAAGCTCTGGGTCGGAGGACTCGTCAAAGAAGACCGTGGCCCCGGATGCACACTATGGTCAGAAGAGGCGAGCGTCGCGAAACAAACTCCTTGCACGGAACACTGCACCAGAACCTTTGACTGATGACGTGGTGAAGAGGTTGATCGACGCCATCAAGTTGTTTTCCAGGCCGGTTTCCGAAAGTTACGTCCTTCCTGCCTCCAATATCCTGGACGATGCATTCAAAGGAATCCCCGGGGGCGATCGATTAGGACTTGAGAGCACGACTTCTGTAAGTGGGCATCTCAATGGGGCTGATGTCTCCAAGCTGCTCCTCGATAAATCCGAAGCTCTCGAAGCGTATACTAGGGGGATCCTGGAGTACGTCTCTTGTTCGAATTGGGCTCGAGTCCTCGATTACTTGAAGACCTCTCTCCAACAGGCGGCCCACCAACCAGCAGGAAGCCTAGTTCAGTCAAACGTTATGAATGACGACGATAGGAGCGCACTGATCACTCTTCGGCTCATCTCATCTTTCTGGGTCGACAGTCGCAAATTGAGTGTGGTCATTCAAGAGCTATGTGGCAGTTTCCTGCATCTTCGCAAAGCGTTTCAGACCACGGTTGCAATAGTGTTGCCCTTATTGATCACCAGGTGGCTTGAACGCAACCCTGAAGAGTTTATAGATCTTCATTCGCTGCATAAAAGATTGGATGGCGGTGCTGAAACATTGTTCGATATGACCAATACTATGTTTGATGGAGGGAGAAGAAAGGCCCTTCTATTCCCCTTCCAAACCTCCTTACTCTTTTTGTTACCTGACGTCTTCGAGGTTGCAAGCAACATGCGAGACGTCAAAAGTAGCAGTATCTCTAAAAAGGTTTCGTTTCTAGAGATGCTGAGGAAATCTTTGAGGAACAGGAATGAAACAGCTATCTACTGTTTGACTTCTGTTCTACGAGCTGCCAGGCACTTTCCCCTCGACAGCGATGCAGCGCTTCTTAGCTTCGCTCTGGATGTGCAAGAAGAGGTGAGGGAAGCCGTTTTCAGGAGATATACCCCCGGAATGGATACATCGAACATTGACAGTGCTCTCATGACGGCGGCTTTCGTCAGTCTAGCCCATCTCAACTTTGAAGCATGTGTGGAAAGCTTAGCACCCCTTTGTTTGGCTCCCAGCGCACCGCAAGACTTCAAAATCGCTGTCATCTCATCGTGCTCTCACTTTGCTAGGCAATCTAATGCTGGGGAGTATCAACCATTATTTGCCAAGGTCGCAGAGTTTGTCCGAGCGCAGCTAAAGGTATGTCTTGAGTCACCTACCGGAATTCTGCTCACTTTAAATAGGCCACTTCTTCAGAGCGGCGGAACTCCTACCCTGATGAACAATTTACACTCCTTAAGCCACTTCAGATGGCCAGCTCCACAGACATGATCTACAGTATTCTCGCGTTCTTAGATGCGTCTCCACTCACCCTCTTCAACGGCGCACCAAATGATAGCGATGATTTTATCCTTTTCTATGAGGACATATTCGCATCATTCACAACGTATCTGATCACAGACGACGATCGGATCAGATTTCTCACCAATGCGGTTGCTCGCAAAATCATGACCGAATGCTCTGGTCCATTATTACACAAAGGCCAGAGTCTAGGTCCTCGACCTTCAAAGTATAACTTCTGGAAATCCACGTAAGTCCAAAATATTTCAGTCAATGGTCCATCTTGATTTCAAGCACAAATCTTCGAGCATTTCCCAAAGGTCCTTGAAGGAACACAAGAAAGCGCAAGAAAGTCATACGCCACGGCAACAACTTCGAACCTAGGCGCGATCTTCTTGGTATAATCTTCCTCCGTATTGCATATAATCTGTGTCATCTTCCAGTAAGCGAATTTTGCTAATGCCTAGATGCATCACATAGTTCGATCGTGCTTATAACTGTCTGCGAAAAATTGATCAATCTGAGCGAAGACGAAAAGCCAACCCTTAGTTTTATCCATGATTACTTAGAATCGCGGTTGGCGCTCTTGAGGACAGTGGCTGTCAGTGATTCCTTATTCCCCACTCTCCTACACAACAATTCAGATCGCTTTACAAAGGAAAATGCATGCTAGGATACTGACTTGGAACGCAGGAATTAACAGAGATCACTGAAGACATGCCCGAGCGCGCAGCTGCATGTACCAAACTCGAGACCGCATTTTTGGTGTCGCTCTGTTCCACGGACATTTCGGTATGCCAAGTGGTCACCAAATGCATATCGCTTTTCTGCGAAGAGGCTCGCCTCGTGAGTGAGTCAACCGAAACCAATAAGGGACTAATCCCCACTCTTCGCAATATGGACATATATCTTGAAATTTCAACAAGAGAGTTCCGGTTTACTGGGCTTGTGGCGTTTCAGAAGCGTGTTCGAGGCTTGCTAAGGCAGATGCAACTTCCTACCGCTGGCATTCTGACTGCTTGGGAGACCGTCTTCGACGATTGGCTCAAATTGTCGAAACAAATATTCTCTCGTTCCGCCGATACGCTCGACGAAAGATCGCTTGTCGAGTGGCGTAATTACTCTGGCTTTCTTGCTTCGCTCGGAGGCTCTTGCATTTCAAATCAAGCTCTTGCTCCTGAAGAGCCTGGCTTGGCTGGTCTTAGATGGATCGACAGACTCTCACCTGGTAGCTACGATGATACCATCCTTGTTAGATACATGAAGCAAAGCATTCAACTATTGGCAAGCAACAACGTCAGGATACGAGAGGCCACTAGAGAAACCCTTTCTACAGAGCTGTCTCCGTCACTGTGCCTACCGCTGTTTGAGGCCCTTGAATCAGAACTCGGAGTTTTGTTTGACAGCCCCAGGACTTCTACCTCATCGTCCATCGAATCCCGTGTCACCTTTGCTGAACAGGCAGCCGCTCTTTTGAAGAGCATTGTGGAGAGACTTGGTGGCCCAGCGGAGACAGGAGCCGCGTTATCTATTGATGTGGGTGCCCTTACGCTGAACTTCGCCAAATTCCTGGATGAGATGGCAGAAAGCGCGAGCATCCTGAGGGTCAAGATCAAAATCTGCCAGTTGTGCGAAACAGTCACCCAGAAGAAGGAGCTACTGAACTTGAGGCACGACGTTCGTATTAGAAATCAGTTGCTGGAGGTCATCTTTGGTTGGATCGCTCGCCCAGGATCTCCAAAGGATGCTGTTGTCTCCGCCGGTGCTCGTGTTGACGAGATTCACAGACTTCAAAAAGATCTGGATAGAGCATGTCTGAAGGCTCTAGCTGATCTGACATACCGGCTGCCTCTTCAACCCGCAGAAGGGCAGACTGACGCTGATACCAGTGACCTCAAGTCCCAGATGTTCCACACGTATTTCAATCGATTTCTCTCTTTGCTGAACTATGAAACGGCCGATGTTGGGAGGAATGAGGTACGACTGACGACCACAGTTAGTGAGGAGCCCATGACAACTCCCGAACTGGCCATCAGCGCGCTTTCGAATCTCCTGAGCGCCAACATCGATGTAGGTCTCAAGCATTCGCTGGGCATCGGATACCATGAAGATCTCGATATCAGAACGGCCTTCGTTAAGGTGTTGTGCAATATATTGATCCAGGGTACCGAGTTCAACAATTTATCAGATGCGGCTGTCAATGAGAAATATGACGAGCTTCTCGAGGTGAGCCTGGCCTGAGACAGCATCATGAACTTCGCTAACCAAAACCAAGCTTCTAACAAATGATATGGCCCTGACAATTGCACTTTGTGACGCTTGCCCAAGTTCCGAAGTGGATGAGATGACAATATCATTACTCAATATATTCGATTCTAGAGGGCTCGGCTTCGTATTATTAGAGGCTTTGATTGATCACGAAGTTGAAGAGACAGGTGAGTAGACCTGATTAGTGATGTTGTAGGGGATGCTAATTGTGACAAGAAAACGAAGCCGAGCTCCTCAGGAAAAACTGCGTGGCAACCAAAATGCTATCAGTTTACGCGAAGTGGAAAGGGGCAGCATATCTTAAAGCGACCTTACAAAAAGTCTTGGAGCGTCTCGTACTCACATCCAAAGATCTTGACCTTGAGCTTGATCCTGCACGAACCACATCCGCCGAAGAGCTTCAGAAAAATGCTCTTCAGCTTCGTGTGGTGACGAAAGTCTTCATCGATGATATTTGCAATTCTGCGGCGCAGATCCCTGTTTCCTTTCGGAAAATATGTAGTATCGTGAGTTTCCTGTTGTCATCAAACTTCGTGCTTGAGCGCTGACAGGTTTGCAGATCTCTACCGCTGTGATGAAGCGGTTCCCGGAAGCCAAGTTCACGGCAGTGGGGGCCTTTATTTTCCTCCGGTTCTTCTGTCCTGCTATCGTAGCACCGGATGCTGAAGGACTCATTGCATCTGCCCCTTCCAAGGAAATGCGTCGTGGCCTACTTCTCATCGCCAAGGTGGTTCAAAATCTGGCAAATAATGTGCTCTTTGGCGCAAAGGAGCCTTACATGTTCCCTCTGAATGACTTTCTGACCCAGAACATCTATCGCGTCACCACATTCCTGCGAGAAATATCGGTTTGTTTCTCTCTTTTTCTCTTGGTTGTGTTTGCATCTAACTAAAATAGGTTCCACCAAACGTACCTGATCCCGCCATTGAATCCGAGTCTTTTGATTTTGGTTCTTGCGTTGCTCTGCATCGATTCCTGTACGACCACTGGGACCATGTCCGTCAAAAGATTGTCCTGAGAGAGAGAAAGGGTGCGCTTCGCTCCATTGTAGAAGTCACCAACAGTCAGATTCCGATCCTGGAGGCCCTTCGCAAGCTTATTACTAACCTTGGTCCTCCGCCCATGGATGTCTCCTGGAATCGACCTGCTATTTCATCAAACAGCCCTCCCTCTTATTCACGTTTTCAGCATTTCATGCTCCGCAACGCCGGTCGAAATACGGAATCTCTCGTTTCAACCCGCGCCGTTTATGATGGTGGTGAAAGCAAGGTACATCTGCTTGGCATTTTTGAGGTTCTTTTCTGACCTGATATAGGACGGCTTGCCGATGATCTGTATCATACTGCGAAACATTGACACGGAATCTGCAGACTATGAACTTCTCCTTTTTGGATATCTGAAGGTAACCTTTCGTTGATTTTGGGAATCAGTCTCATACGCTAATCCTCGTAGATTGCAAGCCGTATGTGGCACCGGCCATTTGGTATTCTGATCGATGCGACGTGCTACAATGGCCAAAATGAACCTCAGGATGCACTATTCCGAAAATTAGACCTCTTGACTCCGTCAGAACTGTCAAAGCAGTTGTCGAGAGTCTATGTATACAACATGAACAGCGCTTTCAGGTGAGCAAGGTGTTTGACATCTTTCATTCGCGCGAATATTAATTTGATGTTCAGGAAATGCTTTCGTCGGATTCTACGCCTTTCTGCGAAGAGCGAAAACAGCGCCTTCCATCCCAAGAACGTGGATTATCATTTGATTGGTAGTCTACAAGACCTCCAAGCACATTTTCATCTCAGTCAATTACACCTTCCGAAGGAGACGATCAGCGTTGTCACTGACACGCGATATGTTTTCCAGCCCATTACTAGGCTCTCGAAGACGAAAGGAAAGATTGAAGTGGTCATTAAGGTTGGAAGCCAGTTTGTGCAAGTTACAACGACAAAAAAACAGGAGGTAGTGCCCGGTCTGAGGCTACATGCCACTGTCAACGATATATTCCGCCTTTCAGAGGTTGACGAGGCGCCAACTTCCATTCAAACCGAAGATGACTCAGCCTTTGGACTTCGAACAGAGAATGGAAAGATTGTAATGTACTTTACGAGTCCAAGAAAACCCGACGTCCTACAAGCGATCCGCGGAGCCAAGGCCAAGTATGGCAAAGAATTGAGAACCCTGAAGTCTTTTGAACGACTTGTTCGGCCCCAAGATGTCCCCGGGACCCTTTTGAACATTGCTTTGACCAATATGGCCAGTGCAGACCAGGTCCTTCGGTTGGCTTCCTACAATCTACTTTGCGCCCTCTGTCGTGCCTTCAAATTCGCAGCAGACTCAAAATTTCTAAGTGCCAAAGGTAGGAATCCCTGAATGGTCATTTCGTTGCATACTAATGGCTGCAGAACTGTGTATACCTTTGAACCCATCACACTTCATCGTCAACATCAGCAAGCAGCTTGCTCTCTCTGAGCCTCAACTTACAGCTGATTTTCTCAACGAGTTCTTTGTGGGCTGGGAGAGTTTCCCGTATGGCCAGCGACCTTTGAGCCTAACATATATGGCGCCGTGGCTGCCTGGTCTCCGGACAAGTTTGATCCCGACAGACTCGGACGGTGACAAGGCGAGGGAGAAAGTTGCAGCCATATTCCGAAAACTCATCGATGTCGCGATCTCGGACGTGGCCCTAGGTACCACCCTTGAGCAGTGTGTCTGGCCTGCGATCAGTAGAGATGAGATTTACACGGACATTTTCTTGGAGGAAGCTGTCAAAGCTGCTTTGGGCTTTGGTCTCGATGACGAACGAACTGAGGTCCTTGGATCCATCATTACTTCTCTTGGCACCATTACCATTCGCGGCAAGCTGCTCTCCCGACTCCGGAAATCCCTCAATCGGACTTCGCTACGGCCTACGAGGCAATTGCCAGAGAACACAGTTTGGACAGAAATTTGCGTGCTGCTTCGTTTGTGCCTTTCAAACTCGTTTGACAGCGGCGTCCAATCTCAGCTGTACTTGCCAGAGCTCTTCCATCTTGTCACTATGCTGGCCAACACTGGCTCGATGACCGTGAGACTTATGGTCAATCGTTTGCTCGTAAATACAGTTCACGCGATATGCACTACTTTCCCCCTGGAAGAGAACAAGCTTGCACGGCTTAAAACCCTTCTCCTGTCCATATCGGAACCTCGTAGTGAACCATTTTTCAATATACCTGGTCGAGATGTGGTATCTGCATCGACTTTGCAAGACTCTGGTGTACCCACGTTGATGGCAACAGAATCTCTTGCCGTCCTTCTCTCTGAAATAAGTACCCTTGGCGCTGCATCGGTCGATATGTCCAACGCCTGGCGCTCAAGATGGATGAGCTTGGTAGCCAGCACTGCATTCCAAAGTAATCCTGCCATCCAACCCCGCGCATTCACTGTCATGGGCTGCTTGGCACGAGAAGATGTAGATGACGATCTCCTGTATCAGGTTCTCGTTGCTCTTAGAAACAGCATTGGAAGGTTTATGGAAGATAATGACAGCGAGATGCTCATAGCGATAGTCACCTCGCTGACCAAAATGATGGACAAACTTCCTTCGGCTTCTCGATATGGGATGCAACTCTTCTGGCTTGCACTGTCTCTCGTTAGACTCGTCCCATTGGCGTTGTTTAATTGTACAGCCTTATTTCTTGACGCGGTCTTGAATAACATTGCTACCTCCGGCGAATTCAAGGGTGGCCGAATGGTTCCAACATTGTTACAGGGCAGGCTGCCCCTTGAAGATGCTGCATCGCAGCTTGACGAGATCTACGGCATTCATTTCAACATCGAGAATTTCCATTTTGCACTCTGTGCTTCGTTGGTAAAAGGCCTCACAGACTCTGTCACGAAGGGAACGGCTATTCGAGTATTGTCAACATTCCTTGAGATAACTAGCTACAACGCCCCGCAAGAGATGAGATTCCCGAAGGACATGAGCTGCCTGCCCTACCTTGGACTTTTAATGTCCCGGGCAATGACGTCTGATGAGGCTAAGGAGAATCTTTGGCTTGCTGGTTGGACGTCTGCTCCGAGTGGCGCAACATCTGAGGATGTTATGGAAATGATAGACTTGCAAGTGGTGAAAGATAAAGAACTCTTGCTCAACGCTGCCATTGGCATTGTGGACTTTCGTTATCTGGAAGACACAGTTCAACTACACGGCTTACTTTGGCTCAACAGGATTGCTATGGGACGTCCCACAGTCGTCCTTCATCTGTAAGTGGTTTCTTATCACGATGTGGAGTACATGCTGAAAATTCCAATAGTTGTGGGCCGGTTGTTCGCATTTTGGACGATATTCTCGTCTCATGCCAGAATACTGCCACTCTTGAAGCCGCCCATCAATTGCTCAGAACTCTGACATCAAATCCAAAATTCTCTGGGGGCGTAGATACCGCCGAGATGCTAGAGGATGTGCTCGACGGCATTGGGTTTGGTGGTCTGTGGCGCTCATCCAGTTTCCATACAACAAATGAACATGAAAGACAATGTACAGCCTTGACAGACAGACTGATTGAAGTAAGTTGACTAGCCCAATCGTTTCCAATCTCATGCTGACATGAGACACAGCTTATCATTGCATAGTTTAGATGGAGATCCTGGCAGAGCGGATTAAGGTTTTGCATAGTTGCATTTCTATGTTTGACGAGGCATGATTGATGAAAAACGAGGCGAGAACTTTGATTATTTGAATATTACATGATACCCTGTTTGTAGACTGGTTAATTCCCGATAAAAGGCAGTCTAGTGGTCATTTGAGGTCTCTTATCGATCGAGATCAAACGGAGTGAAGTCGGTAAAAATCAAACTCTGCAGGTGAGTTGGAGAAGGTGAACGGCTCTCTTACTGCTGAACATGCCGGTTGATGCAAGGGAAATCTAAGCTCGAATCTGCAGGTCAATTGTTAATAAAAGCTACCCGGGGTCCGAAGAGAAAGGATGGACAGGAGACACATTCATTCGGCGGGGACTTCATGCACTGAAATGAAGTGATATTGAAGTGTGGCACCTCCGTGGCTCTTACAAAAAGGGTTTACCATACGCAAATGCAAAGGATCGCTGTTTTGATGACCGCAACTCTTCATCAAAGATGATCAGGGCATGGCGAGCCAACCCCTATCTTGTTCGGCTAAATAAGCGAGGCACACTACAGCTCCGTCACGTGAAGTACACTACCCCGCCTTGGGCCTTTCCACATGATCGATGAGTCAATCAGTCCCTCGCTGACCTCAAACACTCCCACGTTCTTTTCAAACAGGTTCGAGTTTGAGACCAATGAAACAGGTAGTCGTTCACTAAATCGCTAACTACCAGGGATACCTCTCCAGTCCCAACACCAAGCTTGCTTTTCTCAGCCACCTCCCGAACAATGTCACCAACTCTTGACCACATAATAATCTTACTTCCCTACGCATCATTAGTCAATCCTCCATCATGGCTCACTGAAAACTTCACAATCACTCCTGGTGGAAAACATGGTGATGGGAAGACTGAGAACAAGCTTATTTGTTTTCGAGACGGTACCTACATCGAATTGATCGCTTTCATCGATGATGACCCCAAGAAAAGGCAGGGACATTGGTGGGACAAAGAATTCGGAATCGTCGACTTTTCATTCGCACACTCTGACGGCGATGCAACCGTTCACTTTTCGGAGCTCGAGGAACGTCTGAAGAGCTTGGATTGGGGAGGTGGGAGTATTGAAGTGGCATATGAGGAACCCCAGACGGGGGCGAGGATGCGACCGGATGAACAGGAGGTCAAGTGGCAAGTTACATTTCCGGTGGTCACTACTGGCTACCAAAGAGGCGAACTCCCATTCTTTACCCACGACATCACACCCCGCCCTCTACGAGCGCCTTTTTCGGAGGAGAGTGTCACGCATCCAAGTTCCGCCCTTGCGGTCAAGAGCTTGACCAACTTTATCCAGGTTTCCAAAAGTTCTGCTCTTGCAAGAGGGTATTCTGCTATCCTGGGTGTGTCCAACTTAGCAACGGAAGAAGATTCACAGGAGCTTGGTATCTTCGAGGTGCCAGGAGCGAAGGAGACTGAAGGTGGGCACAAGGCCAAGATCTATTTGAAGGCGCCAAACAACGAGCCCCAGCTTGAGCAAATGGAGAGGAGAGGCGGCTCAATGTTGGGAGATCTGATTCTTGGTGTTTCCGCAGTCTCGGGTGCTTCTAAGTATCCAAAAAGAATAGATGTATCGGACGGAGGGATTGGAGGAGTGCTTTTGGACTTGTGCTGATTTCTTCCCGTAACGTCAGGCACTTGTGGGTGGAAGACGTCGACGGGGAAGAGCGTGGGAAGAAATTTAAGCATCGGTTCTATTACAATTATTTGGCATGGAAGCCCGACAACCCTGGCCTAATGTTCAATGAGGTAGTGTGCCAAATACAAGCCCCTCGATTTAACCTAGTCAAGTCCAGGCCGCCCCTTGCCAATATATGTATCGAACATTGCCCTCTCTATTGGTCAAAATTGATCCCAATGTCGTCACATCCATTTTAAACACTGGCCCTCCATCGTAAAGCAGGAAATCCGGGGTACCACGCCCATTGGGTATTCCTGGCTTTGCAAAATTGACGATGGGCTTTGCAAGACTCCGGCGTGGAAGCCTTAAAAAACCACCCCAAAGCCGTGGTGTCGACTCATGATCATTGAATAAAGTATATGCGACATCGCCACCATAGAGAGTTGGAGGTACAGCGGATAGACACTTCCAAAAATCGAGATCCATATCGTTGTTCCCCTTTGGAGCGTGGCTTCCCCCTTTTTTTAAACCACACTTGCTAGAAATAAAAGATTGCCGGTCGCCATCCTCAGAAGTGCCTGCAGCTAGTGGGGGAATCCTTGAAGCAGCAGAAGCGGAGGTTGATGTTGAAATTTGGGACGAGGTTGAAATGCCTGGGGGGGATGTAGAGTTCACTACGTTGTGGGCTGTCAGAGCCAAGGCTTTAAATGTAATTAGTGGTATGGACAGAGCATTCAAGGGCTCGCACCAGGGGGGCCTAGAGACAGATAAAAATTCACTGGCCATCGTTAAGGGTGTGATTAACAGTTTATATAGGAATTGGATGTGCAAAGCGAAAGGGATCCCATTGGAAGGGCTTCTAAGCCGATATTCGAAAATGCCAACAACGAAGGACACGTTCCAGAGATCTAAGATGACTAGCAACGGGATCGTATTCCGAGAAAAACGATCGGCTTCACGTTAATAGTGGCTTGCTGGACGGCGTATCCGAGATCAACAATCGCAGGGAAATCCAACGTCTATGCTGCAAGGCTGTGTATAATATAAGCGCAACAAGTGAGAGGGGATGGGAGGCTAACATCTAAAATGCCTGGCTTAAACTGGGAAACAGTATTGCAAATGGAGCAGCACGAAGCAGGTTGAACAAAAGGTGCTTCAGCCGGCCCAGCTATACTCGTTTGACTCGGTCGAGAGGCGAACGCAACGAGTTGCTGGCAAGCCACGCTTCTCAATGACATCCTATCTCGACCACCAGACGAAGGAGGGCATGTCAAAATTACCAAAGTATCCCGTCGTCGAAATGAGTTGACTTTCATCGTCTTGTGCGGTGGATCGAGAAGTAGTATATCGGTGTGCCTTTTCTTCCTGCCCTACGGGTCTTTCACAGCTTCCAGATGTGACCAGAAACCGGTAAGGAGGCGAGGCGAGGCGTGGCCTGGGCAAGGCTAAACATGACTCTAGGACGATACGTGAATGAGGAAGACCCTGTTCTACGTAACCTGCAACTAAGATTCTTGAGACTCTGCGCGATTTGGTCGTTCATTCGCGAGCGGGGGTGGAAGAGGCTGGGCTTGCCTGGCCAGCGTCCCAGACTTCTGAGCCAAGGTAGACAGATCTTCGGGGAGAACCCAGCTCCCGGGGTTTTTGTTGCAACATCAGACTCATTGCTGGAATGAGAGCAATGAAGCTCCCACTTGAAGGCGCTTGTCCCTTCACGATGGAAGTTCACCGCCAGGAGGTGAGGAGCCGGTCACGTGAATGCGCGCTTTGCACGTACACAACCCCAGGCTTTTCCCTCCCTCCTTCACCCTCCACATCAACGAACCATGTCTGAACCGGCCACACAAGCAACTCCGGCTCAAGAATCGCCCTATCGCGATGCAATTCAACTAACTGACGAGATGCGACAGCATTGTCACATATACCTCGATGAGCAACTCTGTGTGCAGCCCCCCTCAATCTACCAACCTTATACTGACAGCAATTAGATATTGGTGCTCTCACCCTTCTATCTGGTCTTGTCACTTCGGGCGCGTCTCATCCCCAATTGCTAGCAAAGCCGACTTTTGCGCCTGAGCCCTTTCACATCGAACTCATCAGCGCACTTCTAATCCACCCCCGCCATACGAACCAAGCTCATCCAAATGAACGTCTTGAGCTTGCCTCGCGGTCTATAGCCTTTCTCCGGAACACATTGTCAATACTAGGCCCGCTGAACGCGAGGCTCGGAGACGCGTTCTCGTTTTCTCCTATCAACACCACCAGATCCTCAAGGCGAAATCGGAATACCTTGGAGAACGACGGCGATTCTAGTAGCTCAGATGCCGAAGACAGGTCAGAACGAACGCGAGGGGTCATCGCGAATAAGGGTAGATTACGAAGATGCGCCAAAGATTTCTGGCATGTGGTGGGATGGGCGCTCAACTGCAGTGTAAAGTATCCCAGGAGGTGGAAATACTGGAAAGTATGGCTTGACTTTATGCTGGATGTCTTGGATGCAGACTGGAAGGAACGAGAGAGGCAAGATGAGCTCGCCAGAGCCAATGAAAATATCGGGCAGGAAGAGAAGCCGTTGTTAAGGAAATGCTTGTTGGTTGAATACCTGTCAGAAGCCAAAGGTCGATCAAGTTCAATGAAGCGTGTCGTTCGGTCTGCTTTTGCCGACGGAAGCCCCGGCAGCTTGAAAGAATTTCCAGAAGTGTTCCCGAATGAGACCAAGGAGCTGAAAGTCCAGAGTGGACAGAAGCGGAAAAGGGAAGACCCTAGGAAGCAACACTTTGCCGCTTACGACGATGACGATGCAGAGACCGCAATGGATTCCTCCGAATTAACGGACCAAACTCCAGAGCCATTCCAAGACGCTGAGAATACCCTAGCCGTTGATCCATGGCTCGGAGGAACAGAGTCGATCGCTCTGCGCCAACGCCTTCTTGCAACTGTAAGTTTGATGTGCATCATTTGAAGACTTACTGAACTCTCCAGTTTTCGCGCGTCGCCGCCATTCTCCCCGATTGTCTCACTGACTGTGTTGAAATTTACGATATGATCTACGAATGCGTCAAACCTCTTCCCGTTCCCGCCTTCTCCCTTCACTTTTCGCCATCCAGCTCGTCTCAGCTACCAATCATTGTTTTTGTATCACTGACGCAGTTCCTTCTCCTACGCTTCCTTCCTGGCAGCGCACCGCGGCCTGATTCCATTGTAGATAGGGAAAACGATGACCTGTCGCAGGAAGTACTAGAGAAATGCTTTCTCCCGTTCCCAGCAAACACTTCTTCGGTTGCTGATAACGCGAAAGTTTCCATACTTGTTGAAAGCCAATTTCGACAATTTTTGAAATCTTGCAGATGTTTTCACACTCGTACACTGGGTGCGGCCATTGAAAAGGGAATATTGGCACGAGAGAGTAAAAGTAAAGGAGACAAGAGGAGAAAAGACGGCGGGGTGAGGGCCAAAGACGAAGAGAGTGATCGGGAGTGGCTAAGAGCCAGTGGGGAGAGATTAAGAAATCTGCTTCTCTGGGTGGAACAAAACAATGGGGGTGATTGATTGGGTTGGTTCATCCATGGATTGTGCTTTCGAATCAACCAATATTTGGAGTACTCGTTCGGCGCCTAGGAGTTGATGTATGATACCCTGGGGTTCACCTTATGCGGAGCAGAGATGGACCACATTCTGATGAACCTTTTCTGTTTGATTGATTGGCTGATCCTCAACTCTGTGGCCACCAGCTCTTCAATTTCCACCGAGTCCGCACCCAGACCGTTCACAAGTACAGCCAGCCCTCTGCCACCCACGGAGCCCTGCCACCATCGCTTCTATTCCATTTACTGAACCCGCGCCTTGATGCAACCGAGGCTCTCCGGCTAACGCTTCAGGAGCATCGACAACGGAGCTACCACGAATACGACTAAAATTGCGGCAACGAGAATCGCAATTGCGATGTTATTGAGCTCAAGACGATTGCTCGTTTCGCCCACTTGTGTCTTGGGAGATCGTTAGCTAGATTTTCAGTAGGAGAAACTTTTCATCCAACTGTTGTCAGGCCAGGAGCTACCCATGCTTGTTCGTCATCCATCACTGGCCCATCGACCGGGGCCTCAGTATTGACTAAGTCGGATTCTACCTTACCATTACTACCCCTTGTCGTCGGCGCTGCTCATTGTCAATTGGTGCATCGAGAAGGGCAGCAATATGAACATGTACTCCAGAACGCGTTGCTCTTGCCATGACTCGGTCTACGGGACATGTTCCAATCGAACATTTTTTTATCTAATTTGCGAATGGTTGGTAGATTTCCGGCGGAAAGGGACTATAATTCAAGAAGGAAATAGTGTGGCCACAAAGATATTTAATATGGAGGGCTCGGTGCGGGGGATGTGGGCGTCTATAAGTACAAAGCAGTGGGTCGCGAGGCCATCGAGTGTCGGGAGGAGTTCAAGGCTTTGTAGGAGTACATTTCGAAGTATCGTAGCGGTTCATTGACCGTCTGGGGCCTTCCTGATTGTCCAGGACGACATGGTAAGACTATTTATGAGAGACTGGCCAAGGAGTGGCTTTTACCTCGATCGTTATAATCTACGTCTTCAAATAGTGTCGCCCTAAATCCTTTCCAAGATCTTCCGTGACTTTACTCTTGATTTAAGCGTGTAGAAGGACAAGGCAACATCCCTTTGGACCTCAACATAGCTGTATCGGCTCTCTCTTCTATTCCACCATACCATCGACTCTTTCGCTTCGCCTCCTCTCCTCCCTCTGCTCCCTTCGCGGACGACTAATCATACGTCTAAGGCGAATTATCCGGAAGACCTCGTTTTGAATGCGTTTTAATCGAGTCAGGAAGAGACCATCGGCATTATAGCAGCTGTCGCAGGGCGAGGAGAAGCCTCATACGGAAAACCCTCTAACTTATATCCCTCCTCGGGCCCCAGCTATAGAAGTATATACTACCACGTGAACCCTGTCCCCTCGTAAAAAATTACACGAATATATACTATACAAATTTCAGGTGGCGTTAAAGGGTTTCCGAAAGCGATCACAGTCATATGCAAAAACTCCCTGTTTTAGCGAGTTTTTGGCAAAACCATACTTTTTAAAACTAGAAATTGGCATTACTAAAACCACATATTTCTTAATAAAAAGTAGATATTTAGAAAGGCCTTCTGTTAAATATCTTAAATATTGAAATTTGCCATCTGTGAGGGCATGGGCCTCACTTGCAACGACAAGACCGAAAAGGCCTTCAATACTTGGAGAATTATCGAGCCGTGCGCCAGGATTTACTTTTGCCATTTTTCGTTGGCCGGTTCCCCGTGGTGGAGCCTGAAGTACTCGTATGTAGTAAGGTATGTCTTAGTGACTCTTAGATGCGATGTCTCCCCTGGTTGGAGTCTTCTTGCTGATTTGCGTTGCATATGTGTGAACTTTGAAATTGCTGTCTAGGAACATAGCTGCCTTACCTTGCCATGACTTCAAGACCACCAGAGGTACGATGATAAAGAATAGCTTGGTAGATCCCCAGCTCCACGGCCTCGCTCGTTGACAATATGGGCACTGGGCCCGAGGGTTTCTATGGTCCTTCCGATCCCAAATTGTCAGCGAGAATGCAACCACCCTTGTTTATGGTATTGGCCATCCAGGCAATTCCTGCAGGCTGGTGGTGGTAGAGGTTTTTGGCAGGATTCATTCTTTTATCCATGGGGTCTCGGTATCTTTGATATGGAGAATCCTAGTGTTACGTCAGCCGCCTACGTTGGCCGACGCTAGAGAGGAGGCTACTTAGCTAGCGACCCTCCCATAGAGAATAGATCATCTTTCTGCCCTACTCTGGCTTCTAGCCCTCGTTGGTGACCACCGGGATATCCTATCCCGTAACACCTAGCAGCCTCTTGTAGCCCCGGTGTCCCTGACGAGTGCTTGGCTACAAAATCCGCCCTGTTTTGCTTTGGGTCGCTCGGCTTCCTTTTCGGATGGCGACGTCAACGCCTTCGTTATCGACTCCCTTAAGCTATCGCCAGAGCTTATATCTGTAGACAATGCAGCCTCAACTACTCCGAGGCGCTCATCGTCCCCACGTTCGTTGACCACTTCATCTGGCGTTTGTAGTTTACCTGTGGCGATACCCTATAAAAGATCCCAGAAATCCCTCTTGCTAAGCGACATCGAGTCCAACTGTTGTTCCTTTATGAAAACTTCCCTCTCTTGACTGTTATCCGGGAGGTGAGTTCGCGCCATCCCTGCGGCGGAGACGATGAACGTGCTATCGAGTCCACGACGTACTTCGAAGATCGGGTTCTGTTTCTTGTAGAGGTCACCTAGGCGAAACTGGACGCAACCGCTGGGATTGCTTCGCTCAGAGCCAACTGAGGTTGGGAGAGGCATCTTTGGAAAACCGCCTCGAGATGACTTGATAAACCTCCGAGGCGTGGAGCTGTCTAAGGAAAGGATTCTCAATTTTCTGCCGTTGATTGGAACAAATTGCTGCTGTCAAACAGGTGTGGTGTGCAAGGCCGATTACTAAATGAAAGTCAGGTTAAATCTCGAACGTTCCTCGGTCGTAAGTCACTGGTGGACAGTCAGAACAATGGGAAGCAAGAACCATTTTGATTCACCATGAAACACAAACCGGTTGAATCCCTCAACATCGCCGTTCCTTCAGCCATATAAAGCCTCATCTGTTATACAAGAGGGCCTGATCTACACGCTGCTCATCTGACTATATTTCCTAACTCGCCCTTCGCACCTCTGTAGACATAAATCGAGACTTATTCTCAAATAAATGTCACGCCCAGTGTCGCTTCGTCCACTTCACACAGAAGACAGCCGTGGGAAGCTGAGGAGACGGTTTATAGATTGCATTATGGAGGCTTTGATAGGTTGTCTCCAAATGGCCGAATCTTCTGCTAACCACCCAAAGCTCGAGAATGGCCAGGCCAAAGTCGATGCGATTTTGAAGGCGGATGTAAGTCGATACTAGAGATCCGTGAGAGGAACTATTAACTTCATGTAGATTGAGAAAGGCATAATGCATATGCTCAGGGTTACCTTGCTTGGTCTGCCTATGTGCCTCCTGACCCTCTTCTGGATCGCGATGATCTTCATGGCCATGGCAATCATTCTAGCTGGAGCGTCGTTGATTCTGCTCACTATGCTCAAGAAAGCAAATTGCTTGATTGACGCCATTCTCAGAGAGATATTCACGCTTGGTGGACCTGGCAGGGCATAAAGAAAGCTATAGACGAGATGGCAGAGAAAGCTTGACGCATCTGTAGGACGAGAGGGTGAGGATGTTGGGAAATATACTCGACACAGGAACGCCCCCGGGCGGCCGAGATCTTCGACAATCGAAAACATGGTATTGGAAACCGAGAAAATGCCAAGTTGTGGGGTGATCGTTGGGAACACTGTCACCGACGAACTGCTATATTTCCATCCCAAGCAGCTGGTTGCCACTTTTCGCCCCGACGTGCTTTTTTCCACGGATCCTCCTTTTCTTTTTTGCTCTCCACCTTTGAATTGTTTTCCTGCCCAGACCTCTCGCGGATATGATGTCCTTTGCCATCGGCAGCCTGTATTTTGTTCTTTTGCTCTCCCTTCTCTCGGCTCCCTGCAGATATGTCCTCTGGCCCGCCTCCTATAGAGCTTCTCAAACCAACCGTATTTTTCGAATCTGCCACGTTCGCATTGCCACCAGGATCCTCGACTTCCAATGCAGGCAACGGCTGCCCCCGTGCATGACCTGGAGCGTCTAGAAAACTAGGCTTGGCAGCCCATCTCGCATCAGCCTCTGCGGCCAGGACCTTCAAGTTCCGCTGTCGCATGAGATCTTGTGACTGTTCAGTAAGAGAAGGTGGATCAAGTCGGGTGTGGCGGAGCCATTGATGCCATTGGGGAGAGATCTTGATATCGCTATAATGGGTGGAGGCAGGGTATTGCACAATCCGACGCATGCGGTTTTTGTGTGAAGAAAGGGTGTCGCGGAATTCCCAGAACGTATTGCCCTGGAGGTCAAGGCCTAGAGACAAAGTAAGCTGGGTGCTCAAAGGCGGTTGTGGTGGGCAGTTGAGTTCTAGAAATTTGCGTACCAACGAGAAACCTTTTACGCCAGGGCAGTTGTAAGGATTTCCACCTATACCACGCTTTTCGTATGGGACCGATGGGAATTGTCGACATCATGAGCACGTAGTGTGAGGTTGAATGTCTAAAGGAAGCTCCGCAGGTCGTGGTTGACTTTCTTGCAGGGGTGGAGTGAGCCAACATTAGCTTTGTAGCATGTGCACGTGATTGAAATGCTGACTCCCCTTCGAAACAAGCCAGCCCATCTCGAACTCCTATTTGAACGTCCTAAACCAACACAGCCCCAGCCGAATGTGCTTGGATTGGGGGAGTGTATGGATCTGAGAACAGTACGTACCGCCATTCAATATCTTGTTGTCTTTCCACGGTTGGCCGCCCTGCTTCAGCCTCATGGACTGCACACTAATTATAGAATCAAATATTTTGAGAGACAAGGCAACTTCCTTGCGATGAAGTGAGCCTGCCAAGTTTATGAGAAGTCAACATCACTGGCACGATGCGACCTCAATTACATCACAGGTCGCGGCCCCTGCCAGAGATCGCCGAGATCGCCGGGAGTCCCAACAATAGAAAACACTTGCGCCGACTTGCAGCTTGCAGCTTGCAGCTTGCAAGAATTGAAGGACGGATCACTCTGCTTCGTGACAGGATTCCGCACAGCAAGCATCCGAGGAAGGGAAGACGATTGCGGATCGTGTCCTGATTGACGGCTCTGGGATTACGGATGCGTCTCGACGTTGGTGCTCGAGATGGAGGAGGGGTGGAGGGGGAGTCGGCGGCTTATCGAAGGAACAGAGACAGGCCGGGGGTGGGGAGGAAAAGGAGCGGATACAGTACTGTAGGACAGGCCGGGGGTGGGGAGGAAAAGGAGCGGATACAGTACTGTACTATCCCCCCCCCAGTCCAAAGCGCGATTTGCCACTGTCTTCCCACACTCTCACGCTTCACTCACGCCACGCCTCACACCATTTTCAGCTAATCAGAGCACGTAGAAGCTTCCAGCTCGCCTGCGCAGCTGCACCATAAGTATGGCAGAACACATAGCTTCCACTGGCCGTACCTTACTTACTTATATCCTCAATTTTCAATGGACTCACAAGATCCACGCTTTACTACGCCACCGCCTTATTACGGTAACCTTTATGACGCAGAGACTCCACCGTCTGCGCAGCCACGCTCTCCTCTTGAGATCCCTGAGTCTCAGCAGACTACGCAGTCCTGGGACTCCCGCAATAGCCCTAGGCCTCAAATCAACGAATCACAGCCCACAGATTCCTGGGGTTCACGTGATCTTCTCCCAGATTCTCAGCTTCTCCCAGACTCTCTTCTTAATGAGTCTATACCATCTCCTCCTCTCTTCGTCCCAGACTCTCAAGCAGACTCCTCTCAAGAGCTCTCTCAAGGGACTAATCACCGCCACTATACTTGTGCTCCTCAGACTTCACGTGATCTACGGCTCCAGATTCAAACAGCCCTCCTCTTCCGTATACCTCACGCAGAAATTAAGCAAGTACTTGATGTTACAGACCACCAGATCTGGTACGCTAAGAATCACCGCCCTACACCGCAAAAAGGGGCCGGTAAACCTCATAATATCGCACTCCATACTCCAGAAAAGGAGAAGCTAAAGAAGTGGCTCCTTGAATCGCCTTCTCACCGTCACGTGGCTTACTATAAGATGTCCCGTCACTTACCACAGCTTCACGCTAAGGAGAAGGCCTTCCGGACAGCTATTCAAGATATTAGCTACTGCCGACGAGTCTCGCGGAAGAAGGGTTATTCAGATGACCCTGAAGTTATTCAAGAGAGGCTAGACTTAGCAGAGCAGGGGAGTACGTGGCCAAGGCCTTACGTACAAAGGATCTGCTTTACTGACGAAGTCTGGGCCTTCGGCGGAGCACACACCTCGTCGTATATTACTTGCTTACAAGATGGCAGTGACCGCTTGCTCCCGGAGTGCGTACGACACAAGTACTCCAAGCTACCGTCGTGGATGTTCTGGGGCTGTATAGTTGACGGGAAGAAGGGGCCTTCGCTCTTCTGGGAAAAGGAGTGGGGGTCAATTAACTCTGCGCGATACGACGAGAGAATCCTCTCTCTAATGGAGCAATTTTTCCGGAATCATCCCCTTAGCCGGTACCGCTTCTGGCAAGATAATGCCTCTTCTCATCGCTCGTACGAGACGAAGCTAAACCTGCTCCTTCGCCATATCCCTACGATTCAAGCTCCTCGGTACTCACCAGACTTGAATCTCATTGAGCATGTGTGGAATTGGATGAAGAATTGGATTGAAGAGCATTACTGGCAGGCGCGATACGATCCCGCTAAGATCCACTTAGATCAGTTACGGCGGATCGTACAAGATGCGTGGGAAGCTGTACCAGACGAGTATATACAAGGCTTATATGATAGCTGGTGGAGACGGTGTGAGGCTGTAAAGGAAGCAAAGGGGGGGCCAACAAAGTACTGAAGATTGTAAATAGAGAAGAAAATGAAGACAGCTTCATCCTTCCTAATTGGGAAGCGGTGAGCACTCAATTGCGTGCCTTTAGTGGGGTGAGACGTGGAAGGAGATGGTGGCAAATCGCGCTTTGGACTGGGGGGGGGATAGTAGCAGCAACATGGCAGCAACATGGGCAACATGCCACATTGCCAGCAAGGCCGTCGATCTGAGTGCATGGGGTCCCGGTGCAGTGAGTGTGTGCAGTGCGCGCACACAGTGTCGGGCCCAACCGGGCGGGCTCGGCCGCGCGGGATTTGAAGGGATGAAAACTCGAGTCCTGGACGTTTTGGGCTGCATGTATCGATCTCAGGGCAGGGTGCCCGCTGCCCACAGCATATGGTTGGGAACATCCTGCCGTCTTGGGTTGATGCATGCCAACGGCTTCTCCGATTGAGTATTGTCGGCCTCTTTTGGAGCGACCTGGACGCCAAATGCCGTGGTGGCAGCTGCGCCGGCTGCAGAAAAAGCCCACAAAATCAAAAATTCGCATCGAGCCGGAGCATGTCCGTGGAGAAAATCTTTACAAGCCACACCGTGCGGCCAGCCACGAGCCACCAGCCACCGGCCGCCAGCGCAACAAAAGTCAGTCTGTGGCTTGACCAGCGCGGGAACCTTCCAGAACTCCAGACCTCCACCACACACTCCAGTCTCGGCATCCGTAGCCGCAGGCTCAGCCACAGCGGCCTCAGATTTCGCTCCCGTGGCTCGCCCAGAATCCCGAACCCCAGAACCCAGATCCCAGAACCCAGATCTGCATTGGTGAAAGCGCTCCAAGGCCCTGACCCTGAAATCTGGATCGTGTGGGGAAAAACGTGGCCGCCCTGCATGAGTCCGTCAGCTTGCCCAGGGACACAGGCTCCCAAAAACAAAAGGCACCATCCTGGGTCGCCCTGTCGTGCTGTCGTGTGTGGGCCGTGTGGCCGTGTGGCCGTGTGGCCGTGTGGCCGTGTGGTCGTGTGGGCCGTGTGGCCGTTGATCACCGATCCGGCACTTCAATGTACAGTAGTACCTAAGTAAGTACACTGCCATCTGGATCCAGCGCCTGCAGCCTTGTAGATTTGTCGCTATGTCTCCGTTAACACCCCGTGCAGTTAGTTCTCTCTCCTCGGTGCGGAGTTAACGCAAGCCAGACCAGCTGTGAGGTGCAGTGCCGAATGTCCGGTGTCTGCGCCCGTTGGGTGTGATTCCAGTTTACTATCATTGTTGTGCTGTGTTATGGTTTTCGGACTTACGGCCGCGCGGGTGTTACTCAGCGAGTCAGCTGCATTGTGTTCGTTGTTTTTGCTTGCGTGGACCCGGTGTCGCACCGGTACGAAGTCGGGCCAAAGTCGGATACACGACATCCTACTCAAAAGGGGTGTCGCGTTATCCAAACCTCGCGGTCAGAAAGCGAAGTCCCGCCGAGCCGAGCGTTCGAGACTTCGAGTGGTAGGCTGTTCGTGTTTTTCGGCAGCTCGACGGCCCCTGCTGATCACTTCGGAGATATTTTAAGAACGTTAAGTGCGAAGTTACGAGGTCCGGCAGTGGTAATGATCAGATCTCTGCTCAGGTCCTGGCGAGAGCGTTGGGAATCAAGCGATCTCAGCCTCCCAGATGTCTCTCCTTCTTCCCTTCCACCAGCCACAATTATGAAGCGCGCAAACAAGGTTATCGGGTCCTCGTATCTCCTTATCAGAAACACGACGTGGACGTGGAGATGCAGATCTCTCTTGCAAGTTATGCATGCTTCGTATTCAGTTGCAGTGGGCACTCAGCTATTCTGGGGAGAGCTCGATCGGCCTCATCCGATACCGTCGTCGCTCGCATGCAAGCGAACCAGTAAGAGAGGCTCCCTGGCGAAGGCCAGGTTTTCAGTTGTGGCTGTGCCCTCGACAGCCCCGCTCTTTTTTCGGCTGACAAACCCAGAGGCTCTGAACCTCCAGAAGCGGAACTTCTGCTTCTATCGGCGTGCGCTATGCTGCATCGGGCAAGGCCATCCAGGCTGGCTTGGATCGGCACGGAATTGTGGGTCAGGGGGTCGCATGGGAGTCTGAGGGCCCCCGAGGAGGGGCTGCCGTCGTGCGTCATTATTGGACTCACTCCACGCCAGTGACACCACCCAAAAAATCTGAATGTCCGCGTTTCTGCACTGCATCGCTGCCAGGGGTGTGACGGTATAGGATATATCGCTTGCCCCCCCAACATGAAGAGCCCGAGGAATACCGACGACTTTGCAACACAAATACTCTACCAGCCAGCCTATACACACGAGGAGCTGACAATACCATTCCCCCTTACGAGCACATGACCAACCGATTACGAGACACGCAAGCCACCTTCTAGGCCATTCCACCTGCCTTGGCACCCAGTCATAGCCCTTTACCACTTATAAGTGGCGACTCGATCCCAAAGTTTCTGCATCCACACCCTTTAACCCGCACTATGTTAGCATCAGCTACCATTCCGCATCGACGTCAACAGCATTCCTTCCAACATCAAACACTCTCCATCCCGAACAACTGGTCGTCGAACGCAAATATCTCGACCCCGCAACCACAACACGCAGCAACGGCGAACCCCATCTTCTCGTTCGAGGATCAGCCATTGCTTGACTACCAACACTACAACTTGAATCAGGCACAGTCGCTGATGCCGGCTGACAATCACAATAGTTGGCTCGAGAACGGCCAGCTTACACCACGATCGACGACGAGAGTCCACCACCGCGAGAGTTCTCTGAGTTCGCTGGGCTCAGCGGGGCCGGCATCACCATACACGGCGAACACTTCGAATCCGCAGGTGGTTGGGGATCTCTATCATGACTTCCACGACTTTCAGCCTACCTCGTCGAAGCCTTTGACTCCAGCGCATACGCCGTCCCAAGAAAGCTTCCTCCCGCCACACTACTCGAACTTTTACCACAACTCCAACTTTGCTTTCACAATGGGCCACGATGGTCTCACAAAGCCGACTGGTGACGCGGAATTGATGCCTGCACCGGAATTCAACCACTCGGGCAGACCGTCAATAGCATCAGCAACAGCCCGTGACTCACATTCGCCTTCCACGCCACCATCACATGAGGAGGAAAGGCAAAAACGTGGTGAGACTTCATTGTTCGATTCATGGTTGAATGAATACTTACAACACTACGACCATCAAGCATACAGAAACACAATGCCCAAACTCGATAGAACCATGACGGACATCTACGCGGACGAACTATACAATCCCAGTTTCCAGATCACTTCTGCCCCTCCGACTTCGACACCTGTACCATCCACCGTCACTCTCTCACCTCAAAACGATGTCTTCTCACAAAGACTCCAGGCTGCGAACAGTCAACATCTGAGCGCATCGAACACGCAAGTTCCCCTTACGATCCCTTCCCGAGAACGTTCTCCATTTCGGCAAGGTTCTCCTCTTGCACCGTCCCGGAACAATTTTGGGCCTCAGTCTCCCAACCTGAGATTTGGGACGGCAACACATCTGCGTGAGCAGCAGAAGGCAGAGAATGATGCAATGGCACTTCAGAGGCAGCTTGAACGAACATCCCCAGAGCAGACAACACCGAAGACAATCTCACCAAAGGATGTTGACCTCGTCTACCACGAGAGCGAGGAGGACGCCAATACACCACTATTTCCGCCTCAGCAACAAAGTCAAGGCCACCCATCGCATTACCGACAGCAACCCATCATCTCCCACGACGCCTCGGAGGCGGATGAGAATGCATCACAACGCAGCTACGGAAGCATGGCTACTACACGGCGGGAAAGCTCCTCGGCCTATTCAACATCCTCGCAAGCTACACAGCAGCAGCAGCAGCAGGGCGCGTTCAACTTCGTGCCACCTGCTGTGGCGGGCAGTGTTCGACAACTCCCGCAGCAGTATCCTTTTGTTCCTCAGTCGCTCAGACAGCTTAGCAATCTCTCTAACGTCAGCGAGGATTTTCCCGCGACGCTGACCTCAATGGAATCGAGCAGCAGCGAGTATGCGCCCGAACACTCAGAAAGCAAAAAGCCTGCAGCGACGTCTGCCGATACAGGAACGTACACATGCACATACCACGGCTGCACCTTACGATTCGATACTCCAGCGAAGCTGCAACGACACAAACGTGAAGGCCATCGAAACTCGGCGGCCGCGATCGCCAGCGGGGATGGGAGCGGTATGACCTCAGCGGCGCAGCGCAATTCTCAAGCGGGACCACACAAGGTACGTGCGGCAAAGGCTGCTGATCCAACCCAAATTCCAGCTCCTCTTCCCATTTCAAATCCATCAGTATTCAAGATGAAATCGAGCGCATATGCTGACTTGACACAGTGTGAGAGAATCAACCCGTCAACGGGAAAGCCGTGCAACACCATCTTCTCGCGCCCGTACGATCTCACGCGGCACGAGGATACGATCCACAACGCCAGGAAGCAGAAGGTCCACTGCCCGCTGTGTACGGAGGAGAAGACGTTCAGCAGGAACGATGCGCTCACCCGACATCTCAGAGTCGTTCACCCTGATCATGTTGATCTCTCCAGGAGCCGGCGCCGCGCGCACGAGTGAGCATGCCGTCGCTGGAGCTGGTGCTGGTGCTCGTTGGGCAACTCCGCTGGGCTAACACCATGTGTGGCGTGGCGTGGAGAAGTCGAGATGGGCCACGATCGCAGCGTCGTGGCCCCACCTGCACTGCTCAGTCCACTGCCCCCGCGTGAGTCTATCGGGCACTCAGGGTCGTCTTTCCTTCTCTGCAGGGTCTTCGGCAGATGACGGCAGCCCCGGGGAAGGGCTGGGCATCGTGGGAGAAAAAATGTGCAGTTTGGCAAGGACAGGCCGTGGAACGGCTCCACGTCGCAGGTCGCAGGTCGCGGGTCGCATGTCTCGTCTCGAGGACTGCGGCGGAAAGTCGGCAACAGCGCTGGCACCTTCTCGATGATTCGCCAATCGCACCACCACCACGACGAGCGGGTTTCAGCGTAATGACGTCACGGCCAGGATGCGCCCGACGTTCAATGTTCAACACTCACTCGCGGTTGCGGTTGCTGGCCTGCGACATTGATTTTCACGCCTTTCCTATCATGTCATATCGCATCATCACTTCATCACTCGTCGTCGCTCTGCATTTCTTGGCTTTGACTGCATTTTCTTGCTTGGGAGCGCGGCGTGCTTGGGTGGATCTTCGTCATTCTGCAAGGCGTGACGACAAATAATGAATGCATGCTTTCTTTAGCCACGACCGTCACGTGTACTTTTCTGTATTAAAAAAATTGGTTTGGGAGGAAAATGCCGCTGGTAAGCGGGCTGGGATAAATTAGACAGGTCATGCATTGTACCATTTTTTCTTCATCATTGTTTTTTTTTTTTTTTGCCAGCCGCGTGGTGCGTGGCATGTGTATTATTATGATGTGTGTATATTTGTCTATAGTTATGGATTACGAGTGAACGGGAATGATTAGATGATCTTGCGGGACCAGTACCCGTATTGTACACCAGTAGAAAGATTGTATCAAATACATCAATAAATTACACTTAGATCATTGGCTCAGCCTCATGAATTCATGTCTATCAGGCGCAGGTGATATTCGACATGTGACTCGACACTCGACCTATCCCGTTAACTTCTCACCACCACGGCACAGCCATCCTATTATGGTCGGTTCTGCTCTACAGCATCACCACCCATGACAGCGGCTCTTGCATCTTCGTACAGGGGTTTGATACCCGTCCATTTCTGGAACTATAGTGAAAGTCGTTAGCATTTCCGAAGTGCAACTGATCTCTTGATTACTTACCTGATACCAGCCCTGGGCACTGAGGACCTCCAACCCCGGAATGGTGACCCAGCCGGCATCTTTAGCCATCTGCATCAACGCGGTTTGGCTCGGCTTGTAGGCCATCTCAAGCAACGTCCGCTGCTGGGCAGTGTTCGATTTCGGGTGTCTCAACATCGTTGCCAAAATCTCACGCATGTTTTGCTCGATAGGTTTGTCAGCGGGTATTGTTCCAATGGCAACACGCGGAACCTCCGAGACGTTTTCCGCTGCAGAGAGTTCAGTCAAGGGGATGATGTTGAACTCTGCGGGGAAAGTAGAGATCATGGCTGAGAGTTTTGAGGGCGTGCGGGAAACGATGTAAATAGGAGAATGTGCAAGAGATTGAAGTGCATAAATAGCTGCTCGCGCAGTGCCACCTGCACCGATGACGAGGGCACTTCCTGGGGCCCCCGAGGAGATGGTGGAGTAGGAAGCAGACACAAGTGAGTGAGTCATCCCGAGCCAGTCTGTATTCTCCCCGATGAGGCGTGGGGGCTTGCCAGGTTCATCGGACGTTGGAACGATGGTGTTCACAGCTCCAATAATCTTTGCAGCATCTGTAATATCATCGAGAAGCGGGATAATATCTAGCTTGAGAGGAATTGTGACCGATGCGCCACCAAAATCTGGGGACCGGATGACCTCTTTCACATCCTCAGCTTGGTCGGTCTCGAGACGCGAGTACTCGTGAGGGAGCCCTACTTGGCGAAACAGAGTGTTGTGTAGGGCAGGGGACCTCGAGGCAGAGATCGGCGTCCCGAAGAGATAGAAAGACTTTGGTTGTATCTCGCCCAGCAGTGATAATCCCTGACGAATCTCAGCTGCAGAAAGTTGACCGGGGGCAGCTTTGAAGGGCAGAGCTTGATGCGATACCGGGGTCATAAAGCCATTCAGGACTCTGCTTAGCTTGCCGAGAACACCCATATTGATGGCAATCAAAGGGACATCATGAGCTGCAGTCATGTTGGACTTGAACTTTGCGAGATCAAAGTTATCCTCCATGGTCTTAGCAGAACCAACGAGTTTGATGATATCACCGTATTGGAGGGCTCTGTTGTAGTACTGAATCCAGCCGCCGTTCTTCCACGAGAGACGCCCATGAGGATCATGATGGGAGGCGATGATTTTAGAGAAACCTTTGGCTTCCGTAACGCTTTGCAAAGTCTCGTCGGGCAACATAACCTCCAGGTCGATATATTCCAGTCCCATCCTTACAGCAGCTTTGTAAAGCTTGAGCGCTTCTTCCTGGGCATTATCGGGGAATCGGCCACCTTGACTAACCGTCCGGATGGTGAAAATCAATGGCAGTGAGACAATTGACCTCAAATGTGCTATTTGAACACTTAGAAAGTCGAGAGTCGGGATTCCATCCTTAGAGTTCGGATCCTCAAGTAGATCAACCCTAACTTCCACTGCATCTGAGCCAACGGCAATAAGCGGAAGTGCCTCAGCGGCAGAAGATATATCTGGCATCGTAAGAGAGACAAAGAATGTGTGTTGTTTTTTTCGAAATTCCTCGAAGTGAGTGCTCTGTCCAGAGATCAAAGAAAGAAATCTTGCGAAGTCGTCGCGAGCCACGGAAAGAGCCCCCGTCTCCCCACTCTTGCTGTGATATTGGAAGTTGCTGCACTCTTGAAACCACGGCTTTCGCCTTAAGTATACACCCATCATATCTTCCACATATGCCGGGCGAGTTTTGTCGATCTGGAGGTACTCCATTACCTGCTCCGTGTCTCGATGCACGAGAAGGACAATGCCACCAGTCTTGTGATAGTCGGAAAGAAGTTGGCGGGCCTCTGGCATCTCGACGACGCCGCCTCCACAAGCAAAAACGTATCCCTTCGGCTTTTCAGTAATCACCCGCTTAAGCAGGGAAAGCTCAGTATCTCTAAAGCTCTCCCAACCATTCGCTCGAATAAATTCTGGTATAGTCATGCCAACAGTTCGCTCAAGCTCAACATCGAGATCCAAATGAGGCCTGCCCAAAAGCCTTGCTGCCCAGCCTCCAGCCGTTGTCTTTCCCGCGCCGCGCATGCCAATGATGAATAATGAGTTGTCAGAAAGAGCAGAGGAGTTCTGGCTTGTAGCTTCTTCACCCTTTATCTCTCGTCCAGCCAGGTGAATATTAAACGAGAGAGCCAGAATATCCCACCATCCGGGCCAAGTTTTCCCAACACATTCCCGTTCACTGACCAGAACCGGAGACGGGGCAGCAACCGAGAGTACGCTGAAGCTCATTGCTACGCGATGATCATCGTAACAATACACTCCATCCTGAGGGGGGTTCAGCGTAGCGGCGGGCTTCCCATCCACTTCGATTCCATCATCAAACTCGCGGCATACCACGCCGAACTTTGCGAGCTGGTCCTTCATCGCAACTATTCGGTTGCATTCTTTTACTCGTTGATTGGCTATTCCCTTGATCCGTGTGGTACCTTTTGCTACAGCAGCCAGCACAGACGCTGTCAAGAAAGCATCTGTCATCGGTTCCATGTCAACTTCGTTTATTGCACTCAGTTGCCCAGGTGAAGGCCCGGTCACAGTGGTGGAAAAATCATCTTGGATGACTGTACAGCCCATTGGCTTTAGGACTTCCACAGCAAAGCGGGCGTCTCCCTGCAAAGACTTTGAACCTATGTTTGGTATTGTGCAAGTGGTTCCGGAAATTGCTGCGACTGCGAGAGGGTATGTGGCGGAGCTAGCGTCACTCTCTACGATATACTCGGCTGGATTCCGATATACACCGTGCGGGATGTGATAAGTGTGGTCCTCGGTCTTGGATCGGACCACATGGATTCCAAAAGTAGCCATCATCGCAGTCGTCATGTCAATGTAGGGCTGAGAAATTGGCTTTCCTCCAACAAGGCGCAAAGTGACGGGCTTTTTCGCATACGGTGCGCACATCAGCAGCGATGACACATATTGAGAAGAAATAGTGGCAGCAAGCTCGATTTCGCCGCCTGTAAACCCACCAGAAGCTGGTACATCCAGTGGGAGACTATGCTCCTTTTCGAGGTATTTGATTCCAATGCCGTTGGCCCGAAGAGAGTCCACAAGGGGACCTATTGGTCTGGCCTTCATGCGAGAGTTTCCAGTGATGATCGTGGATGATACAGTGGAGGGTTTACACAGTGACAATACCGTCGTCAAGAATCTAGAGGCGGTGCCAGCGTTGCCGATATAGAGTTCTGTTGGACTAGCTCGCAGGTCACCACCTTTTCCCTTCACAACCAAAACTTCGCCAGCATCTTCCCATCTATAGGTGGCACCTCCAAGCTTTGAGATTGCAGTAAGCATAAATTCTGTATCATCCGAGTGAAGCAAATTTTTGATACGACAAGTTCCAGTGCCGAGCGCCGCCAATACAAGAGCACGATTTGAAATGCTTTTCGACCCTGGAGGGGTAACCTCAGTTTTCAAGTCCTTTGGGACCGCTGGAGTAACCTCGATTGCATTCGAAAGGATTATTCCGATAGTTCTATCTTCTACCACGGTGGCTCTCGGTTCGTGTGTCTTTCCAATTGCAGAGAGAAGGACAATTTTCTTCTTCTTGCCGTCATTCTTCTTGTCCACCCCCATTTTCTGGAGAAGGATATCTACTGGGCAGAGCTTCCCAGCTGTAATCTTCTGGATACGTTTGTCTTGCAGTGACGTTGGAAGTCCATAGCTTGAGATGCATTTGATGAGGCGTGCTACAGCACCAGGTTTCAAGATCCCAAGATGACGGGCCAGCTCTGCTTCCTTAACCATTCCGATTGCAACCGCCTCGCCGTGCAAGACCTGAGGTGTGAGAATTGCCTCATAAGCATGTCCAATAGAATGGCCGAAGTTGAGAAGATTCCTAAGACCCCCTTCCCGCTCATCTGCTGACACTACTCCGGCTTTTATTCTTGCCGATCCCAGGACAATCCTCTTCAGAATATCTCTGATAGGGTCCAATCTGCTGAAAGCGTCGGACGCTCTATTTCGGATTGTTCCCATTAGCAGAGTTGCATTATCCTCCAAAGCGGCAAATTCGACCTCGTCCCAGATCGCTGCTGTCTTTATCACTTCTGCCATGCCATTCACAAATTCACGAACGGGTAAGGTTTCAAGGAATCTCAGATCAATATAGATCCTCTGAGGTTGCCAGAAGGCGCCGATGAGGTTTTTGCCTAACGGAGTGTCGATTGCAGTCTTGCCTCCAATGGATGAGTCGACCATGGCGAGAAGTGTAGTGGGCACCTGTACAAAGCGCACACCTCTCATGAATGTTGCAGCGACGTATCCGATCATATCTCCAATGACACCTCCCCCGAGAGCGATGATGACCGTGTCCCTCGTGCATTGTTCTGACAGCATCCAATCTTCAATCTCAGCTTTAGTTTCTCGGCCTTTGGAGGTTTCTCCAGGAGGGATCTTGTATGTAAGAAGTCGTGGGGGCGCATTCGATGTCGATACATAATCCTCGAAGGCTTGCTTGAATGCCGGTACATAGAGCGGTGAGAGGTTTGTATCGGTAATGAGGATGTAGGTAGAGGAGGGAAGGTTGGAGAGCAGGTCCTCGACGACAAAGTTCCGCCAAATGTCGAAGTCAACAACGATGTCTTCCTTTCCCAAGATCGCAATTCGCGTCGGAGCATGGGCTGACATCGAGCCCATGTTGCTGTTTGTTCAAATTGGGGTATCTGCTCTCAAATGCAGAGACAAGCGATGCAAGGGCTTTTAAGAGGCAGAGAGGTGTGTGTCCATGCGATATTCGGTTGGGGACCGCAATAGCAATTGCAATTGCAAATGGATCTCGGGGACCTGGACACAGAAGGTGATCTAATTGATGGATCGGATGGGCAGCAGCTGAGGCTGGGACAGGACTGCACGTCACGGCACAGCACAGCACAGCACAGCAGAGGAAGGCGACGAGGTGAGTGTGAGTGTGAGTGTGAGTTCGAGTGTGAGTGCGGGTGTGAGTGTGGGTGTGAGTGTGAGTGTGACTGCTGAATGTAAATTTTATGACTCCCCTCTCTCCGAAATAATTTTTGCAAGGGACCTACATTAGCGTCGGTGGGGATACCAGGGGTTGATGGCTGGTGGGGATGGCTCGCGCCCCCGGTTAGTTCATGATACACCGAAATCCGGGCCGAAAATCAACGTTTTCTATATTAACTTCCATAATAATGACAATTAAATTTTTAAATATTTACAGAGGGCAATCCTATACTACGCATTAATTGATATTGTTTTTTAAGAGAATCTAAGTGTGCTAGCTGTTAAAGAACTTAATCGGGGTTTTGCTTTGCAGGCTGGATTCGCAAACAAATTTGGCGGGTGTGTGCGTATCATGACCACGACTAAGTGGAGGCTACACTTCGGCAACCTGCCCTCTCATCTTCACTCCATTGCTCTGTTCCCCCTTGGGACGCAATCCTGTCCTCGCCGTATCGTGCCGTCCGCAGTATACACTCTATTCTATTCTTCACGGTCCGTTGAGCGGAGCACCGCTATCTATCTGCTTCATCATCCCGGCGACGGCTTTGAATTATTTATGAGATGAATGTGTGGAGTTTCAAGATGGTTGTCATTTGATCTACGGGGAATACTATATACTATGCTCATCTTAGCATACTGGCCTTCACTTGACTTCACTTACCATGGCTTTAAATGCAGGAGTAACTACGCTAAGTCACTTCAAACGTTTTCTCACTAATTTTGTTCGTACTAGCCCCGTGACAATTCCACATTGCTTTTCTCTCAGCCGCAACCTCCTAGTTTAAAAACAGACGACAAACGTCGGGACAGCCTTACCCGCTTTGAAACACACGAAACCTCGAACCCCTATCGAGGCAGTATGTGGGCGGTGCTTTACGAGTATGCTTTTGCATTCAATTCTCTTCCGTTAGGCCTAGTGTCACAATAGTTGCCAAGACCACACTTGTTCTTCAGCTGCCGAGGTTCTTACCGGACCAAATACCTTTCAGCTTGCTGGTATGGCGGACTCTGTAGTGACGGCTGGCGAAGGCTCAACTGCCCCAGGTGAGGAACTGAACGGCGGAAAAGGATTTGGGTGACCGTATGGAAGACACAGGTGAGCCTTTTCGTAGTCCTAATAAATGACTCCCATTTTGACCGATGCGTCGAAATGCCTCCTTGGAGAATATTCAACCGATATAAAATTTGCTGACAGTGTTCATCCAAGTTGTTGCAGGAGCAGGAGTGTCAACGAACTGATCAGTCGAATTCGGGGTCCATCTTGATGGCGCTCCTCTGACAGATAGATTTGTGGACCGACCTTTGGAGATACAGCAGCTTCGGGAGAGGTTAGTTCCCCGGTCAGACGACATCAGGCGGCGAGTGGTAGTTGTTCATGGGGAAGCGGGAGTTGGCAAATCTCAACTATCGATTGAATTTGTAAGGAGATATGCGACTGACTTCAGCTCCGTTTTCTGGGTCGATGGCACTACTGAAGAAAGTCTCACATGGAGAATTGCTGCCTACAACGCCACTTGAAGGGGCATGAATTCTCTCCTGAAGCTCAATTGTACACCAGATCATCCGCACACCTCAGACATGCTGTGGTTGGGTTATTGCGGTGGTTCAGCATCAAAGAAAATAATCGGTGGCTTCTGATTATCGACGGTCTTATGACCGAAGCTCTCTCTTCAGATGATGATGTTCAGACCGTCAAGCTCGAGTCGTTTTTGCCAACGGCGGATTAGGGCAGCGTCTTGATTACCACTCGTAGCGTACAAGAAGGTCACAAATACGACTACGCGCTGAAGTTGGAAACTCTGGGTATTGAGCAAGCTGAGAGTCTGATAGCAGAAAAAAACAGAAAGCAATGGCAAGTTAGGTGTGATAGAGTAAAGGATGGCGGGCGATATGTGGCTTACTCTAGCATAGAATTAGGGCCACCTGATCAAATCAAAGAGTCACTCAACCTCCTCGAAAAATCACCAATCGCGATCAAGCAAGCTGGCGCTTTCATCAGGGAGACCAAGTCTACTATATCAGGTTACCTTCAACGGTATAAAAGCGCCTTGGTACAGCTCAGGCAATTGGGTTGTGTCCTAGAAACTCCTCTCGATACACCTCCGAAAGAACCCGTCTTGGTAACAACGACTATTAGTTACGATCACATTAGCACCGAGGCCGAGACTGCTGCAAAGTTTCTAAAGCTCTGGACTTACCTCGATAACCGAGACTTGTGGTATCAATTATTTACTCCCGATGATCCATTGCTTGCGCAATCGGAGTCTCTGTGGTGGTTCCGCTGGGCAATCCGAACACCGGAGGGATTTGAAAAAGCTATGCATACGTTGAAGGCATACGGTATGATTCAATCAAAGGAGAACTCATCCGGATACTTTCTTCACCCTGTCATCCATGAGTGCGACGTATGGACGATTTCTAAGGATAAAGATCCCGAATTTGCATGGCTAGCAGTTAGGACTGTGGGACGAGTGACGCCGTCTGGCTCCAGCGAAGATGAGTTGTGCTTGAAACAGTGATTAAGCTTTCATGCAGACCGCTGTTATCACTTAATCGTGGAAAATGCGGCGGACCCTCACTTCACATTGAAGAATCCTTTCTTGCCGCAAGGTGTGAAGTTACACACAGCTCCGGTTTACACATCAGCAGTTAGCAGACTGAGGCAACTCTACACAAGCAAGAAAATCACAAGCAAGGCCAATGAGTTACTACTTCGAGTTTCCAGCGGATATAGCGATATCCTTGGTGCCGAGAATGACGTTACGTTGAAGTCTATTGGTAGCCGAGCCGCAGTGTTAGCCGCCGACGGCAAGCTGGATGAAGCTGAGAGCTTGTTTCTTCAGGTAGAAAAAGGTTTCAGCAATACTGTAGGTCCTAATGATCCTTTGACGTGGAGGGCAGGCCAAAACCTCTCTGTGGTACAGCAAAAGCTAAAGAGGGCCGACCTCGCCGAAGGCACACTTCGCCGTGTGCTCAACTCGGTTGAGAGTACAGCAGGCCCAGGTGATTCTCGCACGATTCGGATTGTCAGGGCTCTGAGTGGGTTTTGCTTACTTGAAGGACGATTTGAAGAAGCCGGAAACCTCTCTCTTCGAGTACTTTCAGTGCAGAAGACTTCGAAGTGACCTGAATATTTTGAACACTTGAAATCTATGCTTCTCTTAGGCCTGAGTTGCATTAATGCTGATAAACCCGCCGAAGCCGAGAAGATGATATTGGGTTGCTTTCATGAGTACGAGGAGAATTCAGTCTCCGACGTTCCCATGTGTTTGGGACTAGTTGTTGTGGTAGCTGAGCTGTATCAAAAGCAAGGCAAACTGGATCAAGCAGGTCACATGTTCCTCCAGGCAGTGGAGGGTTATGAGCGAAGTCCTGGCAATCAGCAAAAAGAGATGGCAGATGCCGCATACAACCTGGCTACCTTCTACACCTTCCAAGGCAAGCTGGAGGATGCAGAAAAGATGGAATTGAAGGCGATTCAAGGGTACAATGGCGCAGTAGGGGCAGGCCACCATTATACTTTGGACGCGCTGAACAATCTCGCTAATAAAAAATAAAAATAAATTCCTTTTAACGTGCTTTATTAGTTTACAACTATGTAGCACGGCTAGCTAAGCTAACGTGAGTCTCAGTAGCTAATATATAGTACCAATTTCTAATATAAGTGCAATAAATAGTGAGGGACGTACCTAGTAAAACAAAAACTTAAGGAAATAAAGAAATGAGTATAAATCGCAAATTCCTCCACTAATCACTATTCCCCTTTTACTATTCCTCCTCTCCTATTTCCACCTCTACCTCTACCTCTATTTCCTCAGTTTCCTCCTATAGCTCCTAGTTACTTTCCTCACTTTCTTCCTCACTCTCTTCCTCACTCTCTACTTCTTCCACTACTCTTACTTCCTCTACTTCCTCCTTATTTCTCTCAATATACTATTTCCTTATATATATACTAGTCTCTTTTAAGAATACTAGTGTGTTCGGTATACTAGTCTCTTTTAAGAATACTAGTATATTTAGTATACTAACCTCTATATATAATAGGATCTATAGGTTAAAAGCACTAGTATCTAAGCTACCTTAGAATAGACTAAATAGTCTAATTCGTTCCTTTTTATATAGCTCGTAATATAAAAGAAGGTGCTTTATATTCTCAGTTTTACTATATTTATATTTATTATTAGATACTATTTTTAGCTTATATAAATAAGACTTTAGGTATCTATAGCCTAGCTTTAATTAGAAGAAGGTACTAGCTAGGGGCCTTAGTTGTCACGGCGGGATCAATGCAATGGTCGAGGCTCAAGGTTCAAAGAATCTCGTGTATTGAAAATACTAAGCTAAGGGGCAAAGAAGGGAGGAGTCCCTCGACCTTTAAGAGAGTCTTGCCAAGATCCCTAGCTTAGTCCCGCGTTTCGCCCCTAGCCCCTGATACCTAGCCCCTGGCAGATTATGTGGAGGTGCCAGCCGTCACATTAGTATTCTTAAAAGTAAGTATATCTTTTTTGATATTTTCTATAGATATATATTACTATATAATTCTAGCTAGGATACTAGTTATAACAAGTCGAGACCCGATTAATATACTTGGCTAGAGAGCCTTCACTCAGGTCACATGACCTTAGACATGTCTATAATTATATAATATACCCCCTTTAGTTAATATAGTAACCTAAGTATTACTCAGGGAGCTTGGATACCTTAAGGAATACGATTCCTGTCCTCGCTTCTTTTTTTCTCTTCTCTTTTCTCTTTAGAGAATTCTATTTAGTTAATTGAACTACTAGTCTTCTTTATATAAAGGCTTAGCCTATAATATTAGAATTCTCTCTCTCTTATCTTTATTAACTAGAGATTATATACGTATAAGACTAGAAATAAGGAGAAGCTTAAACATATATATATAGATAATGAAGCTTAGAGTAAACAAAGCTAGAAGTAGACCTTAGTCGAAACTACTTATAAAGCTAACGTATTAGTAAGATTCTAGAAGTATACGAAAGCTAGAAGTAAGGAGAAGCCTAAACCTATATACAGACGACGAAGCTCGGAGTAGACGAAGCTAGAAGTAGACCTTAATCAAAACAACTTATAAAGCTGACGTATTTAGTAAGACTTTAGAGTATATAGAAGCTAATAATAGAGAGTACCTGAAACCACATATAGAAGCTAGAGTACTAGTATACTAGTTAATATTAGAGGTTATGAGTTCTTCCTAAACTAGGCTTAAGAAGGGAAACCTACTAGACCCCTCTATTATATGAAGATATAAGAGTAGAACTCCTAGTAGTTAATTAGATAAATAGATAACTATATAAAGCTGAGATAATAGACGAAGTACCTTAGTAGCTACGAGAAGCCTTTATAGTATATTCCTAATAGCTATTAGAGCTAGTAGCTTAATAAGTAAACTTAATAGCGACCCTAGCTATATGAATTAATTTAATTAACGAATACACGATAACCCTGAACCCCTCCCGAATATAGACGCCCCCTCTAGTCTATATACCTTAACTCTATATATATCCCTAGCCCCCTATTATAAAACGACTAAAGGCTTACCTCTTAAACCCTAATAAGTTTAGTAGGGACGATTTAGCCTATTACCCTTAGTTCGAGGGACTTCTAAGGGCGAAGCTAGAAATTAATAATAAAGTAATTAGTAAGGAAAGAGAGAAAGTCTAGTATAGGTTTAGATACTTATTTAGAGAAGTAGCGAGTAAAATATACCTATAGCTAGGATATATATAAAAGGAAAGAGAGTTTATAGTTAAAGGGCTATTTAAGTAAATAGGCCTAGCTTTCTAGGACCTAAGGAAGTAGTAGAAGGCCTTAGGAGAATTAAACTAGGTCTAGTGGAAATTAACTCCCCTAGGCGAGTTTTTGAGCGATTTTAATTACTTAATCCTAGAAGTAGAGGGATAGGGCTAGTAAGACAAGATTAAGAAAGAGTATCTTAAGGCTACTATCTTAATAGAACTTATAAAAGGAATAATAAGGATAAAGGAAGAAGAGTTATATAAGGAATATTACTCCTAGTTATGAATAATTAACGACTAACTTATTAAAGTTAAGAGTATAAAGGCCTATTACTTGAACTAGTAAAATAAGAGACTATTTTTTTATTTTTTTATTTTCCTTTTAATGTGCTTTATTAGTTTACAACTATATAGCACGGCTAGCTAAGCTAGCGTGAGTCTCAGTAGCTAATATATAGTACTAATTTCTAATATAAGTGCAATAAATAGTGAGGGACGTACCTAGTAAAATAAAAACTTAAGGAAATAAAGAAATGAGTATAAATCGCGAATTCCTCTACTAATCACTATTCCTCTTTTACTATTCCCCCTCTCCTATTTCTACCTCCTCCACCTCTGCTTCCTCCCATAGCTCCTAGTCACTTTCCTCACTTTCGGCTTCACTTTCTACCTCACTTTCCACTTCTTCCACTACTCTCGCTTCCTCTACTTCCTCCTCGTTTCTCTCAATATGCCATTTCCTTGTACATATACTAGTCTCTTTTAAGAATACTAGTGTGTTCGGTATACTAATCTCCGTGTGTAATAGTAGCCGTAAGTTAAAAGCACTAGCTTCTAGGCTACCTTTGAATAGACTAAATAGTCTAATTCGTTCCTCCTTATATAGCTCGCAATATAAAAGGAGGTACTTTGTATTCTCAGTTTTGCCACATTTGTATTTGTTATTAGACGCTATTTTTAGCCTATGTAAATAGGACTTTAAATATCCGTGGCCTAGCTTTAATTGGAAGAAGGCACTAGCTAGTAGCCTTAGTGTTCCTAAAGGTAGGTGTATCTTTTTTAATATTTTCCACGGTATATATTACTATACGATTCTAGCTGGGATACCGGTCTAGTATAAGATTCTAGGAGTAGGCTATACTCCTTATTTCTTTACTTTATTAATCTGGACCCCTAGGAAAGCAAAGGAGGTTTTTACTAATTCTAGTTCTAATATAGGAGAAGTAGTACCTATTTTGGCTAGTACGTCTACTTCTTCGTTCCCTATTATATCTATATGCCCTAGAACCTAGATTAGTTCTATATTAGCTCCTTTAGCTTTAAGGGCCTTAGTAGCTAATATAGCTCTAATCTATTGACTTTGTCCTAGCTTATTAGAAGGAGTTTTTAGTCTCAGTAAACTAGCTTAGTTATCTATATAGATATTAAAAAGCTCCCCTCTCTTTGCTTTACTACTAGCGTACTTAATAGCCCTAGTGACGCCTTCTAGTTCTCTGTTATAGACTATAGCACTAGCTCCTATATTCTAGCTTTCTCTATATTTAGCTACGACCGGAATATAGGGAGTTTCGTGACTATAAATAACGAGCCCTAGGCCTATTCCGTCTCCTTTTTGAGTTTGAGATCTATCTATATATATAGACTATATAGAGCTATTATTATATAAAGTCTTTAAATAGAGATTATATAATATAGTAGTCTCTTCCTTAGGCTATCTTAATATAGTGATTTTATAAGGTACTTCTCTATCCTAAGGAGGAAAGTAAAAGTGTCTTATAGTCTCTAAGTCCTTAGGATCTATAAGGCCCTTAATAGAATTAACTATAATTTCGACTTGTGATATTTTAGCCTTGCGATCTCGAACTAGATCTATATTTAGACTATAAATAGAGTCTATATTAGAGTCTATAGATTCTAATTACTTAGATCTTTGGAAGGACTTCTTAAACTCTAGCCTAACTAGGTATTTTAGGCTATATTTAAGGATACGAAAGGCATATCGACGACGACTATAGTTTAGCCTTATAATAGGGGGGACTAAAGCTAATTCGACCTCTATAGGGATAATAGGAGCTAATTTAAATACTCCTAGAGTTTTCCTTAGGGCTAGGTTCTAAATAGCTTATAAAGGCCTAATTTGAGCTTTGTTTTCTGTCTTCTACTATAATAAGGAACTATAGTCTATTACACTAGTAATATAGGCTAAGTATAGCTGTCTAATTACAAATAGAGATAAACCACGTGATATATTCGTGAGTCTTTATACTCTATAGAAGGCTTATTTTGCTTTAGAAGCCCTAAAGGCTATATATTCCTTAAAACTGAGCTTTTCGTTATAATAGATCCCTAGCTATTTAACTACTTTACTTAAGGGAGACTAAGGCTCTATTAGGTAGCTTTAAGCTAGGCTTATTCTTAGAACTATTAAAGTAAATAAGCTTAGTTTTATCTATATTAAAGCTAATAGTATTCTTTGTTCCTAGCTATGAATATATCCTTTACTTCTCTTTCTAAAGTCTTTATATTTTGTTTAAGACTTTTAGAAGTAGTAGTAAGGGTTATATTGTCTAAATAAGAGCTAAATCTAATATTTACTAACTTAAATAAGTCTCTGATATAAATAAGGAATAATATAGGTAATATAGGGCTCCCTTGTAGAATACTAGTAAGTATAGACTTAAAGACTTCAATACTATTATTAAAAGCTAGTCTTAATACTCGGTTATCTAAGAACGACGATACCCAGAGAATAAGGCTAGTAGGGAGTAGTAAACTAATTATAATCTATAATAGCCTATTCTTGGATACGTGATTAAAGGCACCTTTAATATCTAGAAAGAGAGTACTAGTTTTTAGCTTATAGGACTTATTAGCTTCTACCTTATTTTGTAGTAGTAAAGCGGTATTAATAGCTAACTTATATAGCCTACCTCCTATTTGAGAGGGGTGTAATAGGGTACTAGTCTCGGCTAAATAGCTAAGTCTCCTAGCTAATATTCTCTTAGAAACCTTCCCTAAGTAATTAAGTAAGGAAATAACTTAATATGCTTTAGGTAAGGAATAGTTTAGTTTTCCTGATTTCTTTAGAATAAAGCTAGTAGCTTGTTTCTAGACTTTAGGGTAGTATCCCTTATTAATAAATAAGGAATATAGCCTATAAAAAATGTCTAGAGTAGCTCTATAAGCGTGGACTATAATCTCTTGAGTAACTAAGTCTGGTCCTGGGGTTTTCCCTTTATCTTAGAAGTATAAGCTTGTTCTAGCTCTATTTTAGATAAAATAGGCTATTCCTACTTTGAACTAGGCTTATAGTTTATTAGACTAATAGGCTTAGTATGAGGAGGTAGTAGGAAAAAGCTTAGTTCTAAAGATATTACACTTATCTTGGAAAGTTGACTTAAGCTCTCTATTACTATTTAAGATACTAGGAATAGGTTAGTATATAGTATCTTTAGTATATTTCATAGCTTTATAAATCGACTAGGAGTCCTTATTCTCTAAGAACTTATTCTAGTGCGCTAGCTTAGTGCTTTTAATAGTATTAAAATAGGTGTTTTTTGTATTCTAGAGTTCTTGTTTATAGAGAGTATACCCTGAGGCTTTAGACTTATAGCTATAGTATAGTATTGATTTACGTAAAGTCTTTAAGTCCTTATTCTACTAGGGTTTCGAATACGGACTAGTAGTAGATTTTGGAATACTATTACTAGCTACTTCTACTATTCTATTTGTAAAGTCTTTAGCTAATAGATCTAGTTCTTGATTTGTACTATTAAGTGGAAAGGGTATATTATTAAGGCTATTAATGAGATAGCTTATAAATTTTTCCTAGTCTACTTTCCTAGTATTAAATCTAACTAGAGTAGAACTAGAGCTAATAGTCGATTTACTAATAGTAAATAGAACCCCGGAGTAATTAGAACCTAATTCTAGTAGTACTTGCTAGTCTTTAATCTTAGTTACTATTCTACTAGTAGTAAAACTTAAGTCTAATATAGAGGGAGTAGATATATTAGATCTATAGAAGGTACCTTCCCCTGGTTTATTTAATAGCCTTAAAGAGTGAGTCTCTATATAGCTAATTAAATGAGTAGTATAAGTACTAGGGGGTCTTAGGGGATCCTACTAAGGATAATGTATATTAAAATCACCTAGTAATAAAGAGCTATCCTCGAGAGTAGTAGGTAAAATGTCCTCTCTTAGTATAGTTAATATACTATTATTGTCCTCTAGGTGAATTGTATTATAGAAATTAATTAGTTGCATTTTTAGTATACCTAGACTTAGTTCTATAATTAAGTAATTAGGATTACTTAGTGAGTTTAAGGCTAGACTAGCTTATAGCTCGCGAGCTATATAAAATAAGGTTCTAGGCCTTAAGGTACTATAGTTCGGGAGTATTTAATAAAAACTAGGGTATATAATAGAACGATATTCCCGATTATTATCCCCTATTATTACCCAAGGCTCCTAAACTACTAGGACTTTAATATCTAGTTCTATAGCTAACTCTAAGACATTTTCAGTAGTAGCACTATTATGATTTATATTAACTTATAGTACTTTGACGTAGCTACTTATTAATAGGAGTAATAATAGGAATTGTAGTAGCTATAGTAGCTTATTTAATAGCTAAGTAGACCTCACATTACTTCGAGCTAGCTAAGTGGGTAGTACTTAAGTAATTAGAGCATTTAGTAGTCACGTGAGGGCATTTTTTACCCTTCTTTTTATAGATAGAGTAATAATGATTCTCAGTTATATGACCCTCACCATATAGTAAGTACTTAGGGTCCTTTTTGTAAATAGAATCTAAGTATCTATACCCTACATACCTAGTGCACTATATAGTACTAGAGATAGTATAATATTTAACTACCTTAGTAGAGATTCCGGCTATAAGGAGTCTATTTTTAATAGCTCTATTAGCCTAAGCCTTGGTAGGGAATACTACTACTACTAAACTAGCTCGCTAGAGTCCTAAGTCTCTTTTTTCCTTAGAAGTAGCCTAATAAGGCTAGCTAATAGGCTCTAGTCCTTTATTAAAGGTCTTAATCTCTTCTAGGACTAAGTCCATTCCCTTATCTATATTAAACTCCCAAATAGGTAGTCTATAGATAATAACTTTATACTATAGTTCTCCTTTTTATATACTTATAACTAAGGGAAGTACCCCCTTTATAGTAGCTTCGCTTTAAACCAGAAAATTAGAATTAAACTCAGGGGTAGTATTTACTATAATATTACCCTTTAAGGAAAGAGAGACTATAGAGATTACTAATCCCTTAATCCCCTTATCGTGGAAGGTAGAATTAAGTAAATTGCGAGTTGAAATAGCAGAGAATGAGCTAGCCTACTCCATATGAGCTAGTAGGAAGGTACTTTTCCTAGAGAGGGCTATTGACTTTTTTGTACTAGTGTTACGAGCACTAGAACCACTAGGTGGTTTCTTAGTATCACGAGCACTACCGCTACTAGTAAGTATACTAGTGCCTTTCCCTCCCTGATTTTTGGACTTAGTATGTGATACTAAAGTCTAGTCCTTTTCCGAGTGTGATTGTGAGTCTTCCGTAGCGATTTTAGCTCAAGTAGGCTTCTCTGAGGTGGTTTTAGCTTAAGTAGCTTATTTAGCTTAAGTAGCTTACTAGTGTCTTGCTTGATTTTCGATCCGTTTAATAGCATTTTCGAGGTTCGTTACTTGAGAGGCTAGTAAAGTACTAGTGTGGCGGATCCGGCCATATTCTATATATTCCCTAAAGATTTCTACTAAATCTAGTAGTCTGGATTACTAGTCATATGAAGGCAATATATTAATAGCTTTAAGTAATAAGCTACGGGCTTCGCGGATTAGTAATTTAGCCTCGTTCGAGGCCTGGTTCTGGAATTAACGTTCGTTTCCGAGGTTTTGGTATTCCTTATCGATATCGCTATTGATATTACTTGAGCTAGGGCCACGCTTTAGCCTATTCTGGGTACGGCTCGCACGAGCCGCACTAGCCGAATTAGTCGAGGGAAAAGGGGCTGCGAGTTCGTTTAAGGAGATAGGGTTTGCGGTTAAATCGAAGCTAAAGCGAGTCCTCTAGCTAAGTCGAGCTAGTGGGGAGGTAGCAGGTAGCTATAGCTGATCCGTAGGGCCCTCTGGAAGCTCTCCGAGGTCCTGGGGGTCCGTAGTGGGGGGGCTAGAGCCCCGGGGGTCTAGGGGGGCTATTTAGCCTGCTCTAGCTCTACTTATAGTAGGTTCTAGAGCCTGGGGCTAAAGGGCTGAGGTGTATTAAGTGAAGTCTGAAGGTAGATGAAGTCCTTAGGTGAAAGTAAGGGGGGTGAAAAATCCGAAAAAAAAGTTGTATGAGGACTAGACTTAGTTACTTAAGAGATTATAGTCCACGCTTATATAGCTACTCTAGACATTTTTTATAGGCTATATTCCTTATTTATTAATAAGGGATACTACCCTAAAGTCTGGAAATAAGCTACTAGCTTTATTCTAAAGAAATTAGGAAAACTAAACTATTCCTTACCTAAAGTATATCGAGTTATTTCCTTACTTAATTACTTAGGGAAGGTTTCTGAGAGAATATTAGCTAGGAGACTTAGCTATTTAGCCGAGACTAGTACCCTATTATACCCCTCTTAAATAGGAGGTAGGCTATATAAGTTAGCTATTAATGCCGCTTTACTACTATAAAATGAGGTAGAAGCTAATAAGTCCTATAAGCTGAAAACTAGTACTCTCTTTCTAGATATTAAAGGTGCCTTCGATCACGTGTCCAAGAATAGGCTATTATAGATTATAATTAGTTTACTACTCCCTACTAGCCTTATTCTCTAGGTATTATCGTTCTTAGATAACTAAGTATTAAGACTAGCTTTTGATAATAGTATTAAAGTCTTTAAGTCTATACTTACTAGTATTCTATAAGGGAGCCCTATATCACCTATATTATTCCTTATTTATATTAGAAACTTATTTAAGTTAGCAAATATTAGATTTAGCTCTTATTTAGATAATATAACCCTCACTACTACTTCTAAAAGTCTTAAATAAAATATAAAGACTTTAGAAAGAGAAGTAAAGGATATATTCGTACTAGGGATAAAGAATACTATTAGCTTTAATATAGATAAAACTAAGCTTATTTATTTTAATAGTTCTAAGAATAAGCCTAGCTTAAAGCTACCTAATAGAGCCTTAGTCTCCCTAAGTAAAGTAGTTAAATAGCTAGGGATCTATTATAACGAAAAGCTCAGTTTTAAGGAATATATAGCCTTTAGGGCTTCTAAAGCAAAATAAGCCTTCTATAGAGTATAAAGACTCACGAATATATCACGTGGTTTATCTCTATTTGTAATTAGACAGCTATACTTAGCCTATATTACTAGTGTAATAGACTATAGTTCCTTATTATAGTAGAAGACAGAAAACAAAGCTCAAATTAGGCCTTTATAAGCTATTTAGAACCTAGCCCTAAGGAAAACTCTAGGAGTATTTAAATTAGCTCCTATTATCCCTATAGAGGTCGAATTAGCTTTAGTCCCCCCTATTATAAGGCTAAACTATAGTTGTCGTCAATATGCCTTTTATATCCTTAAATATAGCCTAAAATACCTAGTTAGACTAGAGTTTAAGAAGTCCTTCCAAAGATCTAAATAATTAGAATCTATAGACTCTAATATAGACTCTATTTATAGTCTAAATATAGATCTAGTTCGAGATCGCAAGGCTAAAATATCACAAGTCGAAATTATAGTTAATTCTATTAAGGGCCTTATAGATCCTAAGGACTTAGAGACTATAAGATACTTCTACTTTCCTCCTTAGGATAGAGAAGTACCTTATAAAATCACTATATTAAGATAGCCTAAGGAAGAGACTACTATATTATATAATCTCTATTTAAAGACTTTATATAATAATAGCTCTATATAGTCTATATATATAGATGGATCTCAAACTTAAAAAGGAGACGGAATAGGCCTAGGGCTCGTTATTTATAGTTACGAAACTCCCTATATTCCGGTTATAGCTAAATATAGAGAAAGCCAGAATATAGGAGCTAGTGCTATAGTCTATAATAGAGAACTAGAAGGCGTCACTAGGGCTATAGAATACACTAGTAGTAAAGTAAAGAGAGGGGAGCTTTTTAATATCTATATAGATAACTAAGCTAGTTTACTGAGACTAAAAACTCCTTTTAATAAGCTAGGACAAAGTTAATAGATTAGAGCTATATTAGCCACTAAGGCCCTTAAAGCTAAAGGAGCTAATATAGAACTAATCTAGGTCCTAGGGTATGAGGATATAATAGGGAACGAAGAAGTAGACGTACTAGCCAAAATAGGTACTACTTCTCTGTTGAAAAGATAAAAGCATGTGTATTGAGTATTCTATATAATAAGGGAGCGAAGCTCCCTTATATGCACTACGTGTATAAAGCAGGAGGCTGGGGCACGTGCTTACGCACGTGTACTAGGCTTACAGATCGCCCTTTCAATACTCCTACACGATCTATATGTACGCTATCTAAATACAGGAAAGTGGAGACTAGCTCCCACATGCGAATCGAACTAGCTACCTTTAGTAAACCACAGCCAAAACCCCTCGTGGGGGAAAAGATGGTCTGTGGAAGAATGGTGAGCTGTGAATCGTGATAAAAGAGAAGTCAGAAAGTGACCAGACGAACTAAGCTAAGTAGATAGCTACGGATTAAACTATCCGAGCGGAATTCGAATCGCACGGATATCAAGCGGTAAACCACCGTATCTCCCCTCCGTGTACTAAGAATTCCAGCTCCCACAAGCCTATAGGCCTCCTATAGGCCTATTTAACCCCCACGGCCTTCCTGAATACCACGAATTTGTCCCGGCATAGAGCCTTTATAAGTCTATCCGCTACTTGCTCTGATGTGGGAACGTATCGGAGGTTAATTCGCCCTTCTACGAGCTTTTCGCGGATGAAATAGTACTAGATATCGATATGCTTAACTCGTCCGTGGAATTAATCGTTCTTTGCAAGTATAATAGCCCCTTAATTATCCCTGTAGATGATTATTACCCCTAGGCCAGGGTCTCCCGGGTCGATTTGCTTAAGGAAGCCCTAAAGCTAGATTACTTCCTTTATAGTGTTCGTCTAACCGATATATTTAGCCTCACAAGTAGAGAGTGAGACTATGGGTTATCGCTTGGAAGACTAGGAAATCGTGGCGCTTCTAAGGCTAAAGACATATCTAGAGGTCGATCGACGGGTGTCTAGGTCCCCGGCCTAGTCTGAATCTATATAGCCCGTAAGTAGCTATAAAGTACCACGGAACACGAGGCCTATATCTGCTATATTATAGAGGTACCAGAGGATCCTTTCTATAGCTCTCATGTGGCTCTTATCAGGGTTTGAGGAGAACCGTGAGACTACTAAGACCACAAAGGTAAGGTCTAGGCGAGTACCGAGTATAGCGTATATCAGGGAGCTTATAATAGACTAATACTTACGGTAGAGCGTTTGATCCGCTTGACCGTCCACAGGAATAAGGCGAGAGGAGGTTTCTATAGGTATAGAGACGGGCTTATAGGAGCTAAACCCGTGATCCTAGAGCACCTTCTTAATATAGGCCTTCTGTGAGAGCTAGAGGGTTCGTCGCGGGTAATCACGGATGACTTCTATTCCAAGGTAGAAGTAGTACGCTCTAAGGTCTAATATCTTAAACTATTTACTTAGAGCGGCCTTAATTCTATTAATGTCTGGCTTAGAGGCTCCTATAAGTAAGAGGTCGTCTATATAGATCACGATAATCATTTCGTCCCGATAGAATATAGAGGAGTCCATATCCAGAGGCTTGAAGTCTAGGGAAGCTAAGAAGGTAGCGAGTGTATTATACTAGACCCGTAGGGATTACTTCAAACCGTAGAGTACTTTCCTCAGTTTTGCTATCCCAGAGACCCTATAGCCCATAGGGAGCTTAATCTAGATATCCTTATCTATATCTCTATATAAAAACGTAGTCTTAATATCTATTTATTCGATCTCCTAGTCATATATAGCCGCGAGGGCGAAGATAGCCTTATAAGATATAGGCTTTACTACGGAAGCAAAGGTCTTATAGAAGTCTAGGCCCTCCTTCTACTCAAACCTACGGACGACCTAGCGGGCTTTATATTAGAGGATCTCTCTATATACTCTACGCTTGATTTTAAAGACCTATTTACCCGTGAGTACTTAACGGTTCGACGGATAGTCCTACTTAATCCATGTCCTATTCTCTACTAGAGACTAGTATTCCTCCTAAATCGCCCGTTCCCACTACTCCTACTAGCCGCTATCCTTAGCTTCTTATAGTATTCGTGGCTCGAAGGGCTTATAAGGGTTAGCTTAACCGAGGAATGAGAGGAGGAAGAGCTCGTCGAATATAGAGAGGTAGGTTAGGAAGAGATAGAGTACGAGGGGGTCGGGAGAATCGGACGCTCGACAGAGGAACTCGTATAAGGAAGAGGAGGAGGAGGATTCGTGAGGTTCTAGTTCTTGTTCGTCTATATCCGTAATCGAAGAGAGAGGGGTCTATAGATAGAGCTCTAGATAATAGATATATTCAAAGGAGTTAGCGTCTTCGTCTTCTAAAGGTAAGAACTCAAGGTCTTCCGTAGATAGTTTAGGGGAGAAGAGATTCTCGAAATCGTGAATTAGGTCATCCTCGTCTTCTACCGTAGCTTGCGGATACGGACGTAGTAAGGCTTAATACAAGTCCTCTAGATCCTCCGGTTCTTCCTAGTTAGAATTGAGCTCTAGACACTAGAAGTACTCTTATTTAGTAGCTCGTGGAGGGTGAGGCTCCTGTTCTAGAGGGGTACCTCACCAGAAAGCCTATAGACTTAGCTCTACCGAGCTATATACGGTCTACGAGTGAGTAAGAATTGAATTAATCACTAGAGAGGCTTATAGAGACGATTTAACGGACACAGCCCGTGTAAACTACGGCTAAGGAGTCCTCGGAGCTAGTAGCTAAGCTAGTGGCGGGTTCTATCCGGGTAAAGCGTGGCTTAAAACCTCCGGGATAGGGGGAGGCTCGGGAGAGTATATTATCTTAGGAGCGAGAGCTAGAGTAGGAGTAGGAGTAGGAGTAGGAGTAGGAGTAAGAGCAGGAGTAGGAGGACTACCAAACTTGTACCAGAAGTCGTTATATATAATACGAGGAGCTTACTAAATGTTCCGATATATGGATTAGTATAGCCTAATTAATTGAGAGGAGCTCAAGGGAGGAGCTAGGCTAATTTAGACCAGTGGATATAAGGTAAGGCTCAGAAATAGCTGGTCCTAGTGAGTTCTGGGTAACTGAGACTATCACGATATTCCACTCTCACACCTAGTCACCTGCCTAGGCTAGCGGCATCTAGTATCTAGTATCTGGCATCTAGAGTCACCTAGCAGTTACACGTAACGTGGCCGCCTCGCTAAGGGAACCTGGATAGAGTGCTCCTGGGGAAATTTAGGAAGCTAAGCCCTATACGGACTAGCGGATTATAGGGTACACATATACTCCCACAACCTCTTATATTCTAGTCTTTCCTTCCTTAGCTTTAAATCGTCTTTATAAGGGACCTTCTACTTTGCTTTCTAAGCCCTAAATACTATACCCGTGATAGTATTTAAAGCTTATTCCCTTTAATCCTGTAGAGGATTTTAAATAAACCAAAATACCCCCTATTTAACTCCGAATAAAGGTACTATCATGATTACGGAACCTCAGAACATAAGCTAAAGCTTCAGAATAATAAGAGCAACGAACTGCTCCAGACCCTCACACGCTAGTAGTACGTCAGAAACCCCCGAAAAAACCCCCCCGAAAATCGAAGAATCCCATTAAAAGGCTATTCTTTAACCAAGTCCTATAGCGATAGGCACCTATAGGCCAGTAACCTGACTATTAATAGCAAGCCCTACCCTCTCGTAGGCCTCATATATACGCCGGTAACGAGACTACTAGGGAGGATATATAGAGGAAAAGTGTAATAGGTCGACTTTCTAGGACCCAGGACTCCACGTGACCAGGAAGGATATCGAATTCTCAACAAGCTCCTATTGGATCAGGTCATCCCATTAGTGACCCTTCCCGATCCGAACGCCTCGTCAATGTTCCGGGAGGCTTTACGGACGAATCTATTAAGGAAGGGCACTCCCCATTTATTAGAAAAGTCCTAGATACGGATCATCCAATTACCTCACATGATCTGAATAGCTAGTTCAAGGACCCTATTAACCTCCTCAAGGATATTAACCTAATTATTGAGAGCTACCGAGACACTACTACGAAGCTAGCTAAATATAAGAAGAGATATGGAGACGCCAAGGGTATTTTTGAGAACACAAAGCTCTAGAACACTAGGCTCAAGGTAGACGTCAAGCGCTATACTATGCTCCTTAATCGATTTATACTAGTACTAGCCGCTCCTATACAAGCCCCGGAAGTAGCCCCTGAAATTGACCCTCGAAGCCGTAAAGGATCCCCTACTCTATACGCACCATATGGAGCCCCTAGAGTAGTTATCTTACTAGACCTAACCCTCTTCTATAGAGATCGTACGGTTTTCGACGACTGGCTAGTCTAAATTAAGAACAAGCTACGAGGAAACGCCGATATATACCTAACTGAGGATCTCAAGATTATCTACGTTTCTAGTAGACTTGTAGGTGACGCCCTCGCCTTAACTAACCCTCGTATGAACCAGGAAAGCCCCTATTAGTATCGCTAGCTCTCGGAGATATATGACTATCTGAACGAGCTATACTCTAATCCTAATAAGCTATAGAACACTCGTCGTAATTTTGGAAAGCTTATACTTTACCCTAGTCATGTGTTTTAGGAGTTCTATGCCCGTTTCTTACGACTATCTACGGAAGGCAATATTACTAAATAGCTTAAATAGGAGTTAAACGAGAAGCTCCCGGCTAAGCTCCAGGAATTAGTACGTGTATATTATAACGACCCTTCTATCGATATTATCCGCTTTACTTAGTTCTATACTACGAACGATTAGTAAATCCGAGCTTCATACGATAAGGCTAAGGAGTATAAGAAGACAATGGCAGGAATAACTAAACCCTCTTCTCTATATACCCCATAGCAGGTAGTTAAGGAAGAGTCTACGTCTACTACTATAGTCAAGTACGAACCCCCCTAGAAGCGTAAGTAGTGTCCTATAATAGGTAATCCCTCGACTATTAAGTGCTTTAATTATAACGAGTTCGGCTACTACGTCTATAACTGCCCATATAAGCGCACTACGGAAACTAAGGTAGCTCTATCTCAGGTCGAGCTAGGCCTATTCCCGCCGGAGGCTTATAGTAGAGGTTCTAATTCTGAAGAGGAACCGGAAAACGAGTACCCCTAGAGAAAGTCTCTACTCTAGGGGCTCATGGTATTGATTTGGTAGAGATAGACTTAACTCGTCTAATAGGAGGGGATGCTCTTATAATACCCTATACTATTAGCGTAAATGGATTAGGAATTAAGTCTTCTTCCCTTATTAATACTAGAGCAAATAGATATGCTTTTATTAATACTAAGCTCGCTTAGCTTATAGAGTAATTCCTAGGGGTCGAGCCACAACCCCTCCCTTTACTATGCACCGTACGAGGATTCGATAGTAAACTAGCAGAGTCTACTAAGAAGTACATTAATGTGCTACTCTTGATTAATAGACACGCTATTAAGGCACCTATGATTATCCTAAACCTTAGAGACTACGATATTATCCTTGGTAGGAAATGGGCCGCACACGTAGATGTTCTAGTCGACTACCGAAGACGTAGGCTTATATGGCCTAAGAATAGTCCTAAGACCGCACGATATAGCTATATTATTAGTACCTCTCAGTAACAGCTAGAGAAGCAGACTAATAAGAAGCACTAAAAGGACGCGAATCGTCGGGATACTATTATGAGTTATTCTTGGAAACCTACTATTCTCAAGTGGTCGTCTACCTTCCAAATAGACTAGAGAGAATCGTACGAGTCTATGGAAAAGGAACTTCTATGGCCACAGCAAGAAGCTATTCCTAGAAAGAAGCCAAAGAAGCGGGATGAGACCCTTAACAAGGAATAAACACTGGATCTAGCCGTCCTTACCGCTATAGCGTTCAACTTCGTAGCTAAGAGAGAAGAGAACGTTATTGGCCGAATCTCTATTTACGAGATCGATAAAGAGCTTAAAGCCCATGAAAGAGAAGTTATCCCTAGACCTAAGGACTAATAGCTAGGAGAAATAGAACTCTAATAGCTTTAGAGGATATTGCCCCCTAAGCTTAAGGAATACGTATCTATTTTCTCAAAGAAGGAATCAGATACCTTACCGCCACATAGATCATACGACCATAAGATTCAGATTAAAGGTCTAAAGGGTACTGAGAGTATTAGATATTAACCACTACGCTAGTAGTCTACTTAGGAGCTTCGGGAAGTTAAACGCTTCTTAGAAGACAACTTAGTAAAAGGCTTTATTAAAGCTAGTTAAGCCCCCTTTACCTCACTAGTTCTCTTTATAAAGAAAGCAAATAGAGGACTACGCTTCTATATCGATTTCCGTCGCCTGAATGATATTATACGGAAGGATTAATACCCCCTCCCCCTAATCAATGAGACCTTAAGCTAATTATCTAAGGCTAAGATCTATACTAAGCTTAATATCCGTTAAGCCTTCTATCGTATAGCTATGGACCTAGACTCCAAAGAACTAACGACTTTTCGTACCCGCTATGGAACGTATAAATGTAACGTTCTTTGGGAAGGCCTAACTAATAGCCTAGCTATATATTAACACTATATGAATAATACGCTTTTCGAGTACTTAGATGATTTTTATACTATATACCTAGACGATATCCTGATTTACTCAGAGGACCTAGCAGAGCACGAATAGCACGTACGAAAGGTACTCAATAGGCTATAGCTAGCTGGACTTTAAGTAGACATTAAGAAGTTAGAGTTCAAGGTCATATATACGAAATACCTAGGCTTTATTATCTCGACTACTAGTATTGAGGTAGACCCTAATAAGGTAGAAGTCATATGGAACTAGTAACCTCCTATGATAGTTAAGGGAGTGTAATTGTTCCTAGGATTCTGTAATTTTTATAGACGCTTTATTGGGGAATATGGACGAATCACAAGACCCCTTACTATACTCACGAAGAAGGGTATTCCATTTAAATAGATAAAGCAATACGAGGAAGCTTTCGACTTCCTAAAAAGAGCTATGGTTTCTACCCTAGTTCTACGATATTATAATCCAGATCTCCCTATAATAGTAGAGACAGATGCCTCAAAAGGAGTTATTACTAGCCTACTCTCTTAGTAAGACCCGGAAATAGGCCTCTGGTACCCTATAGCCTACTTTTCAAAAACCATACTACTAGCGGAGCTTAACTACGATATATACGATAAGGAAATACTTGCTATCGTACGAGTACTAGAGGAATAGAGAGCAGAACTAGAAGGTCTTTAGGACACCCCCTTTAAGGTCTATTCTAATTACCGCGCCCTGGAATACTTCATAACTACCAAGAAGCTCTCACCTAGATAAGCTAGATAGGTAGAGCTCTTGTCCCGATACTACTTTAAGCTCATATACTATTCCGGGAAGTCGAACGAATAAGCTAACGCTTTGTTATGGAGACAGGATAAAGTAGACGCTTAAGGATAAGTAGAGGAGAAGATACGAACCCAAGTACTCCTCCCTAGAGACAAGATCGACCCTAACATAGTCTACGACCTCTAGCTAGTAGTAATACTCTATGAAGTTGGTTTATTAGGCCCCGATATTAGCCCAAAGAACTAAGCGTATATAGAGGACTACCTAGAAGTAGCTACTACCCCCGTTAGAGGTATAATTCCACTAGAAGAAGGTATCCTCCTAGAGGCTTTGCCGGCTATATCTCACACTATAGTACTACTAGAAGCTCCCGCTGAATTTAGTAGTTTATAACTAGTAGACAAGATCCTGCAAGATAATCGAATATCGCCAGAGCTAGTCGAACTACGTACTATAGCATAAGCTGAGAGTGACGTCTAGATACTATAAGACAGACTTCTCCTACGCTACGGTAGACTCTATATTACGGACGACGAGATAATCGCCGGACTCCCTTTACGGACTGCCCTAATCCGTGAAGCACACGATAAACCTTTATCTGGATACCCTAGACATGCGAAACTCCGTCAATTGCTTAAGGAACGATATTACTAGCTATTTATAGGTAAGGATATCGATCAATATTATAGTAACTACTACTCTTATAGGAGATCGCATATACCACGAGACAAGAAACCTGGTTTCCTTCACCCGTTACCTGTTCCCGATTACCCCTAGTAGTATATTACTATGGATTTTAAGAGCTGTCCGGAAAGCAAAGTAGGGTATAATATAGTAGCTATATTCGTGGACCGACTATCGAAACGCCTAATTACGATACCTGTGCAGGACACGATTACGGCCAAGTAGCTAGTGCCCCTGTTTCTACTACATGTCGTATGCTAAGTAGGTATTCCAGAGATAATTATATTAGATTAAGGACCTCAGTTTATCTCTGATTTTTGGAATGAGTTCTATACTAGAATCGGTACCAAGCTTAGGCTCTCTACCGCTAATTACCCCTAGACGGACGGCTAGATAGAGATAGTTAATTAATACTTTAATTAGAGACTATGCCCTTATATTAACTACTACCAAGATAACTAGGACGACTAGGTAGCGATTATCGACTACCAACAAGCCTCCCTTTAGTATGAAACCATTAGCTAGTCCCTATTTATAACCGAAAAGGGATATGAACCTCGTACCGCTTTCGACTAGAACTCCCCTATGAAGGCTAACTCGCCAAAGGAGAAGCTTAATAGGGATAAAGCTAAGGTATTAGTAAACCGATTACACGAATCGTGGTAGCTCGCTTAGGGTTATATAGAGAAGGCTCAGGAACGTTATGCTATATAAGCTAATAGGCACCACCGTCTAATTAACTTTAAAGTGGGCGATAAAGTATAGGTTACAACAAAGTACTAGAAGACTAATCGCCCGAGCTGTAAGCTAGGGAACCAAATAGAGGGCCCCTTCGAGATTCTAGAGGAACGTGGCTACTCGTTCCTCCTAAAGCTACCGGAAACCATGAAGGTTCACCTAGTATTCTATGTAGAGAAGCTACGGAAGGACCCTGGAAACCCTCTACTAGGGTAAGCTAATCCAGAGCCTCCGCTAGTAGTTCTAGAGGATAGGGAACAGGAATACGACGTAGAACGGATCCTAGCGGTGAAGCTAGTGAGAAAGAGGCTAAAGTATAAGATCTAGTAGGTAGGTTAGGATAAGGATCCTGACTAGTATCTGGCCTTAATACTAAGTAATAGCCCTCTAGCCTTATAATATTTCTACGAGAAGCACAGCGATAATACCGACTTACCAGGACCTCTATATAACCTTTAATACTAGCTAGACTATATAAGAGACGATATTCGACCATAACCACGTAAGGACGACGATATACCTTTATAAGTCACATGACCTCGGACATGTCCGTGATTATGTGATATATATGAGTACTACAAGAACTACCGAAAATACTAAAAATGACAGGGATAATGACTTTTCCTAAGCTCGAGGGCGAGCTTACTCCGAAGGGGGGGGTAATTATCACGATATTCCACTCTCACACCTAGTCACTTGCCTAGGCTAGTAGTATCTAGTATCTGGTATCTAGCATCTGGAGTCACCTGGCAGTTGCACGTGACGCGGCCGCCTCGCTAAGGGAACCTAGATAGAGTACTCCTGGGGAAATTTAGGAAGCTAAGCCCTATATAGACTAGCGGATTATGGGGTACACATATACTCCCATAACCTCTTATATTCTAGTCTTTCCTTCCTTAGCTTTAAATCGTCTTTATAAGAGACCTTCTACTTTGCTTTCTAAGCCCTAAATACTATACCTATAACAGAGACCTGTGGGACGATAGTCTAAGTGAGCCTAGGGAAGGCCTAGAGCTAATTAGGACTAGTGGATATAGAGTAGGGGCCCTTAAAAGTAGCTGAGACCCGTGAGATAATAGGTTAAGTAAGCTCAGGGGAAGCCCGGAGCTAGTTAAGACAGGTAGATATAGAGTGGAGCTAATTTGACCCGGTAGATATAGAGTAGGGGCCCTTGGACGTAGCTAAGACCCGTGAGATAATACCCGTGTCTTAGCTATGGGTTAAATGAACTAGTCCTCCTCTAGTAGACGTTTCTCCCCTCGAATAGGGCTAAGTATAATCGAGACTCGAATAGGCTTAATATACTCGAACGTACGGTAGACTCTAGGCCTTATAGGATCCGTAAAGTGATCCGTATCCGGGTTAGAGTCTTCTTCCCGGATATCTTCCGGATCAAATTACTACTAGAGTATCTATTTAATAGTCTATAGAGCTATAGCCTAGTAGATCCGTCTATCTGACTTAAGGATATAGTATAGGGTATCTCCCTTATATCTAATAAGGATTCCTTTACAAGCCTCGTTACGGATAAGCTTCTATGACCTCCCGGGGTTACTATAATAGACTATAGAGCCGAATATGTGGATGTGGCTAATATACGGGTAATAGCTATACTAAGCCTTAAACGGAGTCTTCCTAATCTTAGAGTAAGGGCTTCGTATATAAAGGTATATAGTATACTTAATAGCCTCGGGCTAGAACTTAAGGTCAAGGCCTACGTACTTGAGGAGGGGAGCTGCTTTACGGTAAATGGTTTATCTAAGCTATTCTACGGACCCATTCATCTAAGAGGTATATGGCTCGGTTAGTTCCTACCTAATACTAGCCTCAAAGAGTACCTTCTGGAATTTACTAATAATGTATTCCCCTCTATTATCGTTACGGAGGCGCTTAATAACCTACCCTAAGTCCAGCTATTCGTAGTACTTCTTGAAGTAGATAAATTTATCTATCACCTCGCCCTTAGCCTTAATTAGGTAGACTACTATAAGCTTGGAGTAATTACACGTGAAGGTAACTAGGTATCGGCTCCTATTATAGCCTAGTACGGGTATTGGACCTACTATATCTAAGTAGATCAGGTCTATCTTATACTTCCCTAACTTAATTAGGTGATTATATAGTAATCGATAACCTTTAGAAGTAAGATATACTTTATAGATATAGTCTAAAGGGTAATACTTCTTAGTAAGGTCGATACCCTCGTATATAGATAGTAAATGGGCTATATTCTACGAGCTAAGGTGTCCTATACGATTATACTACCAAATGATATTAGTTTGGATAGTATAGGCTTAAGCAGCGGTAGCTTTCTTAATAGGGGGCTTCTTAATAGCCAGGAAAGCCCTTAGTATAGAGGAGATCCGTGGAGCTAGCGGACGATGTGATATAGAGGAGACTCTAGGTAGAGGGAAAAGCCGGAGATAGCTACTCAATAAAGGAGAGCTTAGAATAGGTAGCTATAGGGCTAGAGAAGGAGAAGAAGGAGAGGGGGCTCCTATAGTAGAGCGGGTGAGAATAGGCCATTATTTAGCTTAATCTAGAAGCTAGAGCCCGTGCTTTACGGATATATTAATCTTAACCTTACCTATGGTCTAGTAAATAGCTTCCTCTGTGAGAATAGGCTATACTTTCTTACCCTTAAAGATCTAGGACATAGAGATGAGGTTAAATAGCCCTATAGACGGGTAATACTTAATATCAGTTAAGCGGAGGAGTATAGGGCGGCTACCGGGGCTAGGGATAGGAATTTCGACCGTCCCGATCCCTTCAAACCGTATACTTCCTCTAATTCCACTGCACGTACTATATTAACCCTTATAGAGGTCTAAGAAATTAGCCAAGACACCCGTATAGTGGTTAGTATAACCCGTGTTAGTGATCTACTTATTCTAGAGCAAGCCGTATAGGGATGAGGCTAAGGCTAAGAAGGCTTAATCGTCTATAGGGATCAGAGCGATATTCCCGGATATAAAGGTATTGATAGCTATATAGCTAACTATTAGGGCTCCCGCGTCCGATATATCCGTGATTTGCTCGGACGAGGAAGACGAGGAGGAGGTCTTTAGCTTCTTAAGGTCTCCCTTACCTCTACTAGTCCGTTTATACTTCTTATCTCGGGCTTTTCGCTTGTCATTGAACTCCTTCTTGAGGTATAGGTATTTCAGGAAGCACTTAGCCTCCGTATAGCGGTCTTTATTGTAGTATATATAGTAATCGACCGTACCGGATAAACGGGAGGAGCTATGAGCTAGGAGAGCTATCCTAGCCCCTGTAATCGATGATGATTAACGCTTCTCCTTATTATAGGCCTTCTAGACCACCGAATCGAACGAGATCGCGGGGGTATTAGCTGAGGTAATAAGAGCTATAGATTAAGTAAGTGTAGTAATAAAGATATCGTATACTAATCCGAGGCCTTAGAGGAAGCGGAGAATGAGCTAGACTTCTAAGAATATGGTAGATAGGTAGAGGTCTTATAATTCGTAGTTAATCTGAGAGAGCTAACCTGAGAAATTAGTGATAGACTTATAATCCGCTAAGTAGAGGGCGTAGAACCGTGTAGTGAGCTCTATGAGCTTTCTAGAGCCCTTCTCCTAGCTAGCCCGGAGCACATCAAGTATTTGGTATACCCTAGTCTTCGATTTAACCTTCTAGTAGTTATTATACCCGTATTTACTCCGGATCGCCATATATGTACGGCCCTGTTTCTCTATCTATACTAGGATCGTCCGATTATATTCTGCTTTAGCCAAAGCGTAGTCCGCCTAACGAGCGAGCTATACCGTCCTTTGAGCTATCCGCTAAGCCTCCGTAAGGTTTTCGTCGAGGAACTCAGCCGGGGGAGACGGGTAATAAGGCTCCTTTAATTACTATATTATGTCCATAAAGCCTCCTATTATAAGTGTTTCCTCTAGTCGACGGAAGAAGTCCCACTAGTTCGATCCGTCGTCCTTGAGCTATAGAATTAGCCCGAGGGACATTCTATTTAGCTTGTTCTCATCAGACGATATAGTGACCGCTTATCCGTCTAATTGTGAGTCTAGAATTTCGATGATTTCGTCTTTAATAGAGGAGGGATCAAATAGCTTATAGCGCTTGTGCGGACGTAGACTAGTGAGTCGTGAAGGAGGAGAGGGTGACGGGGATCTTGAGGGAGGAGCTCTTCGTGGAGGGGGACGAGGGGGGTCTGAGTCTGAGCTTAATAGCTACTTTTACGGAGACGGAGGAGGTTCGGAATCGAAGTAGTAGAACTCGAAGGGGTCTTCGTAAGGGGCTGAGAGGAGAGGAGAGCGGGGCTGAGTAACGGTTGATTGTGGAGAATGAGCGGGTGAGGCTTGAGATAGAGGAGGAACGGGTAAGGGAGCCCGTGAGAGAGAATGAGTCCGTGAGGGGATTACTACTTGAATCTCTCGCGGAGAATGAACCGTAAATCCAAATAGATCTGAAGAGCCCGTAGGTGAGTGGTGACTCTCTTGGAAATCTGCTTGAGAGAGGGAGACGGTAGAATATGGACCGTCGAATACGGACGGATAGAAATCGAGATCTGGGAGGCCGCGATACGTATCAAAGGTATCTTGAATAGTACTCTCGATATAGAAGAACCACTAATTGAGGTTCCGCTGTGTGAGACGATAGTTTGGAAGGGTTTACTCAAGTTAGAGGAGGGTTTGCTTAGTAAGCTATGGGCGAGAGGGAACGGTGGAACGTCTCCCCTCTCTTTTATCTCTCTCCTCTCTACTAGTTTCCTCTCGCTTGGGAGTAAACATAAGAGTAAATAAACCGTAGAAAGCCGTGCGGAAATGAGGTTCTCACCGTGGGAGAATCTGAGGCACAGTTTACCGGATATCCTCCGGATCTATCTACTAAGCGGACGAATGAGAGGGGCTCGCTTCGCAAATAGTAGCTTTTATGAGCTGAGAAGTATAACTTCACTTGTATAAATCAAAGGAGTTAGTCTATTATACCACGGTATAGTGGTTTCTATAGTTACACAAGAAGCTAGGGAGCTCATCTAACCAGCACTTGACAAGTAATCGAGGGGCGTACGGAGCTAGTGCACCCGTAGCCTTGGAGGTGGAAATGAGAAGGCTAAGAAAGCTATCTGACGCCCCCGTATCCGCAAAACACGGTAGAATGGGAGGGATGGGTGGAAAATTAATTTCCGAGGGTCCATATGGCCCGTTCACAGGGAGCTTTGGCTGAACCGTCTGTACGTACTAAGTAGGGAGGCTGGGAGGGGCTAGAGCGAGGGGGTGAAGCGTGGGAATGGATGGAAAGGACACAGTGTCCTCCTGTACCAGTTTTTCGAGTACGAGGGTGGTTTTCGAGAGGGAAAAGGCACCTGAAGCTCTCGTATTCTGAAAATGGAGCGAAAAGAGCTAGATTAAAGGTTAATTCATACTTTTATAAGTGAATGGGACTTAGTCTGAGGGATGAGAGGAGGAGAACTGAGTCCTAGCGGAAATCCGGGCATCATAACCTGTTAAAAAGATAAAAGCATGTGTATTGAGTATTCTATGCAATAAGGGAGCGAAGCTCCCTTATATGCACTACGTGTATAAAGCAGGAGGCTGGGGCACGTGCTTATGCACGTGTACTAGGCTTGCAGATCGCCCTTTTAACATTCTCCTATATTAGAACTAGAATTAGTAAAAACCTCCTTTGCTTTCCTAGGGGTCCAGATTAATAAAGTAAAGAAACGGGAGTATAGCTTACTCCTAGAATCTTATACTAGACCGGTATCCTAGCTAGAATTATATAGTAATATATATCTATAGAAAATATCAAAAAAGATATACCTACCTTTAGGAACACTAAGGCTACTAGCTAGTGCCTTCTTCTAATTAAAGCTAGGCTATGGATATTTAAAGTCCTATTTATATAGGCTAAAAATAGCGTCTAATAACAAATGCAAATGTGGCAAAACTGAGAATACAAAGCACCTCCTTTTATATTACGAGCTATATAAGGAGGAATGAATTAGACTATTTAGTCTATTCCAAGGTAGCTTAGACGCTAGTGCTTTTAACCTACGGATCCTATTATACACAGAGGTTAGTATACCGAATATACTAGTATTCTTAAAAGAAACTAGTATATGTATAAGGAAATGGCATATTGAGAGAAATGAGGAGGAAGTAGAGGAAGTAAGAGTAGTAGAAGAAGCGGGAAGTGAGGAAGAAAGTGAGGAAAGTGAGGAAAGTGACTGGGAGCTATGGGAGGAAACTGAGGAAACTGAGGTGGAGGTAGAGGTGGAGGTGGAAATAGGAGAGGGGGAATAGTAAAAGGGGAATAGCGATTAGTGGAGGAATTCGCGAGTTATACTCTTTTCTTTATTTCCTTAAGTTTTTATTTTACTGGGTACGTCCCTCACTATTTATTGCACTTATATTAGAAATTAGTACTATATATTAGCTACTGAGACTTACGCTAGCTTAGCTAGCCGTGCTATATAGTTGTAAACTAATAAAGCACGTTAAAAGGAAAAAAAAAAAAAAAAAAAAAAAAAGGAGAAGCCTAAACCCACATATAGACGACGAAGCTCGGAGCGGACGAAGCTAGAAGTAGACCTTGGTCGAAACTACCCGTAAAGCCGATATATTAGTAAGACTTTAGAGTATACGAAAGCTAGTAGTAGGGAGTGCCTGAAACTATACGTAGAAGCTAGAGCACTAGTATTCCGGTCAATATTAGAGGTCGTGAGTTCTTCCTAAGCCGGGCTTAAGAAGGGAAACCTATTGGACCCCTCTATTATACGAAGATATAGGAGCGGAACTCCTAGTAGTTAGTTAGACGGACAGATAACTATACGAAGCCAAGATAGTAGACGAAGCGCCCTAGTAGCTACGAGAAGCCTTTATAGCGTAGTCCTAATAGCTATTAGAGCTGGCGGTATAATAAGTAAACTTAATAGCGAACCTAGCTGCACGAATCGATTCGATCGACGAATGCACGACGACACCGAACCCCTCCCGAATATAGATACCCCCTCTACTCCACGTACCTCCCTAGCCCCTTACTATAAAATAACCGAAGGCCTGCCTCCCGAACCCCGATAAGTTTAATAGGGACGACTTGACCTATTACCCCTAGTTCGAAGGACTCTTAAGGGCGAAGCTAGAAATTAATAGTAAAGCGATTAGTAGAGAAAGGGAGAAAGTCTAGTATAGATTCGGATACTTGTCCGGAGAAGCGGCGAGTAGGATATACCCTTAGCTAGGATATATATAAAAGGAAGGAGAGTTTATAGTCGAAGGGCTATTTAAATAAATAGACCTAGCTTTCCGGGACCTACGGAAGTAGTAGAAGGCCTTAGGAGAATTGAACCGGGTCCGGTAGAAGTCGACTCCCTTAGGCGAGTTCCTAAGCGATTTTAACCGCTTAATCCTAGAAGCGGAGGGATAGGGCTAGTAAGATAAGATTAAGAAAGGGTATCTTAAGGTCGCTATCTCAACTAAGCTTATAGAAGGGATAGTAGGGGCAAAGGAAGAAGAGTTATATAAGGAATATTACTCTTAGTTACGAATAATTAATGACTAACTAGTCGAAGTCAAGAGTATAAAGGCCCGTCGTCCGAACTAGTTAAATAGGAGACCTAAAAGCCCTCCCTCTAGAACTACCTCGCCTATTTAGCTAATAGAATAGGAGCCTATACCAAATAACGCGAAATAGTAGTTAAAGAATACCCCGAATTAGGCCTCCTATGACGAAATAGATTAACGAAAGAAAGAGAGACTCTACTTACGATACGGTTAAGATAACTACTTTATACGTGACTACTAAGTGAAGCTATGCTCGAGTACCTCCCCTAGAGCTAGTAAGCGAAGGAAAGGGAAGGAGGAAGAATAGCTAAAGGTAAAGGTAAAGGATATAAAGGTATTAAGAGTAGCCCCGAAGAAAGCGAAGATAGCTTAGGCGAGAGATAGTAATACCCTAGATAAGAGTAAGAGTAAGAATAAAGGAAGCTCGAGCTCATATAATTCGGGAAAAGACTAGCTTCTAACGAAAGTCGCTATTAGAAGTATATAGAGGTAGAGTTAGATTAGAAAGCTTAGAAATAATTTTGGAAGGATATAGTTAGGCCCCCTTTTCTTATATTAGTAATAGTTAATAAAGAGTATTTCGTATAAACTCTTATTAATACTAGGTATATATTATATAGGATAATTAATTCTCGCTTTACTAGTTAATATAACCTCTAGCGTATACTAATTACCCCTAAGTAAATAGAAGCCTTCGACGAGGTAATACTAGAGATAATTAAAGAGGTAGTAGTATTTAGTATAGATATTAATAGCTATTACGAACCCTGTACCTTCCTCTATATAGTCCCTAAGATCTCTAGCTCAGATATAATCTTAGGTATATAGTAGTTACGCTTATAAGATATATAGATTCATAGCTCGAGATTAGAACTATTTATCTCATTATTAGGGACCCTAATATAGAATAGGGTATATAACGTACTAACCCCTAAGTCGAAGAAAATAGATTATATATAGGTTTTAGTAGCCTCGTTCTCTTACTTAGTAAAGAGGAATAAAAAGAGGAATATAGAAGTCTTCTTAGCTAGCTTAGCTAATATCTAGAAGGCCCTAACCCAGAAAGCGAAGATAGACCCTCGTATAAAGCTTCCGGAATAGTATAAAGACTTCCTGGACGTATTTAGCCTAGTAAAAGGGGAGAAGTTACTACCGCTTCGAGGCTAAGGGATTAATTACTAGATTAAGCTAGAGGTAGTTAAGGGGAAGGAGCCTATAGTACTATAGGGACCGCTATATAATATATCCCGGGACGAGCTCCTAGTACTATAGAAGACGCTTACGGAACTACTAGATAAGGGGTTTATCTAAGTAAGCTACTCTCCCGCTATAGCCCCTATCCTTTTCGTACGAAAGCCTAGTAGAGGGCTATGGTTTTGCGTAGACTATCGAGGCCTAAATAAGCTTACGAAGAAGGACTAGTACCTACTCCTATTAATCTACGAGACCCTTTGGAATATTAGGAAAGTAAAATAGTTTATAAAGCTTAATATTACGGCTACCTTTTATAAGATCCGTATCACTAAAGGGGAGGAGTAGAAAACAGCTTTCTATATATAGTATAGACTTTATAAATAGCTAGTAACCCCTTTTAGCCTAGCGAATACCCTAAGTATATTCTAGAAGTATATTAACTAAGTAAGCCCTTAGGGACTTCCTAGACGAGTTCTACTCTATATATATAGACGATATCCTAGTCTACTCCTTAGGGTTAAGAAAAGAGTACTATAAATATATATAAAGGGTCCTCTAGCGAATAAAAGAGGTAGGATTATAGCTTAATATTAATAAGTACGAATTTGAAGTTAAGTTAACAAAGTACTTAGGGTTTATTATAGAAGCTAGGAAGGGTATTAGTATAGACCTAGCGAAGGTTAAAGCTATCCTAAGTTAGGAGGCCCCTAAGTTAGTTAAGGGCGTAAGGAGCTTCCTAAGGTTTATAAATTTCTATCGGCGATTTATTCGAGAGTTCTCAGAGATTATTCAACTACTCTCTAACCTTATATATAAGGACTAGGTATTCTCATAGATAGACCAGGTAGAGACTACTTTCTAGAAGCTTAAGAAGATATTTATTTTAGCCCTAATACTCGTATAGTTTAACTACGACTAAGAGATTATCCTTAAAACGGATTCCTCTAGGTAAAGTATAAAGGGTATCCTTATATAAGTTAATGAGGAGGGCGTCTTATAACCTTATATATTCTTTTCGAAGAAGAATAACCCTATAGAATATAACTACGAGATCTATAATAAGGAGATACTAGTAATTACTCGCTACTTAGAAGAATAAGACATAGAACTAAGGAGCATATACTAATTCGAAGTTCGTATAGATTATAAGAACCTGGAATACTTTATAATAGTACGGAAGCTTATAGAATAGTAGATAAGGTAGTCCCTAATCCTCTCGTAATATAATTTTAAGATCTTATATATTCTAGGGAAAGATAATAAACGAGTAAATATACTCTTAAGATAGGAATAGGACTTACTTACTAGAGAAGAAGATAAATATTAGTAGTTAAGGACATTATAACTACTAAAACTAGAGACCCTAAGTGACCTCCCTAAGGATACGATCCTCGTAGTACTAGTACGGGTAAGACGATAAATTAAGAGGAAGCCCGTTCTAGTCTTGGAGCCTAGTTTGGGAGATTAAGACTAGGAGCGTCAAGGGAAGGGATAGGATAAAGCACAGGTCCCCGAGGAGTAGGAGACTCTTCCTGAGCCGGGCTCAAGAAGCTAAAGTCCGGGAGAAGACTACCCTAGTAGGGGGTAGGTAGGGTAATGAGCAGAAAATCGTACCTAAGATAAGCTTAAGAAGCTATAGTAAGATACCTAAGAAGGGGATAAGCTATATTAGGCGATAGTTGAAGTAATATAGGAGGAGAAACACGTATTCCTATCTAGCTTAAAGATTAAGGTATTAATAGGGGAGTACTCGTTATCCTAGTTAGGATAATTACTATTCCGGGGGCAATAATAGGTTCTAGACTTAGAAGAGCTCTATATAGAACTAATTTAGTAGACGCACGACTTAATCTAGTATAGTTACCTAGGAAGAGATATTACGAGCGCTCTCCTTATATAGTAATTCTTTTAGCCAAATATATTAAAGTAGGTATATTAGTTTATACGAAACTATAATATTTATAGAAGAAATAAAGTATAGAGGGACTAGTATTAGGGGTTCCTAAAGCCCCTCCTTGTCCCAAGTTAAATCTAGTAAGAGATCTCGATTAATTTTATAGTAGAGCTCCTATTAAGTAAAGGGTATACTAATATAATAGTTATTATAGACTACCTAGGAAAGGGAGTAATACTTGAGGCTATAAGGGATATTATAGTAGAGATAGTAGCGAAGTGGTTTGCAAAGACCTACTATCGTTAATATGGGCTCCTAAGGGCTATAGTATCTGACCGGGGGAAGTAGTTTATAGGAGCGCTATAGGGAAGGGTATATAAGCTACTAGGGATTACTCGACGACTATCTATAGTGTATTACCCCGAGATAGACGGGTCTATAGAAAGAATAAATTAGATAATTAAGACCTTCCTCTATACCTTTATGGATTACGACTAAGTGAACTAGGTAGGCCTCCTACTATATACCGAACTAGTAATTAATAACCGGGACGCTACTTCTACGGGGGTTAGCCCCTTCTTTCTATCCTATAGATACTATATAGAGCTAGTCTAGCTCTAGGACAAAGTTAGTAAGGAAGGCGGAGGAGTATTACTTATCTAGATAACGGATAATATTATATGTAAGCTCTATAATATACGAGAGTACGCGTAAGCTATAATAGCGATAGCCTAATAGCTTTAGGAGGAAGTAATAAACCGGAAGAGAGACTAAGCCCCGGAGTTTAAGGTTAGGGATAAGGTATAGCTTAACCTCTAGAATATATGAATAGATAGACTAACTAAGAAGCTCGACGTGAAGTATACTAAGTATATAGTAGTAGAGGCTATAGGGAGTCATAGTTTTTGGCTTAATATACCTCCGGGAATCCACGACGTATTCCACAGTAAGCTCCTCTAGCTAGCCGTAATAGACCCGCTACCTTATTAGTCCTAGGACGACTTGTAGCCATAACTATAGCTTATAGGAGACGAAGACGAGTATGAAATTGAGCGGATCCTCGACGAGAAGTACGTAAGATAGGGCCGGGGAGTCTTAAGGAAATTACTTGTGAAATGGAAGGGCTATGCCCGCCCTATATAGGAGCCACGCTCCGTACTAGAGGAGACATTAGCTTTAGAGGCTTAGGAAGAGAGTGTTAGATAGAAGGAAGTTTTGCCTACGTATTTACGGGGCTAGTGTTCGCGGGTAAGGAGGGGGGTAATGTAACGGGTCGAGACCCGATTAATATACTTAGCTAGAAGCCTCGCTCAGGTCATATGATCTTGGATATGTCCGTGGTCATGTGACACGCCCCCTTTAGTTGATAGAGTAACCACGCGTTACTCAGGGAGCTTAGACGCCTTAAGGAACACGGTTCCCGTCCTCGCTTTCCTTTCTCTTCTCTTTTCTCCTTAGAGAATTCTATTTAGTTAATTGAACCACTAGTCTTCTTTATATAAAGGCCTGGCCCGTGACAGTAGCGTTATTCTAGAAGTTTCTATAAGTAGCTATATACGTGTCTACTTCTGCACCTGCTACTTAATCGTTCTATAGGTGAAGTATCCCGCGAAGTATAGGCTACCCAGAAAAGCCTTTTGGAACGAAGTCACAAGTAGAGGAGTATGTGATTATAATATTTGAATTAATTAAGTTCAAATTATAGAGATTATATCTAGCTAAGATATAGAACTTTTGGGGTGGGATATTAATTCCGTTAGGGTCTTTTTATATTATTAGCTAGAGTAGGAAGTTGAGAGATAGGATAATCGATAAGATTTATAGTAGAAGAAGTAGTAGGCTAAGACGAGGGTAGGTTTATCCCTTAATTTATATAAAAGGGATTTAAAGTTCGAGTTAGTGTACCGGGAGGCGTGTGAGAGAGTTTATTAGAGGTAATAGTCAAGGTACTATTATAAGTAGCGATATGTGGGGTATAGTCTATACGTGGTCGTTTAGGTATTAGGGATACAAATTCTTTAGTAGTATCTTCTATACCGGAAGTATTAGGCGGTCTTACTAAAATACTAAATTAGTATAGATAGGTTAAAAAAATACGGGTAATATCTTACAGGAAACGTGTAATGTTTGGTTTATAGGTAATAAGCCGGCCTAACTTACGGGGGTAAAAAAAGAGGGGCAGAGAAGTTTCAGGATTTATTATTAGAATCACTAAAATACAAACTTTGCGAAGGAAACAAAACCGAGTCTAAGATAGCTTAGTAAATCTAATTAATTAGAAAAGGCTAGCTAGATATAGCGTAATAGTCGCCTAATAGTACACTTGTTAGGATATCATACTACCGTTTTCAAATTAGTAATTAATAGCTCTTATTCTTAAATTATAGATTAGTAAATAGAAATAGTGACTTATTATCCTTCTTCCCCTATAGAGTACTAGAATCAAAGTATATAATACTTCTAATAAGTCTACGAATATCTAGCTCCTAAACGCGGCTATCCTTTCTTCGAGGGAAAGCTTAGAGCTAATAGTAGAAAGATCTCTCATCTTATTCATCGCTTCCTTATACTCTTTCATAAGTAAGTAGAGGGCCTCGAAGGTCTAAAGCACACATTTAGTATTAGAATTATCCCTATCCTTAAATTTGCAAATCTATAGGTAATCCGTATCTAGACCGACCGCCCGATTA
>JAJTUS010000329.1:0-34650 GCA_021399465.1 Hyaloscypha sp. PMI_1271 | reverse complement strand
TAATAGACCTATGAATTTTAGCTTAAGCTTTCTTACTTTAAGTTTAATATTTTTTTATTAATAGTATTACTTAGGCTCTTTTAGAGAAGTATTTATCTAATTAATACTTATTATAATAAGTCTCTTAGTTATTTTATATATAATACTAAAGATCTTAAAGCTTATTTCGCTTTACTTAAAGAGTCTCTAGCCTCTTATATATAACTAGTACCTCCCTTATAATCCTATCCTTAGGATTCTATAGAAGTTAAGGGGTAATAACTATAATATATATAGAAAGGTATATTCTATAGAACCTAATACTTTGAGTTATTATATATAAACTCTATAAAGGATAACTTCTTAAACTAGTTATTCTTTTAAGAGTTATAGTAGTATCTCAGGTAATATTCTAGGGCCTAGTTTTACCTTTCTATTTACTTATTTATCTAAAGATAGAATACTATACTTAAATATTATTTATATATTAAATAGAAGTAGAAAGTAGACTAGAACTAGCTAATAAATACTATTCCTTAATCGGAAATAATACTATTAAGGGAACTAAAGATCGAGAAAACATATTCCTATATAATCCTAGTAAGCTCTAGAGAGTTAATTATCTTATAATAAATAATATACTTAGCTATTTTTAAGTACTAGTTAATAACTATAAGGATTATATTAAAATTAGGACCTCTTACCGGGTTCTTATATAATAGTAAGCCTATAATAAAATCTATAGAGATCTTACCCTAGGGTCTCTTAAGCTATAGTAAACTACTAAGTAAGCTATATAGTAAATACCTTTTAGCCTTAACTCTCTAGTAGATATCGTATTCTCGATAATAGTCACGAATATCTATTTCTATATTCTCTTAATACTAGGACCTTCTAAGGAGCTCGAGACTTTTCTTAATACTATAGTATCTTATTAGTAAGTCGTTATAATAAAGCTTTATAACTTCTTAATATAAGGTAAGGTTATCTAGGATAATAATTCTTAAATAATACCTAAGAAAGCCTGAATTATTACTCTAAATTCGACTCCCCTTAGTATCTCTCTTACTAAGCCTCTATTTCACGATGTTTTAGTATCGAGAATTATTCCTCTAAGTTACCTTAATAATATCTAGAAGGGGTTTAGATAGAGGGGCTAGCGCTATAGCTCTTTTAGTAGCTATATATATTTATATATAAGGAATTAGATATTTATAATTATCTAATTCAAAAACTCAGGGGACTAAGGAGTTTATAATCCTTTTAGGTAATATAGTTATAGATACCTCTATTACCCTAGCTTTAGAAGCAGGACCTTTAAGGTATCTCTCTATACTTTAATTCTCGACTAAGTCTTTAATTAAGTAATCTATATAATAATCTATTTACTTATCCTATAGTAAAATAGTCTCTTTAGTTATTATAGAAATAGTAAGTATTAAATAATATTTATTCTAAAGAGGGGACTCTCTAGATATCTCGAAGGACCTCTAGATTATAATAGTGAAAGCTCTCTTTAGTTTATTCTAAAAGGTAAGAAGTTAAGTTATATTAATAGAGCCTTCTTTATAGTTAGGTCTTCTATTAGGTCTATCTATAGGGTTTAAGGTACCTCTATAATAAATAATATTAAAATCATATATTATAAGATATATTACCTAATATACTTAATAACTCTCTAGATACTTTATTTCTATGAAGTATTAGAGATTATTATAGTCTATAATAACCTCGATTATAAACCTAAATCCTTTAAGGTAATAGTACTAGTACTTAAAGGCTTCTATAATTGTAAATAGCTCCCTATTATAAGTACTATAGTTTCGTTTAACCCTAGAGAGTTTCCGGGACTAGAATATTACTAGATACTAGTACTTTTTAGGCCTATTACTAGTATCTACTTATTAAGAAATAGTACTAGTAATTATGAATTTTGATATATTAGTTTTAACTCGAATCTTCTTAGAAGAGTCGAAATAGACTAGGATAAGTACTATAGTAAAAGCTTCCTTAAGATCTTTAAAGCTCTTACTAGTTACTTCTATCTAGGTAAATAGGCTAGATTTATAGCCCTTCTTTATTCCTTATAAGAGATTAGTTATACCTATAGTTACTTGTGAGTAATAGTATATAAACCTATAATAGAAGTTAGTAAATCTAAGGAATACTTAGATATCATAGAACAACTTTAGTTCTAGCTATTCTATAATACTATAGATCTATTTAGGGTCTACTTGAATACTTTTCGTTCTAATAAGAAAGCCTAAGAATTCGACTTCCTTAATATTAAACTCGTATTTACTAAGTTTATAGAATAGGTTATTTTTATATAGCTTAGTAAGTACCTAGTGAATATAATTATAGTATTTATCCTTATTCTAGGAGTAAATTAGGATATCATCTAAATAAATAACTATGAAATAATCTAGGAGCCTTATAAGAATAATATTAATATATACTTAGAATATAGCTAGTATATTAGCTAGCCTAAAAGGTATTATAAAGTACTTAAAATATCTATAGTAGGTCCTAAAAGCTATCTTCTACTTATATCTTTTACGAATTCTTATATAATAATATATATCCTTAAAATCTAACTTTATAAATATCTTAGCTCCCTAGAGCTTATTAAGGGTCTTATCGATAAGAGGAAGCGGATATTAATTCTTGATCGTGACTTTATTAAGGCTATAATAATTAATATAAAGCTATAGCCTACTATTCTTCTTAGGAATAAAGAGGATAGGCGCCCCTATAAGGCTTATACTAGGCTTTATCTAATGTTTACGAAGCGTATCACGTAGATATAGACGTAACGCTTCTAGTTAAGTCTCTAATAAGTTATATAAAGGTCTATAAGGGACTATACTATCCATATTAATAGAGTATTTAATACTACTAAGATTAGGAAGTTCCGAAGCCTTATTAGGGTTAAAGACCCCTATAAAGTCTTTACTATTATCCTAGAGGTATATAGGTACTTCTAAGGCCCCTTTCCCGAGGGTATTAGCTTAACGTATTATATACTCCTATCTTATATTACTAGAATTATATAAGGAAGTAGATACCTAGTAACTATTATATATATAAGAAGCCTATTATCTAGGGTAGTTATATTCGCCTTTAGTTAAGAATAAGGCCTATAGTACTATCTTAGGGTAGTTATTAAGCTCCTCTCCGAATTCTTTCGGGGTTAAGATCTTAACCTTATTAGGCTAAGTAAGTATATACGCCTAGTATCTCTTAATATAATTAGTATACTATACGATAGTTACTTCGTAGAATTCTATACTAAAAACGAGGCTATAAGAGCTTATATTCTTATATCTATAGAATTGAAGCTTAAAAGGACACATCTTATTATAATTATCTATAATAAATACCTTAAGATTATAAGTTTAATAGACCTTAAACTTATTCCTATAAAAGGTTATAAACTCTTAGTTATATTTAACTAAGGCTATAAAGCCCTAGCTCTAAGCCTACTCGTTATTAAGGAAGTTGTAATTAAACCTAGTATTACTGAGACTAGTATATACCTCTAAGGTATTTACTTTAGGTTAAGTTAACCTTACCTAAATAGATATATGAAGTAATATACCCTTTTCATTATAGCTAAAATCGCTAATATTCAAGATTTAGTCTTCCCTTTTCCCGGTTCCTTAAGAGGTACTCCTCTAGAGCGCTCCTCTATAGTAATCTCATTAACCTACTTCTATAGGCACTAAGATTCCTTAATTATCTTAGCTTTTCCTAGGTTCTAATAAGCCTATTTATTATACTTAGAGTACCTCGCAGATCCCGAAGTATATCCTTTCTAATTATAAGTCTAGTAGATAATTTATATATTAGAACTAGTACTATAGTAAGGCTTAGAAGGAGCTAAACTACTACCTAAGTTATTCTTATAATCTTTTTAGTTCTTCTCTTTCTTCTTTCGGTACTCTTACGGATTAGAACTCATAGAGTTAGGATCTTTCGGGGCAGAGTTGCCCTTACTAGCCTCCCCGCCTTAGCTCTCCTTAATTTGGGGTAAGTAGTATATTCTACTTTCTATACTTTCTCTAACTACTCTAAGATAGATACCGCTTTACTACCTAAAAGGATAAATACAAGTATCTAATAAGTCTTAAAGTTAGATAAAGTAGTATTAAGAGTCTAGACCTAGTCCATTTTAGGGCAGGGGTCCTAGTTAACTTTAAGACTAATTATCTAAGTATATAGCTCGGTAATAGTCTCTCTATCCTTCTAATAAAGATCTCAAATCTCCTTAAAGGCGTCTTACTAACGGGTCTAAGGAGCCTAGAGTATATCCACTAAATAGGCCTTAAACTTCTCCTAGTTAATCTCATAGGCTAGAGGACTCTACTTCATTATAGCTTCCTAGGTATTATGAGGGTCATCTCTAAGGGCACTTATAGTAGAATTAACTCTAGAAGAGTATCTATTATAAGTCCAAGGCTAAGTCCTAAAGACTACCTCCTAGGAAGATATAAATATCCTCTATTCTTTAAGGAACCTTCTATAATATAAGTCTAGTATCCGGACCTTGAGAAGTTTCTCTCAGTCTAGTATTGTGGTGGGGATTTCTCCCCGGTGGTCACGTGGCGAGCGGTCATGTGACTACGGACGTCTAGTTTCCATATATTACCCCGCTTTCCTTCCTTGTTCTTAGAAATCAACCAACCTTCACTCCTTAATTCCACGCTTCACTCGTACGCTGTGATCCCATGCTGTGGAAGCCCATTATACTATATTACTCTAGAACCACTAAATACCCATCACAGTATTATTTTTAAGACATTATATAGTAGCTCCTAATAAATAGTATCGAGATTACTCTCGAAACCTATCATATTAGGAAAAGGAGTAAATTCCAGCCCTATTCCAGGACCTTCCCTAGTAGGAATTACTATTAAGGATAGAGTAGACTCATGAGTAGAACTTAAATAAGACGTAGAGAACCTTAAGGTATCCTGAAGGGTACCCTTATATTATTCTAACTAAAGGATATATTAATTAATCATATCTACTAATTCCTGCTTTCATTAGAGCGCTTCGATTTTATATTATAAGGTCTATTCCGTAGCTTAGGCGGCAGTGACCTAGGCCTTAATTAGGGCATTAATTTCATTACTAAGATTATTGTCGTCGTTAGGGCTACCTCTAGGAGGCACCTAAATAGCTCTATTAAAAGTATTAGAAGAGCCTTCGCCGTTTCTATTTCCTCCCTGAGGATTAATCTAATTAACTTCTTCCTTAGAAGCGGGGTTAATAATAGGCTACTATATACTTTATAGGTTCCGCGATATTATTACGTTATTAAACTACCTCTCTTAAGGGTAGAGAGATTAGCTTATAAGGTGGTTATTAGTAGGCAATAAGGTAATAGGTAGAATTAGAGTTATGGTATTAAAAATCACTAGTATTAAATTTAGTATAGAACTAATCTCTGTCCCTCCTCAGAGGTCTAGGGCAGGCTCCTGTAAATAGGAGCCTAGAATAACGTATATATAATCTAGTAATTAATAAGTACTAGCTAGCCTACTAATTAGTGGTATTCCTATAATATAATGGGATCATTAATTCTCCTAATCGCCGACTATGCTACCCAAAAGCCGAGGTATATCACATGAGCCACTATCACGTGTAACCCGCTACACATCACAATAGGATTCTTCGATTTTCGGGGGGGTTTTTTCAGGGGTTTCTAATATACTACTAGCGTATAAGGGTCTAAAGTAGTTCATTACTCTTATTATTCTAAAGCTTTAGCTTATATTCTAAGGTTCTATAATCGTGACGGTGCCTTTATTTGGAGTTAAATAGGGGTATTTTTTGGTTTATTTGAAATCCTCTATAGGATTAAAGGGAATAAGCTTTAAATACTATTATAGGTATAGTATTTAGGGCTTAGAAAGTAAGGTAGAAGGTCCCTTATAAAGACGATTTAAAGCTAAGGAAAGGAAGACTAGAATATAGGAGGTTATAGGAGTATATATATACCCTATAATACGCTAGTCCATATAGGGCTTAGCTTCCTAAATTTCCCCAAGTATACTCTATCCAGATTCCCTTAGCGAAGCGGCCGCGTCACGTGGTAGCGTAGGATATAGGACATATAGGACATGGGATATATAGGATATAGGATATGGGACATATAGGACATGGGACATGGTTAGGTGACTAGGTAAAATATCATCACACTAGTTACTAGTCTTAGTTAGAATCTTGTTTAGAAAGCTCTATACTCTACTAGAAATCGTAGAATATAAGGAGAATATAGTTAATATAAGCTTAGTTATCTATATTCCTATTAGAATTACTTATTATATAGTAATTAAAGTTAATTAGCTTTATCTTTATATTATAAGTAATAGTTACTTATACTATTATTTATTCTAATTCCTTAAACTTGGGCTAAAAGTACTTGTCTAGATACTCTTTACTAGCTTTATAAGTTATATAAAAGGTTATATTACTATTTTATATAATAGCTTTATAAGAAAAGATTACTTACTTTTACTCTTCTCTCTAGTATTAATATTTTAAAGTGAATTCTAGTTATTTAAGCTTCTAAGTTAAGGATAAGTAAAGCTTTATACGATTAATATAATAGCTATAGCTTTTAGAATAAAGGATCTTCTATATTATATATTTAAAAATTAAAAGACTAAAGTATTTAGGAATCTCTTTAAATACTATTTATTAAGTAAAGGCTTTACTAGTAGTATTAAAGTTAAGAAGCTAAAATTTAATTAAGTAATTATTATATTTATAAGACTAATATATATACTAAAGAATAAAGGAGTAAGCTAGAATATACTAAATTATAGATTAAGAGAGTAAAAATAGCTTTCTTAGCTTATGAATTAAGTAATTACTAAAGTAATAAAGAATATAAATCCTAATATAAGTCTTATAGCTTATATAATTAGCTTATTAGAAACTAGAGGAATTAGTAAAAGGGCGACTAGAGTTTTAATTAACTAGTTTAGTAGTTATAAGGAGCTTATTAGGACGAACTAGACTAGTTTTATCTTAGAAGATAAGCTTCTCTTATATATTAGCCTTAGTAATAGTAGTTAAAGTAATAGTAGTTAAAGTAATAGTAGTTAAAGTAATAGTAGTTAAAGTAATAGTAGTTAAAGTAATAGTAGTTAAAGTAATAGTAGTTAAAGTAATAGTAGTTAAAGTAATAGTAGTTAAAGTAATAGTAGTTAAAGTAATAGTTTTAGAAGAAAAAGAAGTATTTTACTAGATAGTCTTTAAGCTCTAAATTAAGCTATATATATAGAAAGAAGAATACTTAATAGTATAGTATAAAGAGTGAAAAGCCTAATATCTTTATAATAGAGGCTAGAGTAACTAGAGTAACTATAGTAGAAGCTTCCTAAAGTAAGGTATATGGTATAATAGAGTAAGCTTTATAAGTATAGAATAAGGCCTTCTAATTAGCTAAAACGAGGTAAAAGTAATTAAAAAGTAAGTGAAACTAATTAATTTATTTATTAGAAGAAAGTATAAGGTTTATTTATTTATTATTTATTTACTAGTAAAATTAAGGCTTATATAACTTATATAATTAAGTATATATAACTATACTCCTTATAAACTTGGATTCAGGAGGTGGATTAGAGAAGTGAATTAAGGAAGTGGATCTAAGAGGTAGATTTAGGTAGTGAATTTAGGAGCATTTATTTATAATACTTAGTAAGTATTAAAGTTCGAGTTATATAAACAAAAACATTAAAATCGCGAAATTATAGTTTATTCTCTTAATTAGTTATTATTCTTAATACTTACTATAGTTCTAATTATATATTATATAAGCTAAATTACTTATTCCCCTAACCTTCTTATAAGTATAAAAGCTAATAGAAATAAATAAAACCCTAAGTTTTATAATATATATTATAAAGAGATATAAGTATAATTATTTTATATAGTAATATAATAAGAGAACTATTAAAGACATTTTATACTATTATTAAGTTAAGTAATATAATTATATAAGCTCTTTAGCTTATAAGTATATATATAAGAAAGAGTCTTATAAATTTAAAACCCTTTTAATAGTTATAAAATTCAAATATAAAATACTTAATATTTTAAATATGAATCTTACTTTAAAATTACTATAAATAATATAATATTTTTATTTAAATATAACTTATTATATAATAACTAAATATATAATTATATTAATTATAATAAATTAGTTTTATTAATTAAACTTAATTTTTTAATAGTTTTAGTCTTATTTACTTATTTACTTATTTATTATTACATCTTATTATTAGTTTACTAGTAATATATAGTACTATCACGTAATATCATAGAATACCAGTTACGTAATTGTTAGTGAAGTGGTATATTCTAGAAGTTGCTGATGTGGACTCCCCGGTTCTACTAAGCCTAATTGAGTCTAGTCTACGGGATAAGCCGCGCATGTGACTTGAGGTCACATGAGCCAGGAAACTCGCAGTGCAGCTGTTCTGACAAACACCTTTGAACTTAAATAATTTTTACATAAGTTATATAAGATAAAGCCAGGGCTTTACTGAGGAAATGCGATTAGGCAAGTAGCAATTATGATTCCGTAATCGGAGTATAATCCAATGAGAATAGAGGCTGCGAGACCCCCTACTAGCGCTAGACCTGTCTCACCAGAACGAGGAGTTATCAAAAGGCTGCCCTCACCTCCCCTGCGACCTTCTTCCTTCAAACAATTTCCCATACCTCGCGGCTCGCGTCTTTGAGAGATCCTGTGCCTGGTCTTTTTGCCGTCTTTTCCCATCGCTAAGGCCGATGCGACGTGACGTGACCCAGTTTTCTTACCACCATCTCAGCGAGGCCAGCAATTGTTTTCCCCTCCATCAGCTGGAAAATGGAAACATCTACGTTGAGTTGTGATGTGATCCAAGTGCGCAGCTCGATCGCGACGAGCGAGTCTACACCAATGGAGGCGAGACTCTTGCACGCCGACACGTCGTCCTCCGCTAGCCCAAACATCCTCATTAGCTTCCGAGTCATTTCTCTTAGGACAATCCCAACGGCTTCGCCATAGGAGGCCGCACGGCCAAGCTCTCCCCTCACGTCATCAGGGCCTTGTTGAGTCGAGGACCCTGTGATTTGCCCTACCTGCAAGACTTCACGATACTTGAGTCCCACGAAGCGAGCCTCCTGAATCCAGCGAGCCTCAGCCCAGTGAGCACCCGGAGCTGCATTTATACCTGTAACAACCGCTGCCTGCAACGAATTCGAGGAAGGCGATGGCAGGGGAGGAGTGAAGATCGCCTTTTCAATCAAAAGCATAACGTCCTCTTCATGCAGGGCTTTGTAGCCTATCCTCGTGAGACGCTCGGAGATGCCATGGCCTGCTTCGGCAACGTATCCCATAGACTTGACCATACCAAGATCAATAGTAGTGGCTGCCTTGCCCTGGGCTCTTCGATGCTGCGCAAGTGCATCTTGAAAAACGCTAGCAGCCGCATAGTTGGCCTGGCCTGCACCTCCCATGACGCCAACGAGGGAGGACAGCATGATGAAGAAGTCGACATCCTGGGCAATATTGTGGAGATTCCAACTGCCTTGCACCTTCGGACGCAGTACCGCGTTGAAATCGTCCGCCGTCATTTGCGTGAGAAGCGCGTCCTTGAGCACCATCGCACACTGTACAACACCTCGGATCCGCGGCATCTTCTCTTGTTCATGCCGCTGGAGCATCACCTGAAGCTGGCTTTCATCCGCTACATCACATGAGTGATGCAGCACAACGCAACCACGCTGTTCCAGATCGTCCACGAATGGGCTGTGCTTCGCACTTCTGGATAGGATGATCAAGTGTCTTGCACCATGGTCAATGAGCCACTCGCAGATCCTTCGCCCGATTCCTCCGAGTCCTCCCACCACGAGGTATGAAGCATCCGATCTCAACTTCAGTGACGATTTACCCTTGCGTACCGGGACCAAATCATCCTCCGACGCAGACACAACGAGTTTGCCCACGTGTTGACCGCCCTGCATGGTTCGGAATACCTTTTCGATGTCGGATATGGGATATACTGATATCGGGTAAATCAGATGGAGTTTCCTTTCCTCGAGAAGCCTCATAACATGCTTCAATGCCTCATGAACCTCGTCTCCTCTGGCTCTTTCCCAGGCGAGGAGGTCAACCGACTGAAAGGACACATTTCTCATGAATGTACGCATGCTCAAGCGACTGTTGTGCTCTAGATCTTTCTGGCCGATCTCAACAAATCTACCGAATTCCGCCATGCAGTCAAAGGTTGCCTGCAGAAGGTGACCTGCCAAGGAGTTCAGGGCCACATCCACGCCCGTACCGCCGGTACAGTCCTTGATCCCGCCCACAAAAGAACTGTCTCGGCTTGAGTACACATGATCTGGGCTGATACCGAACTTTTCACAAACAAAGTCGCGCTTGGCTTGGGTTCCTGCTGTGACAAAAACCTCGGCGCCCACGAGCTGAGACAACATGATCGCAGCTTGGCCGACGCCGCCAGCACCGCTATGGATCAAAATCTTTTCTCCCTTTCGTAGGTTTGCGGTGGTATAAAGGGAGATGTAAGCGGTAGCGAACGCTTGAGGGATCGAAGACGCGTCCTGGAAGCTAATGCAGTTGGGAATGGGAACGACATTAGTGCTCGGCGTGCGCACTCTCGTTGCCCAATGGCCTTTTTGGAGTGCGCAAACGCGGTCTCCAACTTTAAGGCCTCGTTCATCGGCTCTTCCTCCTCCCAACTTCGTAATCACCCCAGCGCACTCAAATCCCATGGAGGGTTCAGTGTCCTGTTTAATTTGGCCCATAGCAACCATTATATCAGTGAAGTTCAAACCGAAAGTCATCGGTTCGATTTCCACCCAGTCAGCTGGAAGGTCTTGGACGTCCTCTTCTCGAAAATAGAGCGAGTCCAAAAGTCCTGGTGTCTCGATATCCATTTTGAGCAGGCAACCTTGACGTTGTTGGAAAGGCTCTAGCACGACCTCAGCTGTTTCGTTGTCGTTCCAAGTAGCATTATTGAAGGCACGCGGGATATGGATAATGCCGTCTCTTTCTGCATATTCGAACTCGTTGTGTTGAGTCGCTGCGCCAAGAGAAGCGCGGAAGACCTGGCAGATGGCGTCAATCGTTTTGGGGGTCCACGGGTCGTGCAAAGGATCGACATCCAGCGAAACGCACGGTTTTCCATTGCTCTCATTTCGAAGGGTGCGTAGCAGGCCGACATGCAGAGCCTTCCTAGGATCCTCAGAAGTCATGTTTGCTCCTCTAGCCACCCAGAGAACGGCATTGGAGTCGATCAATATTGATTTAATTCGTGTAAAGACGCCGCTTCCAATAGTCGCAAGCAAGGAGTGCTGGACTTCGCCCAGGAATATACACGTTTTTCCAACGACCTCTGCTTCGTCAAGCGACATTACCGCCGGCGTGGAACCAGTAATGCCGCCCCCAATGGATGCTTGCAGATCTTTCAGCCATTCCAAGGGAGGGGGGCAGTCGCTGTGCACCAGAACGACGTCTGAGGACAAGTCCGCATCAGCTGGCACGGTCTCGGCTGTGGCTGTGGACATGATTGTGCTGATCATGTAGAAGTCCGTGTCATTGCAGTCACGGACTTCGAACTCCACACCATTGAAGCCACTTGTACTCAGCATGGTGTGCCATAAGTCAAGGGTGAGCGATGGCGTAAACTGGCGCTCCTTTTCTTCACTGAGCCACCAACCTGGCAACAGCCCGAAAGTAAAGAACAAGTCCAATTGATCATTGGTGGTCTCAACCAGGACGAGCTTTCCTCCTGGTTTGAGCAGTTTCCGGACGTGGCTTAATGTTCGCTTTATGTTAGTGGTTGCGTGCAGGACCTGGCAAGCTACGACGATATTGTAGGTGCCGCATTCGAAACCTTGACCCGCTGGGTCTTTCTCGATATCCAGAGTGCGGTATGTCATCACGTCTTGCCAGTCTGCAAATCGCTCACGCGCAGGTTCGAAAAACCCGGCAGAAACATCGGTGAAGTCATAACGATCCACGGGCTTAGCGTCTCCCAGAGCACTCAAGATGAGCTCTGTGCAGCCTCCTGTCCCACCTCCTACCTCCAGAACGCGGGACCGGGGGTTTTTGTGTGCGAGTAGCTTGATGAGCTCGCTCGCCTGTGTGTTGGATCGTTTCCACTTAAGCGCCTCGACATAGTATCTGGACAAAAGTCGCCCCTCCATCATGAGTTCGAGTGGCTCTACCTGGCCGCGTATCATTGAAAGTAGCTCAGGTCCCAAACGAGAAATCATTTCGCCGTTGACGCTGCCTTCCGCAACCTTGGTTTTTATGCTGGCTTTCTGCTCGGCATCATCGAGTAGCCAGTTGGAGCTGTCTGGGCCCAACCGGTTCTGGCTCGCAAGCGCAAGCTGTACTTTCATCCAGTTATAGAATTTCATCCAGTGGCCATCTAGTTGCTCGAGATCATAGACCGTCAGCTGTTCCACAGCTTTCTTCATGAAGTGAATCGTGCACCGCCGGAGGTCCATCATGAGATCCATTTCCCGTGGCTCAGCATCAGCACTCAACTGATTCTTCAGTCGGTCGAAATCCATTAACGTGATGTCCGGCACCCATGACCAAGAGCTACAAGTATTCCCATTGTCATTCGATTCCAGCCTTTGGTCCGCGAGACTGATTCCGAGGGACTGGAAGGCAAGGCCTTCAATCTCGATCAGTACGTCTGGAGTAGAAGGGCCGTCGCCGCCAGCCAAGCCATCGAACACAACCAAGTCTGCAGAAAATGATTGAGAACTCTGGCTCTTCATACAGGCTTGCGCCCTCAGCACAGAGCCGGCCTCGAAGTCGCAGAGGTTAGATGATACTTTCAACTTCTTCAGTCGTCTTGGTACCAGAGCGGCTTTTAACCTTGTGCCCGTTGAGACAATTGGAGCGTATGCCGCCTGGATAACCGAGTCCAGCGTAGTCGGGTGCACTGTATGCTGACTTTCGTAAGAGTATGGCATGGCAGAGGCTGTATCAGCGACTTCGAAGGTGCAGAGGGAGTACCGTCCGCTGCTCTGAATCCGCGTGATGTTCTGGAAGAGGGAGCCATGACATATTCCTGTCTCGTGCAAAGACTCCCAAAGGCTCTTCGGATCTGTCTTGCGGCTATACGTCGCTGGGTCCAACATTTTCAGGGCCGGCAACTTCGAACCATCCAAACTCGTTTGGTTGTGCTTCTCAAGCCGGATCAGTCCAGTACAATGCTCGATCCAGGTGTCCTTATCTCCAGAGATCGAGTGAACAGCAAAGTCGTGCCATCCCTTGATGCCTAGGGACTTTTCATCGCAAGAACGGATGGTCAGGCGCAAATCAGCCTCTGATTCTGTATCGGCAGGTAGTATGAGAGCCTGTGTGAGCTCGATATCCCGCAGACTAAAGAATATATTGTCCTCAGGATTTGGTTGATGAGCTTGAGACATTCCATCGATGGCCATGGTGATGAATCCGGCGCCAGGGAAAACGATGTCAGAACCTACGACGTGATCCCGCACCCACGGAATATCAGACATTCGGAACGTGTGTGCCCAGGTTGGTGCGAATAGGGGCGACAGAGGATCTCGCGACCCTATGAGTTGGTGAGGCGGATGCTCGTTCTGCCTGAGAGCTCGGTTGTTGCGCGGCTCCCTCCAGTATCGAAGTTGATGACTCCAAGGGTATGCTGGCAGATCGTGAAGCACCTTGACTTCGCCATCATTTCGACCGTGGGGAAAGTTAATGGCGTCCAGGTCGAGGCGATTACCATGCCCCGTCAGCGCAATGGCAACGTGATGCATGGTGTTCACGGCGCTTTTCCCTCGAGAAAGGCAACTGAGATAGGAGATGTCCGCTCCCGCAAGCTCCGGCAGCTGCAATATTTGCTTGATAGGTCCACCTAGTGCTCCATGAGGTCCTATTTCAACAACCACATCGACACATTGAGCTTTCTTCTCCGGGACCCAGCACATCTCGCGCAAGGAAGACTCGAACTCCACAGTGTGGAGCATACTATCCGTCCAGTGGCTGGGGCTCAACAAAGGTTCCAGACTGTCCATACGTCCTCCAGTTTTGGGGGATGAATAAATCACTGAACTAGATGCCGTCTTGTCGCTGTTGTTCGACCCAAGCAAACCAACCAGCGACATTGCAAATTCATCTGCCATCGGCTTCATGTGACTGGAATGGAAGGCTTCGGTGACTTTGAGCTTCCTGGCGAAGACGCTGTCGGCATGTAACAGCTGCTCAAGCTCCGCAAGGGCAGGCAGGTCGCCCGAGACAGTCACGCTGGACGGGCTGTTGACGCATGCCACCACCAAACACCTGGATTTATTGTCGCCAACGACACGTGAGATATAGCCATTAGCCTCACTGCGTCCTAGGCCTACGGCAATCATCCCACCATTGGGGCCGGATGCTGACTTGGCCTTAGTTGTTAATACCCCCCGGATGTAAGTCACCCTGATCGCAGATCGAGCCGACAAGACGCCAGCTGCGAAAGCTGCCGCAGCTTCTCCGCTCGAATGACTAGTAATCCCTGTCGGCCGAATTCCCCATGACCAGAGCAGACGTACGACTGCAATCTGGATGGTGGTTGACAGTGGTAGGCTGAACTCGGCATCATTCACTCGGGTCGTCACCTCGTCGCGATGAAGCTCATCTGTTCAGTTTAGTATTACTGTCAATCAACTTGAAGACCCTTTTTCTTGGATAGTTGAAACTTACCCATAATTGTCCACTTTGCCCCCATTTCCTTGATGTAACCATCACATTCAAGGACAGCATCTTTGAAGACCGGGTAAGTATCGAACAGCTCCCGGCCCATAGCATACCATTGCGCCCCCTGGCCGGTGAACACCCAACCAACGCGGACCTCTTTGCCAGATCTTCTGGGGCGAAGTTGGTCGCCTTCTAGAGTGGACAACATGCTATTGAGGTTGTCAGCTGCAAAGACAGCTGTCCAGGGTAAAACCGAGCGACGAGAGCCGAGAGTATATGCAAGGCTAGGGAGGAAGGAGCTCTCCTCAGTCGAATCGGCGTCTCCGATGTAGTCCCGCAGATTCAATATCATGCGCTGGCAAGCCTGCTCATCTTTCGCACTGAGAACGTAAATGCGAGCTCGGTTGAGGCTTGCATCAGCCATTGCAAATCCGTTGGTTTGATTTCGAGAGTCCGCGTTATGTCCCTCGAGAATGACATGGGCGTTAGAGCCGCCGAAACCGAAGTTGTTGACAGATGCGCGACGGATACCATCCTTCAAAGGCCATTTTTGGACACTTGAGGGAAGCTTTTGGATGTTAGCCTTGCAGGGCTAAGAGAGGGGGAGCATTCGCATAAATAGAGGACCGAACCTTGATGTTTTTCTTCTCAAGCATCAGTTTCTTGCTGGGTCGCAAAAACCGGGGATTAGGCGGCATCACCCCCTTCTCCAGAGATAAAGCTATTTTGATGATACCGGCAAGACCACTAGCAGCTTCTACATGTCCAATACTTGATTTGATAGAGCCGATATGCAGGGGCTGGCCCTGGAAAGCCCTCGATATTGCTGAAACCTCCAAGGGATCGCCTGTGGGCGTTCCGGTTCCATGAGCCTCAACGTACAATGTTTGCGATATGTCGATGCCAGCTTTGTCATAGCAATCTCGGATGAGCTTCTCTTGTGCCACGTCGTTGGGCGCAGTGATGGCAGGTGTTTTTCCATCTTGATTAAGCGCTGTCTCTCGGATGATGACTCTGACAGGATCGTGATCGACCAAGGCCTTTGGGAGGGGTTTCAACACTATGGCGGCTATTCCTTCCCCACGACCGTAACCGTTGGCACGAGAATCGAATGCATACGAGATACCATCAGGTGACAGAAAACTAAACCAGAATTAGACGACACCCTTATTCTACATTGCTGGACAAGCATACGGGAAGGGCTAGTCTCACCCAAGATTGGACATGGTCACGAAGACATCGGAGTTCAGCATCAGGTTTGCGCCCACCACAATGGCCATATCTGACTCTCCCGCACGCAAGCTTTGACACGCCAGGTGAACAGCAGTCAATGAGGTTGAACAGGCAGTATCGATAGTAACGCTGGGGCCACGCAGGTCGAAAAAATGCGATATGCGGTTTGCCACCATCGCGCCCGCATTGCCTGTTATGAAATAACGGGGCAGAGCCTTCGGGTCGCGGTTGAGCGAATCATGATAGTCTTGGTACATGACACCGCCAAATACAGCAGTATTAGTCCCTGCAACACTTTCGAGAGGAACGCCGGCTAAGAATAAGCGTTAACACTTTACTTGCCAAAGGTACTTCAATACCTAGGTACATACCACTTTCAAGAGCCTCATAGACAATCTCGAGCATCAGGCGATGTTGTGGATCCATATCCTTCCTATGAATCAGATTTTTGTCGCTATTCATATCGTACATAAGGTAGGTATTCATACCCTAGCGACCTCTGTGGTCATGTTGAAAAATGAAGCATCAAACAGAGCAGGATCTTCGTCCATAAAATGCCCGCCCTTTACATGAGTCTAGGGGAAATTTTTCTGGAGTTAGCAAACGTGTTCCCAAATAGCGGCACCTCTAGTTCGGCAGCTGTGAAAGTCAAGAAGGAAAAACGTACCGAACCAACCCTCTGTCCATCAGGGTGGTATACTCCGCTCACATTAAATCTCGAGGAAGGTATCTTGGACCAGGTGCTTCGTCCTTGTTCGAGCAGTTTCCATAGCTTTTGCGGGTTTGTTGCATCGCCAGAGAACCTGCATCCCATGCCAACTGTGGCAATAGGGGTAGGGGTGCAAGCTTGACCCGAGGTCGACATGTTGTTTGTCGATATGCTATACAATTAAAATGAGTAAGACCTGGATATTTTGCGATAAAGGCCAAGTAAGTTCACTTACGGTAGCTATGGGAATTTTCAGTACTGTGTCCAGAATCGCCTCAGCTTCAATGGCGAGTACTGGGTATTCTCAGCCTACTACTTAGCGCAAGGAGTAGTTCACAGAACGGGCAGAGTCACGTGTGGACGGTCGGGTAATACGAGAACCATGAGGCAGGTTCTGGTTGCCACAAGTCAAACTGTACTCAGCGAGTAAGCTGGTTGTTACAGCATATCTCACCCACCCCTGCAAGTCCGAGTCTTGATGCCGAAATTATACGAAGTGGGCCTCGGCATACATAGAAACAACGATACCTCTAGCAAGAGTGTAATTAACCTTCCTTTACAGCGATACTATCATTCTCAGTGAATGCATATCCTGCCTTATTAACATCCGCTGGATTCTAGACATGGATTACTACAATAAGCAATAAGGTGAAGGGGCACATCGGCATTAGACCCCCTTATTATGCAACATGAGTGACATATTCGTTATCTTGACGAAACACCGAAGGGGGCCAATTTAGCCTACTAGCCGCTTTCCCTGATACAGTAAAATGATACCGAGATTTTAGACTCCTTTAGTGCGACTCCGGCACCTGCCCTTGTGGACAAAAATGACCGGGGTCCGTTTTCAACCAGTTAATCCCGAATTACGCCGATTACCTACGGGCCGGTAGCTGTACTGATGGTAGTAGAGACGGGCGGTATTATTACATATTTGATAGGGAGCTTTACGTCATGCACAACAGGCTGGCAAATTGCAGACCTCAGTGGTTGTTTTATTCAGAGGTAGACAATCGGTTACAAAAACAGTTGCTTATAACAGTAGACTATCGAATGTCTGTGCGAAGATCACGGCATAAAGTGACGGGATTACAGGGCATTCATGCCCTCGGCATCCTCAAGGCACAATCTCAGGGAGCTATGCCCGCTTTAAGACGCCATGACTCCAGGCTATAGGCCCTAATCAAATCTCAGGATGTGCTGTGAGACATTTGCAAGGTAAAGAGGGTGGACACATCGGATTGGACGCCTGTACGTAGATCATATGTCGCCGTGCTGTTGCCATAGAGGCTTTTACACCTAAAAGTTTAAGAGCAAGGTATGCACGTGCGTTCACGGTAGCAACACCCGTCTCCGACATATAGCTGCACGTACAGGCATCCAATCCGATGTGTCCACCCTCTTTATTAGAAAATTTTCAGGGGTAAAAAATGCTACCGGCGGATCAATAATACCGCTTGGACACTAACCTCGTAAATAAGTACGAAGGAGTTACGGGCTCTTTAGCGAGGTACCTCTTGCCCCTGTCTTGTAGCGTGTTTTAGGGCAATGGCGTAGAATTATAGGGCAACTAGTGACCGAACGCACTAAAAACAGGCACTGCCGCACTGAAGTGCTGTTAAACCACAAATGCCCTGTGATCTCATTACTTTATGCTATGATCTTCGAAGATAAGATTAGAATGCACATTGCAGCACACACGAATCAAGGGTTATAATCCCGAAACACACCGTAATATCCGTCTCATAAGGTGCCTAGGTACCAAAGAGTATGTAATTAGTAAAACACGTGCTCAGCGCCAGGCTTGCTGATGTGCAAGCCCAAGTCAAGCCTGTCGTTGAAACCTGGTTTTGTGAAGCTTTCAAATTGAATCGTTTGAACCCTCTACGCATTCTGCCACCTGAAGCCTCGTTACCTATTCTCAGGGCGCCCACACACCCATCTTCGAAGCGACTCTCATTGGCTAGTAGCCCAACAAAACAATGGGGAATATTCCTGTTAATAGTTGTGCAACCGCGGAACAAAACATGATCTCAGTCATGGAATCAGCATTCATGTCGGCCGTAAAGTCTGGTAATATTCCGGGGGCTGTTATCATGGCAAAGGACTCTACCGGTACGTTCTTAGGGTGGATTAGAAGGTTCCCAACTTGAGACACTGCAAGCCTCGTATTTGAACAGTAACTCAACAGCAGAGTGTTTGCAAAAGGGACCATTGACTATGCGCGCTGCTTCGGGTCCAGGACGGTGAGGCGTGATGAGACCCGGAGACTACCTCCAATGGAGGTAGACACGCCAATGCGGTTCGCCAGCGCGACCAAGCTCCTCACCACAATCATGGCGCTGCAATGTGTGGAGCGAGGTCTTATCGACTTGGATGAAAATGTCGAAAAGTTTGTTCCCGACTTGACAAGCATGAAGATACTGGCTGGTTTCGACGATGTCGGGAAAGCAATCATGAGGGATCGCGACGGAATTATTACTCTAAGGTTGGTACATCATCTCACCGTGTGCTTACCAGAATCGGCAATTGTTTGCTGACTTTTGGAAAATCATCATTTGAAAATAAAGACATCTCTTGACGCACACATCGGGTCTCTCGTACGTATTGATCAATCCTCTCCTGCAGCAGTACATGGCCAAGGGGTACCTACCGTCAGCCGACAAATTCGGAATCCAGAGCCGGCTAGCACCACCACCCGTGAACGACCCAGGTGCTGAGTGGATGTATGGTTCAAATCTCGACTGGGCCGGCAGGCTGATAGAACGAGCCACAGGTATGGATTTGGAGAGATACATGCAAGAGAACCTGTGCGACCCCTTAGATATCATCGATATGACCTTCAAACTTCAGCAGCGCCCCGACTTACTGGCCTGCCGAGCGGACCAGACACAACGCAGCAAGGTTGATAGCAAACTCAGGTACGACGACACGGTCTATTTCCGCCAGGACGGTGATGAGTGCTTTGGAGGTCAGGGCATTTTTACCAGTCCAAATTCATACATGAAGGTCCTGTACTCCTTGCTGAGGAATGATGGTGTCCTCCTGAAACCTGAAACGGTCCATCTAATGTTCCAGCCTGCTCTCGACGAGAGACTTGAAAAACAAATGAATGATCACATGGACTCGGCTACGCAAATCAACTATGGCGGGCCTATGCCCATGACAGGGCTAAGGCGAAATTTTGGGCTTGGTGGTATCATCCCTATGGAGGACCTCGACGGAGACAAGTGGCGGCGTAAAGGATCAATGACCTTGGGTGGTGGTCCAAATATTATCTGGGTACGTCTCCCATATGATGTTCAAACATCGCTCGATGCGCTGACAACTTTTCCCCACCACTTACAGCAAATCGACCATGCCGTCGGCCTTTGCACCCTCGCTACATTCCAGCTTGAGCCTTGGAATGACCCAATATGTCGAAGTCTCACTCAGGCTTTTGAGAAGGCCATATACTCACAAGTACCTAAATAGTTTGTCTTTCATGATTGAGAATTTTGGGTACTCGTGAATTCAGCAAGTGTTTGTCCAAAATATATCATACTCTTCGCACTGGGTCTGGGCCGTGGTGGATTTAGTTGACTTCCCGCATGTCTACCCATTTAATATACTAGCCTCCAAGTGACTACGCCCCGACGCGCCGATGCAATTTCTTGCGACTACGTGCCTGCATCGGCTTAACAACACTCTAATTGAATTAACCTGAGTTCCAGCCGGCGCCGCGGGGAGGCTGCAGAGTCTGTATTCCCCGGCCGGAAAGACATAAAAACTCCACACTTTAGATTTATCCCTTCGTCCGGCGAGACATGGTCCGTACTAGTAGGGGGGCCTGGCTCAGGGCGAAAAGACTTGCATTTGCTTAGGAACTTATTAGTCATCTATCGCCTTTTCCCCTGAGCCAGGCCCCCCTGCTAGTACGGACCATGTCTCGCCGGACGAAGGGATAGACATACTTTTGGTATGTTCTATTGCTGTGCTGAAAGAAATTGGGAAGTAAAATATAATGAGAATACTAGCACCATTTAACACGCTACTGCAAGTAGAGGTTCTCTGTTATTGCTGCTTCACTATAGCGCTTGAAGACCTACCTAAAGAATCATCTACAAATGACTAGGGACATGGAGTTCCTCATCACGCCGCCGCACCATGAGCCTTGTAGCGGGATGGATCCGGACACTGAAGGAGTGGCGGAAAAGCTCAAGATTGTCCCCAGGCACAGGCTTGAAGTCATACTGAATCAACAGATGAGCCAACAAGATTTTGACCTCTTTCGCAGCAAAGAAACGGCCGGGGCAGGCCCTCGGGTTCCAACCAAAGCCAACGTGGTCAACGCTAGTATTCTCCAACTGGGCGCTTGCGGCTTTCTCTGGGTCTTCGCGCATTCGCATAAACCTGTATGGGTCGTACTTTTTCGGCTCTTCCCAAACCTTCGGGTTATTCATACGATCTGCTGCCACAGCCACCAGCTCGCCTTTGGGGATGAAGGTACCGTTGGAGAAAGTAACGTCCCGAAGAGCGTAGCTGCGCATGGTGGCGCACTCAACTGGCTTGATGCGCTGCGTCTCCTTCATACAACTGTCGAGGAGCTTCATCTTGTACAATGAGGCGGGTGTCCAGCCCCCTTTTGAGATGCAGGTGCGAATCTCCTCGCGCAAGGGCTCAATTAGATCCGGGTGTCTGAAAATATCTACAAGAGAGCCAATGAGAAGATCTGATGTCGCATAGATACCGGCGAAGTGCATGGCGAGTTGAGCGCCGGCGGCATCGCTAGTATCTGTTAGAATTGCGTTCCCAAGGCTGAGACGGTACAACCGGGAAGTTCTTGACGAGAACCAGACGGAGTAGCGTTCTGAGAAGTAGGGGACGCTTACTACCAATCGCCATTGGCCGCTTCTTCGAACCACTGTATCGAATCAATATAAACCGGGGGGTCCACACCCTTTGCCAAATATTCTGCTCTTTCCGCGCGTCGTTTCTGTATAACAGGCTCGAAGAGAATACGTGTTTTGTTCACTTGATCGCGAAGCTTCTTGCCTAGGGGGCTGAGGTAGTGGACGAAAGGTCGCAACGCTTTGGGCCATAAACGAAGTTGGCGAGCGTGGACAGCCATCGTCAAGGCGTGGTTCTTTGAAATGTCTAACCACTCTGGATTGCTGCTCAGCTCTTCCCCAACCATGATAAATTCCACTGTGCGTACGATCAAGTCCAATCCCTGGTTATAGAAATGTGCCGAGTGCCATTCTATTGTAGCAATACCCATGTTAGTCAATCATTTAGCTAAGGAACAAGGAAGAACGAACCCCTTCAGTAGGAAGGAAGGGAGAAGAAAAGAGAGGCTGTTGAATGTGGGGATCACATACCTGTGTTGTCACCCATCACATCTGAGATGGCAGTTTTGGCTTTGGCAGACAGTGGCACTGTGTATTTATTGGCCTGTGTCTGGAATTGGCCCAAAACAACTTTGGTGGCAAGATGTGCATCCCGGGTTACCTCTTTAAACCCATCAAAACCGGGTAGATGAGAGTGAAAGTCCTATACCCGCCAAACCATTAGAGACACCTTACAAGGCGGGAAAAGAAAGATGGGGCAAGGGGAAGCATCTTACGGTTGCCAAAAACTTGTACATGCATAGTCCTTTCATTTTCCGGAACTCGTCAGCCATAGAAGATGGAAGAATTGAACAGTATCCTGAGTCGACAACGAAGCGGATAGGCTCATTGTTCTGTGAGAACCAAGCTTCGATCCAGTTTGGCCCATGGGTATCAAACTCCCGCCTGGACCTCATGTTTGTGAGCTCCCACCATTTTTTAGGGTTGTAGACTCGCAGCCTGGATTTTTTGCCACGAAAAAGAAGAACAGCTATAAAGAGTCCCAAAATCAGCACTGCATAAGGTGGCACAGAAGACAACGGCCTGGGGACGCGCTGTTGCATGTCTGTCCACGAGTCCATTCGGGAGCGCCCAAGGCTCTCCACAAGAGAGCGGACCAGCATCGCGACCGATCGATGGAATGTGCGACTGACGCAAGAAGGAATGTTGCAAAGCTAAAGTATGGCACAAGGATCTGAAATACTTGGGCTTGTGTGTCACAAATTCAAAGGCGGTACATTAACGAAAAATATATCTAAACATTTCGCCGAATAATACCGGCGGCTGAGAGTAGCTTCTGTTGAGGGCGCCGAATCATGCCGACGGTCCCACACAGAGTGTTCATATGCCTAGTTTCTGCTTTGATAAGCAGGTCGATACACGTATGGGTTAACCGAAACTGCGACTTGGTGGCTCTTTGGCAACATTTAAATGTTCATGTAAATAGGTACGTAGTTATAAGTGGAACGAGATCGTGCCATGCTTTCGGCCAAGTGGGACTGTTTGAAAACAGCCCTCCCCTCAGATCTATCCGCTAGGTACTTTGCTTCAGCCTTATTATCAGTGCATTCGTTAACCCAACAGCAGTTCCCCAATTGGCCAGTGAATTAATACAACGAGAGCTCAGCGAAGTGTCAGTTGACATCGCCATGGCCCAGAGGAACTACCCAAACGAGCCGGTGGTGATTGTCGGGAGTGGATGCCGCTTCCCGGGGGTTGCGAACACGCCCTCTAAGTTATGGGACCTTCTGAAGGCGCCTCGCGATGTGCAGAGCAAGATTCCAAAAGAAAGGTTCGATGTTGACACATTTTATCACCAAGACGGCACTCACCATGGACGCACAAACGCACCTTACGCATATTTCCTGCAGGAAGACTTGCACGCCTTTGATGCGCCTTTTTTCAACATCCAAGCTGGAGAGGCTGAGAGCATGGACCCTCAGCAGCGGCTCCTGCTAGAGACAGTGTATGAGGCTGTATCGAACGCGGGAATGCGGATTCAGGATCTTCAAGGGTCATCCACGGCTGTTTATGTTGGCATGATGACGCATGACTACGAGACCATTTCGACACGCGACTTAGAGAGTATTCCCACTTACTCCGCCACGGGAGTAGCTGTGAGTATTGCCTCGAATCGCATCTCGTACTTTTTCGATTGGCATGGCCCAAGTGTAAGTTCTTCAATCCAGGCTTAGCTGTAATTGAATAGTGATTTCAGAATGCTAAGCTAATTTGTTTGACACAGATGACAATTGATACGGCATGCAGCTCATCTTTGGCTGCCGTGCATCTTGCCGTGCAGCAGCTTCGCAGTGGACAAAGCAACATGGCTGTTGCCGCTGGCGCCAACTTGATCTTGGGACCTATGACTTTTGTACTCGAGAGCAAGCTGAACATGCTGTCACCCACAGGCAGATCCCGTATGTGGGATGCTGGTGCTGATGGTTATGCCAGAGGAGTATGTTATCACCTCTCGATTGATTCTTGGCCGCGAGGTGTGGACAATGCTAATAGAGTTGCTCTTCTAGGAGGCAGTGTGCTCCGTAATCCTCAAAACTTTGAGCCAAGCTTTGAAAGACGGCGATATGATTGAATGTGTCGTCAGGGAGACTGGAATCAACCAAGACGGACGTACAACGGGCATCACAATGCCTGACCACAACGCCCAAGAGGCGCTTATTCGTGCCACGTATGCCAGAGCAGGGCTAGATATTACCAACCCTGAGGAACGCTGCCAGTTCTTTGAAGCTCATGGTAGGAAATATCCTCAACATCTTGAGGTGTCTGTACTCCAATTTAACGTGGCGCCATTGTAGGAACAGGTACACCAGCTGGAGACCCACAAGAAGCGAATGCCATCGCATCAGCCTTCTTTGGACACAAAGAGGGATCGGATGACAAGAATGCAGGCGATGATCCGCTGTTTGTTGGAAGCATCAAGACAGTCGTCGGTCACACTGAAGGCACTGCCGGTATTGCTGGCCTGCTGAAGGCTTCCTTGGCTGTACAGCACGGTGTGGTTCCGCCAAACCTGCTATTCAACAAACTGAGCCCTCGCGTAGCCCCTTTCTATAAGCATCTGGAAATTACGACGGAGGCTCTCCCTTGGCCGACGGTTGCGCCTGGCCAGCCTCGCAGAGTCAGTGTGAACTCATTTGGTGAGCAATACGCCCCCCTCTCCAGCAATAACAGATAGAATGCGCAGCTAACACATGTTCGTCACAAAGGTTTTGGTGGAACCAATGCGCATGCGATCGTAGAAGAGTACTTGGACCCAAGTCAGAGCACTACCTCAACTGAAACTACCGCAGAAACAGACACATCCTGCCTGCCTCTTGTTCTTTCAGCGAAATCACAGAAGGCCATGAAATCCACGCTGGAAAGCATGCTTCGATTTATCGACACACAACAAACCAACCTGCAAGATCTAGCATGCACCTTGCTCGAGGAGCGATCAATTTTGCCATTTCGTCGCGCTGTCGCCGGACACAACAAGGAGACCCTCCGACTCGCTCTAGAGGCTGCCATTGAGGATGGTAACGTCTTGACTGACTTCACCACCGATGTCAAGGGTAAGCCTCGCGTACTGGGCGTCTTCACAGGACAGGGCGCGCAATGGCCAGGCATGCTGAAGGAGCTGCTGGTTGGCATGTCGTTCGCGGCAACTATTATCGAAGAGCTGGACGAAGCGCTGAAAACACTCCCAGAGAAGTACCGACCATCGTGGACATTGCACGACCAGTTACTACTTGAGGGCGAGGCGTCTAATGTCAGGCATGCAAGCTTCTCGCAGCCACTGTGCTGCGCTGTACAGATTGTACTGATTCGACTTCTTTCTGCTGCGGGTATACAATTCAGTGCGATTGTCGGCCACAGTTCCGGCGAAATTGCTTGTGCTTTTGCAGCAGGATTCATCAGTCCCGCTCAAGCTATTCGGACCGCTTATCTTCGTGGAATCGTCTCCGCGGAGCATGCATCTTCACCGAGTGGACAGGGCGGTGCTATGTTAGCGGCAGGCATGTCTTATGACGATGCAAAGGAACTTTGCGAACTTGAGGTCTTCGAAGGGCGAGTCTGCGTTGCCGCCAGCAACTCACCCGATAGTGTAACTATCTCTGGTGATATGGATGCAATTCAGCACGTGCAAGATGTTTTGGAGGACGAATCCACTTTCGCAAGGCTTCTGAAGGTGGACAAGGCCTACCACTCGCACCATATGCTTCCCTGCGCAGCGCCCTACGTTCAGATGCTGATTGAATGTGGCTGTGCCGTTGCCGATGCCAAACCGGCACATACCAGCGTTGTCTGGTATTCATCTGTCCACGAGAGCAACAAAGAGATGGCTCCAGAGGATGTGACAGCCCTTTATTGGAAGGATAACCTTGTATCTCCCGTCCTTTTCTCCCAGGCGATCCAGAAAACCGCCGTAACCTGTCGTGGGCTACAAGTTGGTGTTGAAGTGGGCTGCCACCCTGCTCTCAAGGGACCTTGCCTTGCCACTGTCAAACATGCCCTTAATAGGACAGATTTTCCGTATACAGGATGCTTGGAGCGAGGAGGCAACGACATGAACGCTTTTGCACGAGCCCTTGGATTCCTCTGGGAGCGTTTTGGTATCCCGAGTCTCGATGCCATCGGTTTCGTAAAACAAGTCTCGCCTCAGCAACCTTTCCAGAGTCTAGCGAAGATGCTGCCATCATATCCCTGGGATCATTCTCGTCGCTACTGGACTGAGTCACGCTCTACCCGTCAGCACCTTCGCGGGCAATATCCTCATCTCTTGCTAGGAAAGCTGTCGTCCACCGCATCAACATTTCAGTGGACCAATTTCGTCAGACCACGCGACCTTGAATGGCTGGATGGTCATGCTCTCCAAGGACGAACTATCTTCCCCGCCGCCGGGTATATCATTATGGCAATGGAGGCTGCCATGCTTGTGGCTGATGACCATGGCGTCGAAGTACAGCTCCTCGAAATCCTGAACATGAGCATCGACAAGGCTGTCGTATTTGAAGATGGAAACAGTTTGGTTGAGCTCCAGCTCTCGGCCAATGTCACCAGCGAGCCTGGCGAGGATGGCATCGTAATACTCAAGTTTTTTATCGACTCGTGTCTGGCCAAGGAGAGTGAACTTTCGACTTCGGCAAAAGGAGAGATCATCATCACGGTAGCTGACAAGTCATCGTCGCCTGGCAGCAAGCTGATCTTGCCACCACCAGAGGAAGAGCACCCCCAAATGAACAGGGTCAATATCAAGTCCTTTTACAAAGAACTTGACCTGATGGGTTATGGTTATAGCAAGGACTTCCGCCGCCTGCAAACCATGAGAAGGGCTGATACGAAAGCCAGCGGCACATTTACTTTCCTCAAACTGGAAGACACAGTACGCAACCAGCTTCTGCTGCTGCACCCGGCACCCTTGGATATCGCTTTCCAGACCGTCATCGGGGCCTACTCCTCACCAGGCGATCGGCGTCTCCGCACACTATATGTCCCCACTCATATCGACAAAATCGCTTTGGTTCCTTCGCTCTGTCTATCGACTGCTGAGTCTGGTGCAGAAGAGCTCGCTTTCAACACAACCAACACGTACGATAAAGGCGACTTTCTGAGCGGCGACATTGCCGCGTTCGATTCGGAGAAGAAGACCCTTTTCCAAGTTGAAAATATTGTATTCAAACCTTTCTCTCCCCCAACCGCATCCACAGACCATCAGATCTTCGCCAGGTGGTTTTGGAATCCCCTCACGCCAGACAAGCTGCTGGATGACCCAGCGCATTGGGCTACCGAGCAAGATAGGGAGGTCATACCGATTATTGAGCGCATTGTTTACTTTTACATCAAGTCCTTCCTCGACAAGGTTACCGGTGCCGTTTACGAAAACGCTGCCTCCCACATAAAGAGACAGATTGACTGGTTCAAGCACATTCAGACCGAGGCTCACAGTGGCCGCGACCTGTGGTACCATGCGTCTTGGGAAGATGACAATTACGCTGGGATCCAGAAAATGTATGAAAGGTATGTATATAGTTCCTTTTCTTATCTGACTTATTGAAATTATCTTTTGGCCTGACTTGAGTCCTTGGCAGGAACTCGTACCACCCGCATGTTCGCCTCGTCCAAAGGGTTGGTGAGAACTTGCTCTCGATAACCCGGGAGGGTCAGAGCCCATTCGAACTTATGGACCACGACGGCTTGTTGACCGAGTTCTATACCAACAAGCTGAGTTTCGGTCCAGCCTTGTACTACGCCCAGGATCTAGTAGCCCAGATCGCTCATCGTTTCCAATCTATGGATATTCTCGAAATTGGTAAGCGAAGAACAAAACAAAAAATTGGATCTATGTTGATTGTAACAATTTGCTGACATGTTATTTCTTCTTGTAGGCGCGGGTACCGGCGGCGCTACGAAGCACATTCTATCGACACCGCAGCTAGGATTCAACAGCTACACCTACACGGACATCTCGACAAGTTTTTTCGAGCAGGCTCGTGAGAAGTTTGCCGAGTTCGACATGGAGGGGCGTATGCAATTTGAACCACTTGACATACGCCGAAGTCCAGCGGAACAAGGCTTCAAGCAGCACTCCTACGATCTGATTATTGCATCCAATGTCCTCCATGCTACGCCTAAGCTTGAGGAGACTATGGCACATGCCAGGTCTTTACTTAAGCCAGGTGGCCACATGGTCATCCTCGAGATCGCTCACCGCGAGCACAGCCGCCTCGGCTTTATTTTCGGGTTGTTCCCAGACTGGTGGGCTGGCGTTGAAGACGACCGGGTTTTGGAGCCTTTTGTCTCATTTGACCAGTGGGACACCATTCTGAAGCGTGTCGGGTTCTCGGGCATCGAGAGTCGAACTCTTGATCGGGATGCCAACCTGTTCCCCACATCGGTCTTCAGCACATACGCCACGGATTCCAAGATCGAGGGGCTGTATAATCCTCTATGTGCTCCTCTCAAGACATCCTACCCGCCGCTGGTCCTCGTCGGCGGCAGGTCCCCAGAGACACAACGCATTATGAAAGAGTTGACTGCTGCTCTGCCACACAGATCTATCCAGTCTGTCGCCCGCCTTGATGAACTTGCTTCGGCGGACCTGCAGCCGAAGTCCACCTTTGTTGTTTTATCCGAGGTCGACGAGGAGATCTTTGCTCATCTAGAAGAGGACAAGTTCGAGGCCGTCAAATCTCTCCTTTTCCTTGCCGGGAATATGTTGTGGCTCACAGAAAGTGCCTGGATTGATCACCCACACCAGGCCAGCACTATTGGGTTGCTGAGATCCATCAGGCGAGAGCACCCAGACCGGGGTCTGAGCATCATCGATGTCGATTCCGCCAAGAACCTGAACACTAAATTCTTGGTCGAGCAACTACTTCGTCTTGAGGACAGCGACGATGACTTCGTCGCATCATCGACGTGGACTGACGAGCCAGAAGTCTACTGGTGCAAGGGCCGTGCCTGGATCCCTCGCCTGAAGCACGACATGGCCAGGAATGACCGCATGAATTCGTCTCGTCGCCCTGTATTCGGCTACTTTGACCCTGCCAAGACACCTGTTGCCTTGAAACAAACGAAGTCATCGTCGTACTATCTCGAAGCCGCTGAGTCGTTCCTGTCTTTGGGTGACACTCATAAAGTCGAAAACACAACCATACGTGTCCGTTACGCTCTTTCACAAGCTATACGTGTGGGCCACCTCGGATACTTCTATGTTGTGCAGGGAAGCACACTTGGTGGCGCGTCTGTGGTAGGCCTTGCGGAGCAAAATGCCTCCATAGTCCAAGTCCCAAGAGGGTATGTCTTTGCCGTGCCGAGCAACATGGCGGATAAGGACAACAGTGATCTCTTGTCATCAGTGGCAGCGACTCTCATCGGCGAGACAATTCTCCACAGAATTGAAGATTTCGGCACCATGGCATCGGTTCTAGTCTTCGAACCACCGAGTTTTTGCATCGGCACTTTCCTGGAGGAGGCCAAGAGACGGGGTGTCCAAGTTTACTTTGCCACAACATCGACGAGCTTGAGGGGTTCCTCTCCAAGCTCCGCTCGTTGGGTCAGCTTGCACGGCAGGGAAACTAATGGTCGGCTGAAGCAGCTGCTCCCGACGAATCTCACGGCTTTCTTTGACATGTCAGTGAACCAGACAGCCGTCGGGGTTGGCCACCGCTTGGCCAATGTGCTTCCTCCTAGTTGCTTCAAGTATGGTTTCGATTATGTCGTCCGCGGTACAGCCTCTTCGTCCGAAGGTTCACAACAAGAGGCACGCATTGTCGAACAATTGGTTACTGCAGCAGCAGGCAGGACTATCGGCAAAGATGCCGTTGAAATATTATCCGCGGACCAGCTCTTCAACTCGAGTAATGGGCGTGTGGGCCTGTTCACCCTAATTGATTGGAAGGCGGAGAAGCGATTGTCGGCGAAAATTCGGCCGGTTGATTCTGCTAAGCTCTTTGTTGACGACAAGACATACTTGCTTGTCGGCCTTACCGGAGACATGGGTCGCTCGCTGGCCCGGTGGATGATCTTGCACGGTGCTAAATATGTTGTGCTGACCAGCAGGAATCCTCGGGTTGATCCCAGATGGATAGCTCACGTCGAAGCCTTGGGTGGAAAGATTATCGTATTGCCAATGTACGTTGACGAAGTCAAAATTCCTCTTCGACACCTCGTTCTTGCTTTCTAACACGAACATTTTTGTCAGGGATGTCGCTAACGAAGAGTCGGTCGACACTGGATTGGCTAAGCTCAAGGATTTGACGCTGCCGCCCACGGCCGGCATTGCGTTCGGGCCATTGGTTCTCCAGGATGTTATGCTCAAGAACATGGACCTCCAGTCGATGAACATGGTTTTAGAGCCCAAGGTACGGGGAGCACAAATTCTCCATGAAAGGTTTTCCGACCCGGCCAGCAGCAACGCACTTGACTTCTTCGTCATGTTTTCGTCAATTGTAGCAGTGATGGGTAATCCAGGCCAGGCAAACTACAGTGCTGCAAATGCCTACCTGCAGGCTTTGGCCCAGCAACGGTTGACCAACGGATTGGCAGTAAGTTGAAATTTCAACCGTGATTTTTTTTCATACAATGTGGCCATATTGCCGTGAGCTCTAACGTCTGCAGAACTCGGCTGATTATGGGTATGAATAAATTCAGGGTTCGACTATTGACATCGGAGCCGTTTACGGTGTCGGATTCGTCACCAGGGCCGAACTTGAGGAAGACTTCAACGCAATCCGGTTTATGTTCGATTCGGTTGAAGAACACGAACTTCATACATTGTTTGCCGAGGCCGTCGTATCTGGGAGACAGGTGCTCACAAAGTATCAGAGCGGGGAGCAACATGAAAAGACTGTGATCGAAATGGCGGACGTCGAGTTGACCACGGGTATCCCAGCACTTGATCCTGCCCTCAAGGACCGAATCACTTTCTTCAACGATGCTCGGGTTGGAAACTTCAAGATTCCCGAGCAGCGCGGAGACACTGGGGAGACCGGAGTTGGCGCCAAGGGTTCAGTGAAAGAACAGCTGCAGCAGGCAACTACGCTGGATCAGGTTCGACAGATTGTTATTGGTAAGCGCACAAATCTACCAACCCTTTGAAGTATACCAAGCTAATGAAAACGCAGATAATCTATCAGAAAAGCTGCGTATCGCACTGCAAATTCCGGACGGGGAGAGCGTTCACCCTGCCATCCCTCTCATAGACCAAGGTGTTGACTCCTTAGGGGCCGTCACTGTCGGTTCTTGGTTCTCGAAACAGTTGCTTCTCGATCTTCCACTACTGAAAGTTCTGGGCGGCGCATCTGTGGCTGATCTTGCCGACGACGCCGCTGGGCGACTGCCACCAAGCGCCATTCCATTAGTGAGCCAAGGGGAGGAGGCCGCAGAAAGCTGCGAAAATACTACGTCCAGCACATCACCAAACGACACTCCCGTGGAAACCACCCTTACTAGTCCAGTGGAATCGGTGGTAGACGAGGATGAGAACGATGACGAGCCTGTTGCTGTGCGGCACGAGAAAATGTCATTAGCTCAGGAATACTCCTGGAAGGTTCAGCAGGAGGTTGAGGATCCTACCATCTTTAACAACACCATTGGCATGTTCATGAAGGGTGCTATTGATTTAGAACGGCTTGCGAGGGCTTTGAAGGCCGTGATGCGTCGTCATGAGATGTTCCGAACGGCATTCACCTTGAAGCGTGGTGTTGACGACAAAATCCCTGAGCAAACAGTCCTCAAGCGCTCGAACAACAAGGTCCAGATTTTGCAGGTTGCCGACCGAGCGGCGGCAGAAGAAGGTTACCGAAAGCTCCATGAGACAAAGTATGATATTGCGGTGGGCGACACGCTCAGGCTCGTTCATTTCTACTGGGGCAAGGATGAGCATCTGCTGGTACTCGCCTACCACAGACTCGTTGGCGATGGATCGACGACGGAGAACGTGTTTGTCGAAGCAGCGCAACTTTACAGCGACGTGGCATTGAAGCAGCCAGTGACTCAGTTTGCTGACCTCGCTGCACAACAGCGGAAGGATCTTCAAGATGGTCGACTCGAAGAGGATATCTCGTTCTGGGAGTCCATGCACAGCAAGCTATCAACATCCGCACCGCTGCCCCTCATGCGGTCCTTGGTGAGTGAGAATACACCGTCGCAAGAACAAAAGGGAGCACTGCGTACCTGGCAACAGTACGAAGCAATTGGACGTCTGGACCCTATGGTCGCCTTCCGGATCAAGGAGCGCAGTCGAAAGCACAAGGCGACACCGATGCAGTTCTACCTGGCCGCCTACCACGTCCTATTATCACGCATGACGGGAAGCAAAGACATCACCATCGGCATTGCTGACACCAATCGCTCCACTATAGATGAAGTATCGGCCATGGGCTTCTTCGCAAATCTGCTTCCTTTGCGGTTCGGCGAGTTCACCGCTTCCAACACGTTTGGTGAGCATTTGGTGTCCGCCAAGGACAGTGTAAGGGTGGCGGTGAAACATGCTCGAGTGCCCCATGGCGTTATCCTCGACCGTCTCGGCTTCGGTCTGCCTACGAAAACGACGAGCGCCCCATTATTCCAAGCTGTTTTCGACTATAGGCAAGGCCAGGCCGAGAGTGGCACAATTGGTGGCGCTGTCATGACCGAAGTCATTGCTTCCCGAGAGCACACTCCTTACGATGTGGTGCTCGAAATGTCGGATGATGCCACGAAGGACCCTCTCATCACCGTCAAGCTGCAGAGCTCCAAGTATTCTTCCCAGCATCCCCAAGCTTTCCTGAATAATTACATTTCCCTCCTCTCGATGTTCTCTATGAATCCCGCTTTGAAGCTGGCATAGGGCTTCTTTTTCCCTTGGTATCTAGAATTTATTATAGATTTGCAACGCAGAAGCCGAAATAAATACTTTTTCATACCCGAACTTAAACAACGACTCATCATAGAACAGGCCGAGTCAGACGGTCAAATGTTCAGGCGTAGGCGCCACAGATTAATAACCATGACCTGGACACGCCGGCCACTCCAGACCCCCCCGACTGATAACGCGAACGACGTTGTGGACATGGATGCCGAGTACGAGATAGATCCCAACTACCTACGCGCTGCTGCTGCCGACATAGATCCTCAGTCATATGTCATTATTCCCGACGAGCGAGGTGGCGACGGTGCAGCCAGTATCAGGAGTGATGGCCACAGAAGCAGGCAGCAGAGGCTTTTGCAGCAGCGATGGAGATGTAAGTAAGAACCTGGCCAGTGCCTTCTTGAAGTATTCCTTCTAAGACAAGTGTCCGACTACTTCTCAGCCACTCATCGCCACATCTGATGACAGCTGGTGCACTTACAAGTTTTCGAAGCCAAGGGACTTGTCAGTGTATAGCTCCGTGAGTTTTCGGTTGAACGCAGCCCGCTTGCTTGAAAATTAACTCATCCGCCCTGTCCACGAAATATTCCACGGACCGGAACCGTCGGGCGCCGCTCGACCTTGTTCATCTAGGGAACGATCTCTGGGGGTGCCGCGAGTTGGACATTGTGGTGACTGGATAGTGTTTGCGGACTTTATGGGTGAAGATTCAGACTGCCTCAAATAGTGGTCCAGGTCGAAAGCAAGGGTTGCGAAAGCTATCAATCTAGAAAGACAAGGGAAGTCGAGGAGACAGGTTCCAGCAGCCTCGCAACATGCCCACAATTTGCTATGTCTGTCGTGCTATCAAGCATTTCCATTATTGTTTGCTTGAAGACGTTCGAGGAGGTCCTCCGGTCCATGTATTCAAGCCCGGAAAGCTATGTACTGGCCAGCTTATTGTAGCTAACGGCGGTTAAATTCGTCCTCAGACTTGAGTTCTACAAGCACCTCACCGTTATTGGAGAATGATCACCGATGAAAGTTCCGAGGGATGGCTAGCACGGAAGAGAGTGCGGTGTACGTTGCCGCGAACTTCGGGTGGGAGTTTGAGGAAGGGGAAGGAGAAGGCTTGAGGGAACAGTATCGGAGTTGATATGTTTGATTTGGGCTCTGTGGGAATTAGAGGCGGAAGGGGTGATCGTGCTTCAGGTACGCGTCCCATTTTGATCTTGACCTTACTTCAGTGCTTTCAGATTGACAATGGGCAAGAAAAAAGGCGCTTTTGTAGAACGATGTCTTGGGAGGTTTCTTGAAATCTTACGGGAGTGTTGTTGAAGCCCTGCCGAGAGCCAAGCGAGTGCACCGCCACAACAACCCACACCCTGTTTAGTGTTGCACCATGTCTGAGAAATTGGACCTATGAAAATCTCATGATTGTTCGTCATAACGACAGACGCAGGATCTGAATAGAGGGTTATGCCTCACCAAATTTGTTCGTACAGGACGAGCAACAAGAGAGTAAAAGTTTGTGTCGAATTTTGTCCATATGGGTAGTTCCACTTGTCACGCCATACCCCGGGCGGCGCGAGAAGTACCAAGGGTACTACAGTCGGTCCGACCCAAACACGACAAAATAAAAGAAAGTCCACCAAAATACTAATTAATATAAATCGTATTAATCGGAACTATCGTATATCTTATAGTAATTAATTCCCTAGTCTCTGATTTTTGATACCTTTAATATTACAGGAGTTACAAAGCACGTGATCAGTTTTAT
>JAJTUS010000328.1:0-34688 GCA_021399465.1 Hyaloscypha sp. PMI_1271 | reverse complement strand
TATAATAATATATATCCTTAAGATCTAGCTTTATAAATATCTTAGCTCCTTAGAGCTTATTAAGGGTCTTATTAATAAGAGGAAGTAGATACCAATTCTTAATCGTGACTTTATTAAGGCTATAATAATTAATATAAAGCTATAGCCTATTATCTTTCTTAGGAATAAAAAGGATAAGTGCCCTTATAAGGCTTATACTAAGCTATATCTAATATTTACGAAGCGTATTATATAGATATAGACGTAACGTTTCTAGTTAGGTCTCTAATAAGTTATATAAAGGTCTATAAGGGATTATATTATCTATATTAATAGAGTATTAATATTACTAAGATTAGCAAGTTCCGAAGCTTTATTAAGGTCAAAGACCCTTATAAAGTCTTTACTATTATCTTAGAGGTATTTAGGAACCTCTAAGGCCCTTTTCCTAAGGGTATTAACTTAATATATTATATACTCTTATCTTATATTACTAGAATTATATAAGGAGGTAAATACCTAGTAACTATTATATATATAAGAAGCCTATTATCTAAGGTAGTTATATTCGCCTTTAGTTAAGAATAAGGCCTATAGTATTACCTTAGGGTAGTTATTAAGCTCCTTACCGAATTCTTTTAAGGTTAGGATCTTAACCTTATTAAGTTAAGGTAAGCACGTATACCTAGTATTTCTTAATATAATTAGTATACTATATAATAGTTACTTCATAGAATTCTATACTAAAAATAAGGCTATAAGAGCTTATGTTTTTATATTTATAGAATTAGAGCTTAAAAGGACATATCTTATTATAATTATCTATAATAAATACCTTAAGATTATAGGCTTAATAGACCTTAAACTTATTCTTATAAAAGGTTATAAACTCTTAGTTATACTTAGCTAAGGTTATAAAGCCCTAGCTTTAAGTTTACTTATTATTAAAGAAGTTATAGTTAAACCTAGTATTACTAAGACTAATATATACCTCTAAGGTACTTACTTTAGGTTAAGTTAACCTTACCTAAATAGATATATGAAGTAATACGCTTTTTTATTATAGCTAAAATCGCTGACGTTTAAGATTTAGCTTTCCCTTTTCCTAGTTCCTTAGGAAGTACTCCTCTATAGTAATCTCATTAACTTACTTCTATAAGTACTAAGATTCCTTAATTATCTTAGCTTTTTAAAGATTCTAATAAGCTTATTTATTATACTTAGAGTATCTTATAAATCCTAAAGTATATCCTTTCTAATTATAAGTCTAGTAGATAATTTATATATTAGAACTAATATTATAGTAAGGCTTAGAAAGAGCTAAACTAGTACTTGAGTTATTCTCGTGAGCCTTCTAGTTCTTCTCTTTCTTCTTTTAGTACTCTTATAGATTAGAATTTATAGAGTTAGGATCTTTCTAAGTAGAGTTACCCTTACTAGCTTCCCTCGCCTTAGTTCTCCTTAATTTGGAGTAAGTAGTATATTCTACTTTTTATACTTTCTCTAAGTACTCTAAAATAAATACTACTTTATTACTTAAAAGAATAAATACGAGTATCTAATAAGTCTTAAAGTTAAATAAAGTAGTATCGAGAGTCTAGACCCGGTCTCTTTTAGGGTATAAGTCCTAGTTAACTTTAAGACTAATTATCCGAGTATATAGCTTAGTAATAGTCTCTCTATCCTTCTAATAAAGATCTCGAATCTTCTTAAAAGCGTCTTACTAATAAGTCTAAGGAGCCTAGAGTATATCTACTAAATAAGCCTTAAACTTCCCCTAGTTAATCTTATAAGCTAGAGGACTCTATTTTATAGTAGCTTCCTAGGTATTATAAAGGTTATCCTTAAGGGTACTTATAGTAGAATTAACTCTAAAAGAGTATCTATTATAAGTCTAAGGCTAAGTCCTAAAGATTACTTCTTAGGAAGATATAAATATCCTTTATTCTTTAAGGGACTTTCTATAATATAAGTCTAGTATCTAGACCTTAAGAAGTTTCTCTTAGTCTAGTATTATTTTTAAGATATTATATAGTAGCTCTTAATAAATAGTATCGAGATTACTCTCAAAACCTATTATATTAGGAAAAGGGGTAAAATCTAATCCTATTCTAGGGCCTTCCCTAGTAGGAATTACTATTAAGGATAGAGTAGACTCACGAGTAGAACTTAGACGAGATATAGAGAACCTTAAGGTATCCTAGAGAGTACCCCTATATTATTCTAACTAAAGGATATATTAATTAATCACATCTACTAATTCTTGCTTTTATTAGAATACTTCGACTTTATAGTATAGGGTCTATTCCGTAGCTTAGGTAATAGTGACCTAAGCCTTAATTATAGTATTAAGTTTATTACTAAGATTATTATTATTATTAGGGCTACTTGTAAGAGGTACCTAAATAGCTCTATTAAAAATATTAGAAGAGCCTTCGCTATTTCCGATTATTCCCTAAGGGTTAATTTAATTAACTTCTTCCTTAGGAGTAAGGTTAATAATAAGCTACTATACGCTTTATAGGTTCCGTGATATTATTACGTTATTAAACTACCTTCCTTAAAGGTAGAGAGATTAGCTTATAAGGTAATTATTAGTAGGTAATAAAGTAATAATAGAATTAGAGTTATAGTATTAAAAATCACTAGTATTAAATTTAGTATAGAACTAATCTCTATCTCTCCTTAGAGGTCTAGGGAGGGCTCTTATAAATAAGAGCCTAGAATAATATATATATAATCTAGTAATTAATAAGCACTACCTAGCTTACTAATTAGTAGTATTCCTATAATATAATAAGATCATTAATTCTCCTAATCGCCGACTATACTACCCGAGAGCCGAGGTATATCACATATACTAATATTACGTGTAACTCGGTATATATCATAGAAGAAGTTAGATAATTATTAGTAATTAGAGAGTAAAGGGTTTATAAGGTGAAGTAGTAGAAATACTTCTAACTAGTAAATAAGTAGGGTTAAGATATATTATAATCTAGTATATAGTTAGTTAGTTTAGTTAACTATAATAACTAAAAGACTCAATACCTGATTTCAAAACCTATAGCTTAGATTTTTAGGCTCATTATCCCCCTTCCCTTATAAAGTATAGAAAATATAAGCTTATATACGTTATAAGTATAAGTATACTATAAGAACAAGTATACTATAAGTATAAGTGCGCTATACCTATAAGTGCGTAGTATAGGTATACTATAAGTATAAGTATACTATAAGTATAGGTATATTATAAGTATAGGTATACTATAAGTATAAGTATGCTATAAGTATAGGTATACTATAAATATAAGTAAGCTATAAGTGTACTATAAGTACAAGCTATTATATACTAAGCTTAATTACATATATATCCTTACTAAAAAAAGCTATTTTTGAAAGCTACTTAAAAAATTAATAAACTATTATAGCTAGTTAATTTAATAATAAGTAATTTATTTATATTCTTAGTATTTTCATATAATAGTATAAGGATTAATAAACCTTAATTATTATTCGAGTATATAGTTAAGCTTAGTGTATTAAAGAATTATTTAAGTTATTTAAGTTATTTATAAATAATTCATAAATAACTTAAATAAAATATAAGTAACGAATATCTTAAATAACTTAAGTAAAATAAAATAGTTATTTATGAATAATATAAATAACTATAAATAACTACATGAAAGTTATATAATTATAATAAATCGATATATATTTGAATTTTAAAATGAGAACTAAGGTACTAATTAAGTAGCCTTATCTAAGATAAGCTAGTACTTATATAAGGGTACTTAAATACTAATTTTCTATAATAATAAACTAGAAGTATTACTAAGGTTCAATTTACTTACTAAATAGTACTCCTACCTAATTAGGTAGTAATGTGACGCTAGGTGCGGGCCCCCCCGGAGCCTTACTTGAATAGGCTAGCTTAATTACGTATAGCGTTATTTAAGTTATTTATGATTATTTATGAATAACTTGAATAATATATGAATAAAATAAGAGTAATATGTTTTAAGCTTAAATAAAATAGAATAATAGCCGTTATTCTATTTTACTCTATTTATTTGATACACTAGTTAAGCTAAGTATATAATTAAGAGAAAAATCCTTCTATAAGCCTTAGATATAGGGTAATAAGATTACTATATAATTCTAGTCTAGAAAAGCAATTTCTAACTTAATAATACTAGCTAGAATAAGCTATTTGCTTTTATATAATTTATCTATTATATATATTAGCCTTAGGGAAGTATAGTAAGTACTATAGTGTAAGCGCAATATGTTAAATAAGGAGAAATAGTGAAGCGTGGTAGGAGAACAAAAAGCGATGTTGCAAAAAAAGGCCATTGAGCCTTTTGGTCGCTAGGGTCAACCGTAAACATGTTGTACCATCAAGTAGGGCAAGATTTTAGGCAGTAAGTGGTCAAAAACCAAAAAAACCAAAACACTAAAACCACGAAATCACACAACCGCCTCGCATGCTACTTTAAATCAGGCATAGAATTGCACTAAAATTAATGCTTAGACTTGTACTTACTATTGATAGGGAGCTCTTTACGTATCGTAATGAGCCGCCCCACAAGGAGCTACCCTCCCCCTCCCCCCAAGAGAGCTCTTTATGTATTGCAGTGATATCAAGTCTGTGATCCTTCGAGTAGGAGATTCGAAGGCGTAGAAACCAGGTAAGACGAAAACAAAGTTCAATCTTCAAATTACAATGCACTGAAGCATAGCAAACGCATCTTCGAATTACAGGCTCTGGATCGCTGGAGTGGAGAGCAATACCTGATATGTAGCGAGACAGATCCCATTATTTGCTGATAATTTGAAACCCTTTCGCTGGATAGAAAATGGAATACACGACTGTCAAGACATCAAGCAAATTAACTATTGTTCCCCCTATCAGAGACAATAACACATGCTTGAATATTCGGAATGCTGGGATCTGCTTGTCCAAATCCTATTGCAGTGGTCAAAGTGTGAACATCCATTACACATATAATATGATCCAAACTCACCTGAAAAACACATGCGAAAGCGAGTGAGTAATTCTCAGTAGAGCTGCAAATTGTCATGAAAATGTACGCCCAGTAGGGAACTTGCGCTCCCCATCTCCTCCCAATTGCTCTATCAAAATGGTTAATCCCAAAGCACGCACAAAAAGAGCTGCGATAGCTTACATAAAAATAGCAGCAAAGCTTGACCCACACCACTGGAAGCAGGAAAGCTTACCCAACATGCCAGGAAGACTCCACATGCCGGTGAACCATCGTCGTCGCTGCTTGAAAAAATCCGAAAGGGTCATTGGAGATTGCTCTCGCGCAACGCTTGGGATCCATCCTAATCGATAGCCCTGAGACCAAGCCTATACAAGTGATGAGTTCAGCATATTCAAAGCCTTCAACTACAAGGGCAAAATAGTTACCTGGAGACTGAAACGGTAGTCCTCTACGAGCGAATCTGTATCCCACCCAACCTCATTCTCAACTTTTCCCCGGACTAGGAGGAAAGAGCCGTGAACCCCAAATACCGGGACGTGGAGGCGACTACTGGCAAGGAAAAATTTGCCGAGATCGTCCCTACATCTGCAGATGTCGGCAGCGGTAATCAACTTGTGACTCCAGAACTGATATGCGTTGTACAAGATGATACCCTTTGCAACTAGTTAACTAGGTGATATGTAAGTCAAATTATGATAACCTACTTGGCCAACATCAAAAGAATTCTCTGTTTCAGCAAACCGTATACAGGCTTCTATAGTATGTTCGTCCACAATTGTCTCTTCATCAAGATGTAGAACCCAGTCATCTTCGTGAAGTTGCGCTTGAATGCGAAACCACTCTAGCGCCCGTGCTTTGTATAGTGCTTTGTGAGGTCGGAATGTGGGAGGTGTACTGATGACGTTGACTCCGATGTTGCAGAATAATTGTTCGTGTGGAAAGTCGGTAACAATAGAGAACTTGACTCTGGAATCGAGCTGCTGTAGATGGCGCATCTCTCCCACAGATCGGGCCACAGCCTGTTTTGGAATTAACGTAAGTTCATGTTTGCCTTCAGTTCAGTGAATGACCTACCCCTTCGTTTGTTCCGCGCGTAACAAGGCAAATGTGTAGTTTTCGCAACTCACGGGGCTGGCGGAGTATTTTTGTAACTGTGGTCGATGGTATTGCAAAGCAGAAGCCTAGAAGTGTCCAAAAAGTTGGTAAAAAGACAAAACAGCCGTAAGTATTTCTCATTTATGGTCTGTGAAATTGTGGCTCACTGATGAGGAAAGAGCACCAATGCGTCCATTGTGCTGTTCGAGTTGCAATAGTATCAAATCCGAAGAGCGTTTGAATTCGAAGCTGGGCTTAGTTTTAGTCAGTGCAGGCGAGTTTCCCTCAGGATTTGACTGACCGTATGTGAAAAGAGTAATTCCTGCCATCGATATGACACTTCGATACCGAAGTAACCCTATGGTGCCAGCCGTGTGGAACGGCATTCTGATCTCTTCAGCCTGTTCGTGGGCGCTGAACGCAGGAAGAGGAGGGTGCTTCGTACAGCTGGTGGGTAAAACACCCTTTACATAAGACAGCAAGTTTGACTAGGGTTGCTGCTTGTCTATTCCATGATCTTCCAAATTTAGGGGCTGGCATAAAGGCGGCTGCAATTCTTCCAAATTTAGGGGCTGACATAAAGGTGGCTTGCAAGCCACCTTACACCGCAGTGTATTCTAGGAACATTTGGCCGGGGTCTTCGTAGAAATGATAATCCTCCCGATAAGGGGGCTTTGTTTAATTAGCTGGTTCACGTTTTATTTCATGGCCCTGCAATTCCAGAGCAGGTTTCAATGTTTGGTGGATTGTGAAGGATGCACCTCCCTATGTTTGTCAGGGAACGTTGACTCAAATCTGCAGCAGGACCCTCGATGCTAGAGGAGTGCACTCCATCTCCGTTTTTCATCGTTTGTTTAGTCCAATCGCATTGCACTGTGACCCCCGATTAGGCAATCGCTCTTATTAGTGTATCAGGGGTAACAGCACGACTTGGGAAACTTATGAACCATTAAAACTTCCTTTTGAAAAGTCTCAAAGCTTACCTTGAGCCTGGGTGATCCTATTACCGAAAGTTCAGTCACATTCGACCTCAACGGCTGTCTGGAAGGACCGTTCTCATTAGAAAGACACCTCCAACGGAAACCATTGCGATTGGGCACTTAGAGGCTTCCTACAGAATGCGCAGAAGATGGGACTTTGGCTGGGCTATCAAAGATCTTGTACACTACGCCAGAGCACCCACGTACTGGACAATATGGAAGCTTTTGCTCCCTAGCTTCTTACATGGCCCCTCAATCCACGAGCGCGAGAAAAGGCATAAAGGCATCTCTAATTCATCTCTACAAGGGTTACGAGGCATAGCAGCAGCCATTGTATTCCATCGGCACCTTCTGATGTCTTTCTCGAAATTTCCAGATTACGGACACGGCGTCGACAAAACGATCGAGCTCGGTCTAGCAAATCGTTGGATCCACCAATTGCCATTCCTGCGCTTAATATACTCAGGAGGCGCTATGGTTCAGATATTCTTCATTGTATCGGGATATACGCAGTCCCTGAAGCCGCTCCAGCTGATGCAGAGAGAGCAGTGGGACGCCGTGCACAAGAGCCTAAGTTCGGCGATCTTTCGACGTGGGTTTCGCCTCTTCCTTCCCACCTTAGCTGCAGCTATGCTCATTGCTGTCTCTGTCTGGCTGGGGATGTATGAGTGGGGTTCAAAGTTCAGAAATACCTGGTTCGAGGAAGACCCGAATGAACTTTCACGGGAGCGAACTCTCTCTAGTCAGGCTTGGGTTACCTTTCAATCGTTCAAGGGCCTACTCGATGTGTGGAATTGGGATGAGTATTCTCCGCACTTCAATCCACATATGTGGACAATCGCTGTCGAGTTCCGCTGTTCGCTCGCCGTTCAGTTCACCTTGCTGGGTCTTTCCATGGCTCAGCCTGTGCCACGAGTGATGATTTTGACCGGCATGATTTGGTATTGTCATGACCACGGTCAATGGGATTGTGTATGCTTTTTGGGCGGTCTTTTTCTGGCCAATATCAATGTAACTTGCCGATTACGCACTGGAGGGGAGACCTGCCATCTGGGACCGAGATACCCCGCGCGGCCTGGCTGGGAGGGGGGATCCAAAGTCAAAACAATTCTTGGTTCTGTAGTGTTCCTCGCTGGTCTTTATTTGATGGGTTATCCAAAGAAAGACGGTTTATACACTCCCGGATACCGAAAAATGGCCTCTTACACCCCCGATAATTGGGTCGATCACCGGTTCTGGAGTGCCTGGGGTGCCTTTTTTGTTGTTGCATCTATCACTAACGCTCCCGTTCTTGCTTGCCTCTTTGAAAATAGTCTCTTCCAATATTTGGGCAAGATTAGTTACGCCATGTACTTAGTTCATGGCCCAGTCCTTCACATGATAGCTTTTGTCTTTGTTCCTATGGCGTGGCTAGTGACTGGGAAGGAGAATATCGTGTACCGTGTTTTAGGGTTCGAAGTGGCTACTTGTTTTGTTACTATTCCTATATTGGTATGGACTGCCGATTTGTTCTGGAGATTTGTAGATGTGCCATGTGGAGAATTTACGTTCTGGTTGAAGACGAAGATTTGGGTAGCCTGAAATCGGAAGCTCGAATCATGGTTTCGCGTTTGTTATCACTCCTGACGCCATCACAAAACCAGCGGAACAGGAGGCATACTTCTGTAGTGCATGTTCTCTGCTTCAGAGTAGCCAATTTACTACCAATTTGATCTTGAAGATATGCTCTGCATAGTTTTTGACGGAAAGAACGACTTCTGTACACCTTGAGACGCATAGGTTTTTGCATGTCACATTCCAGGTACACACGAGACCTAGAGACAAATTCTCGATGAGTTGTGAATTTTTGTCCTTAACAAGCAGAGCAAGTAATTTTCAATAACCTTTAAATACAAAGTTGTTGTACACATACACGCACGTGTAGTGCTCATATTAAGTAATTTAAAGGGGTAAGAGCATGGCCCCTAGACTTGTAGGCTATTTGATATAATGATTCCCTTTGTGGCGTTCTTCGATTAGCTAATAAAGAGTATTTCCACAACTCGTGTATATTTTATCTTTTCTTAATATATTATATTAAAGCCGCAGTGTTTTATCTTCGAGTTCATCTGCCCAATTTTAGTTAGTACTCAATTGCGGAAAATAGGAACGATATTTTACTAGATAATATAATGTCACAGCTGATATCCAGAGTTGCAGTCTGAAGATGACTGAATCTTCATGCCATTTTTTGGAGCAGTGCTGACTGCGGAGAGGACGATTCTGCGGACGAAATCAAGAGCTGACGGAGATTCTTAGATTGTTGGAAGCTTGTACATTCGAAGGGGGGAGGGGGTGGATATGCCCTGAAACGAAGTGAAAGGGTTTACAGTCGTTTGCAAAACCGGCTTCACCCTTTTCTACATACGTAAGTGTTTCACTACGCCTCATTGACCAGGGACTCTTGCATACATCTAACTATATTCGGTTAAGTGGCCGATGACCATGCTATGCAAGTCACCTAAGCGCTGAGCAGCTTGAGCGGAATGGAATATGGTTCTTCCCGGCAATTTAAAACAACTGTCAGAACGAAGTGCCGTAAAGCACGTGCCACAAGTTTGCCTCTATTGATCAGCCTCAAGAAACCATCGGCGAGTTCCAGCTGATCAAGTGTGACCTGACGGCCTCATGCTCAGAGCACTCTATACCTCCCAGTTCATTCTTAACTGTCTGGCAGCCATTTGCTACATCATATGAAGCTTGATCTATTAAGTCGTCTGAGGCATCTGCTGTTCAGCAGGTCTCCCTCGTCTGCGCCTCTCAGTATCTACGCCTGATATTGCGTCTTCTGGAACTCAAAAGTAATAGCGAACATACCCTGACCAAGAATCTCATTAACAATATTCCCTATTATGCAATACTTTCGCACACTTGGGGAGAAGGTGATGCAGGGGTCACCTTCAAAGACCTGGCGGAAAGGTCTGGGGAGAGCAAGGCTGGGTATCGAAAGATTCAGTTCTGCGTAGGGCTCCGATCGAACCGTCGAATTTATTCGATTCGACGAATATTCGACGATTCGACTTCGATTCGAACCTATATATATAAGTTCGAAGTTCGATCGAACTTTTTTTTTAGTAAGGTTTGACGAATATTCGACGAACCCACGCGACTTTATAAAATACTTACTTTTAAGCTCTTTTCTTACTTATTCCTCTTTTAATTTATTATCCACGTGACTCCTCTCTTATTTCCCACGTGATTTCTCTCACGTGCTTTTAATATTTTACTTATTCCTCTTCGTTTCCCCTAATTTATACTTAATTTAATAATTATAAATAACTTAAGTAACTTTTTGATTCTTTAAGTATAAGTTTATAAAGGATTTAAAGGATTTAAAAGATTTTATATAAGTAAGTCACGTGGGTTGGTCGAACTTCGAATATTCGACGAACTAGGTTCGAATCGAAACCGTCGATTCGAATTTAGCTAGATTCGATTTGAATCGGTTCGATCGGAGCCCACAAACATGGGGAGAGATGGGTGTACGTCTGCTTCACGTCCTTCAGCAGGCCGTTCTCGCCTTACTCCATGGCGGTAGTTCTCCTCCTAAAGGGACACAATCGAAGTAGAATCCGTCTACTGAGCTTTCTATTTCGGCATCCTACAGGCACGGGAAGTTTATGGTGTCTGCGTTGGGAATCCCATACTCAGTTGCAGAAGTTGGGGAACTTCTTGCTTGGCTTGCTGCATCTTTGCAGTCTTCTCTGAGTAAACGAGGGGCAGTCTCATGCAGGCCAGTAGCGTCGTTCGTGCTCCAAAGCCGCGTACAAGCCCCCGACGTACCAACGGAGGAGGCTGAACTGAGTGTTCTCTGTAAGATTGGGTTCCAATTCAAGACTCTGGATAAGAGCGTCTCAGACTGTTCGTCCGGCAATTGCTGGCTGAATTCTTTCAGGAACTCAGTGGTTGTTGAGGGTATCTAATCCCACGTCGAGCACAAGCTGGAAGTGGTCTGGAGGTTTCCATCGACATAATGGCGTCACTTGTAAACGCGAACCACCTCGTCGACTTCTGCCGGCGGACTTTCCTCAAGGGTTACTCAACAATGCTAGCTGTGATAGAAGTAGCCGGGTCGACTGTGTTCTGACACTTAATCTATAACAGGGACAGGGGGTATATATCTTACGAAGATGCTCGAATTCCTAGGATCCAGGAAAGCGAAGCCTCCCGGACTTTGGACCAGGGTACTTTGGGGACAAGCCGCCATATTTTGGGACGGTGTGAAAAGGTATTTTGCCTTGCTGGTACGTCATTGTGATCGTTTGTGTTTGCAGTATAAGGTTATGTGCTCTTGAGCATTCGCCTATTTTAGCACAATCTCGCCATCACTTCTAGCTAACAGAGTACAGGAACACGCAATGTAAACAAACTATAATGCCGGGTGGTCGAGGCTCCGCCGACCTCATAGCGCCTTCGCTTTTGACAAGGTCTCCGTCACAGCCGGCAAGTACGTGAATGTCGGGACTACAATTTCAATCGGCATCAAAGACAAGCCGGAACACGTTAGCTATGACGACGAGTACCTCTCAACACTGCAGACGATGTCCGAAAGACACTTCGTATTCTATGACACCATTAACAGACGGGCCTGTCTCCTCGACGGCGCAAGTGCCTTGCTCCATCTTTTGCGATCTTTCATCAAGTATTCCCAGACAAAGTCTCGCCTCAAGAACTTCTTCGTCTTCGAGGACGGTGAACTTGAGGAAGCGGATAAAAACCGAAAAGGCGGAGACGCTGCTTTTTATGTACTTGCCAACGAACATAACCAGCTCCTACCGTTGTGGCGTAAGGCAACGACAGCGACTGAAGAGATAACGATGAAACTCGGGAGAAGGCCAGAAGAGGCAGTCAGATACCAGAAGGCATACTTCTGCCTCAAGGATCGAGTTCTTCAGATCTGCCGCGTCCTCCAACAAATCATAGCACATCAGGACGACGTTTACAACCGAGACGGTGTGGGTGCCAGGATCAAGCTTACACCAAGACGGCAGCTGGAAGGCTTCGACTTCATGGACGTTGCTACAAACCAGGGAACGCTATGGCCAAAAGTCGACTACATCCATGCCTGGGGTGAAGGGTGGGTAGACTTCACAAGGGAGTTGCACTGCGTCGCCCTGTTTGGTACCGGGTTCGGCAATTTGATAGAGCCGACCGGGAACCCGTGCCTACGTTGCATGTCGAATATCCCTCAAGGACCCGACCTTCTTGGGATTACTGTTGCCGATCTGCTCGACATAATCGAGAAAAACGGCGACAATGATGGAAGTCCCTGGAGAGTCGTCGAAGATATCCACTGGTACGTGCCAAACAAACTTTTTGAGCCATGCCGGTGTGACTCTACTCCCACTACCAGAAATGACCGAGTCCAAGTCTTCCTTCCGGCAACACATCCAAAGTTGTGGGGTAGAGGTCTCCGAAGCCCTCAATTGGTGGCAGACGGCGCGATCCTCGTCGGCCACAGTTTCAAGTATCCTCTTCGTTGGGGAAACCGCAGAGACCCCGAAGAGGGCGAACCGGAGATTTCAGCTGAAAACAGTAATGTACCGCCCCATGACAGCGGGGTAGGTTCGAGCAATACATCGCAAAGTGCGGAGGGCTCAAGGCCCGTAAGAAAGCTGCAGCCAGCACGATCTCCACTGGGCAGACCGGATCTTCATGAGGTTGACTCTTCCGATTCTGCAATATTCTTGCATGCAAATCAACGGTTTGTGCACGGCGAGAGCTCTTCGCAGAGCAGCCTGGAGCGAAATACCGAGGTGTTGATATTACCTAGCTCCAGTAACGCGAGATCACAAAGAGCAGATCGAAGGACAGCAGGGAGAAGGGGTAAGCGGAGATCTCGTGAGCGAGAAGCTACAGATCAAGACTAACTATCGTTGCAGAGAGACTAGTATTCACGAGCGAGACCGAAGCTGGCCCAAGCCCCCAATCTGATGATGTGAATAGAGGGCAATCACGGCCCACAGGGAACTTTAGTGGACTTTGGTCTTCCCTGGGCAAGGGAAAAAAGAAAGACACTTGAGCAATCAGACGGCATATACTAGATATTCAAGTTATAGGATACCAATCCAGCGTCCTTAGGAGAAACAGAGTGACAAGAGGGTCGAGGTATCGAACAGGAGGAGGGCTACGCGATGAGGAAGTCAATCCCGAACCCTGTCTTGCGAAACTTATAAGGAACATACGTAGATGATTCCCCTTGGATACGATATGCCAATAGAGATCCTCCTATCTCCAGGTATATCTCTTCAACCAAGGCACAAATGTCCCGCGCAGCCGAGTCTTAGGCTCATGCAAGTTACAACCTCGTGCCCTCTTTGCTCAGGCCCGGCACAGCTTCAGCTCAGTTCTACTGAAGTCTGCTCACCAAAGCAGATTGAAATGTGGCACTGCAGATGCTTGAGGGCCATTCGAGCAACGCTACGTCGGTAGCGTTCTCAACGGACGGCCCGCGTATTACACCAGGGTCGTGCGATAAGATAGTGCGGCTCTGGGACGCGGCTACTGGGATTGCGCTACAGACTCTTAAAAGCCATTCGGGCTAATTAACGCTGTGGCCTTCTCGCCGGACCGTAGGTTGCTTGCGTCGGCATCGGTGACGATATAGTCAAGTGGACGAGAACTCGGGAGGCGCTACAGGCGCTCAAGGTTAATGAACCTGTTCAGTTTTTTTTGGTGTCTCATGAGGGGACATTTCCTCAGAGCCACCTGTGTTTGTTAAGGACCAACCGGTAACTCGGGGCAAAGAAAACGTTCTTTGGCTTCCTTCTGAATATCGGCCAAGCAGCATTGCTATTCACGGGAGAATCATTGGGTTTGGTTGCCCGTCTGGTCGAGTAACATTTATAGAAATTGCATTCTAAAGTTTCCCCTGACCTCCTCCTTACCTACCTCTATTGCGATTAATATTTTTATATACTCTCTAAGAGAAGTAAGAGTAGCATTGGCTTATGAGTAGTATTCAATTAGAAAGGCAACGTCTTCAAAATCAATAACTACATATTTCCATATTATAATTGAGGACAGGTTGGGCACTAGAAACACTTCAATCACAAAGCCACGATCAGATAGGAGTTGGAGATTCTCGTATGATGTTCGATACTTCAGCCTCCTCATTCATCCTCCAGACTTTCCGGATCATCTTGTTTCTTTATGTTTCCCTTTCTCCAAAGTTGTCGTCGCCTCAAAATTGCCTTGGAAAACCACTTCCCTTGCATCTCCCTCTCCACCAACTCCGCACTGTTCTCCCCATTATCAGGATCCGACATCTCCTCCTCATTGCTCGTACTATCATCTCCAGTTTTTTCTCCATCAGTACCCTTCCTCGCTCTCCAAGCCTCAGCACGTAAATGTGAGCGGTGCCAATAAGCCCATGAAATGACCAGAACCATAGTCGCTAGCGTCAATGGCCCAGTTACCACCCAGTAAACCCAAAAGTATCGGGTCGTGACGTGGTATATAGATGGGTTTTGCCAGTCAAATAAGGGCATTGCAAAGAAGGTCTTCATCACATCAAGATTGCGAATTAGCATTTCTGATCGAAGCGTCGATAGCCAGGAGATAACGAATAGGAAGACTTACGGCCATAAAAGTTCCCGGCAAAAACAACGTCGTTAGCATAGCGATAATCTTCATCGCCGAACTATCCTGTTTACTCGCAGCCGCAATTTCTCTTGAATCCTTAGCGAGACTGATATTAACTTTTGTATCCTCCTGGGCAATGAGGTTGAACACTACCTGCTGCTGAGCCTGCAGCCTCTTCTGTATGTTCCCGTACAAAAGCGTATGTTCAAGCGTACTTTCAAGATACTTAATGCGATCCCTCAGCCTTGGCACATGCCTTGACAACTCCCCCTTCACCGCATTAGGCAAACCCTCGCTATCCATATAATCCAACTCCCGTTTAAATGTGGCGATTGTTAGCTTATATGCCAGCAACGATGTCTCAATCGTAGCATAGTACGCATGCTGTTTCCCCAACATCTTCACAATATCCTGCAGCTTCAGATCCTCTGTATCCCTCGGTACGAGAGACGTGAAACCTGTCACCTTCTCGATAACTTTAAGGGCATCATAGACTAAGGAGATAGCCCCCACTCTTTTGTACAGAGTTTGCTCGATAAAAAGGATGGAGAGTAGTATGGGGTGTGGACAGGCTAAGAACTGTGTAGGGAGAAAATTAAAATCGAATGAAGGGATATGGTAGTAGGCTTGATCCGTGACAATATAGCCGGACGTGATGTTGGTAAGGGGGTCGAAGCGGAGAAGAGTGGAGACGGCAGCTCTGATGTTGGTGCGCCGGTTTACAAGTACTGTGCTATTTTGTGAGCAAAGACGCGTGACTACGGGCTCCTTTAAGGACGCTACGGCAACAATTATTTTTTCCGGAAAATCGCAAAATCAAAATTACGATATTGCGAAAAATGTGAGTTTATTAATAATCTAGCTAATACCTATAGTAGAATATAATTAAAATAGTCGATCCATATAGTATTTTATCTTATTCCATGGTAAGAATATAATAGGGTAGGAAAAATTAATAAAATGCACGTGATATGCCCCCCTAATATGCTAGCTATCTAGTATACTTCATTCATACTTCTATTCCTACGTTATTATCTTTAATTTTTTGATCTATTACCATTAATCTCTTTATAATAGCTCGCTTAAAGATTAATTATAATTACTATTAAGCCTATATTCTATATTTAATTAGGTAACAACTATCATATGACGAGATTACGAGGAGGTTAAAGCTTGATTTTAACGTCAATATTTCCCCTAGAATACTATATAGTAGGCTTTCTAAATAGAAAACGCCCTCCTAGTGTTCGATATTTAATCCTTCTCCCTAGGTGAAGGGTCTTATCGCCTAGTTATTTTGTAATATCTATATGACTAATACTAATATACTTACTAACCTCCGGAGCTTAGGATATAATATTCCTAATCTATGACTATTATAATAAGCTCGCCGGGCTATGGGCCTTCGATATCAAATACTTAGTTCATAAGTTAAGCTAGAAAAGGAGTAACTTCGCTATATCCTCAAGTAATATATAGTAGATAAAGGCCTATAAGGCAATACTAGGAGTTATGGCTACCGGCTTCTATATACTTATCTCAACTCCCTAGGGGATGGCCAGAAGTTTTCTAGGAATAGAATAGCTTCTATAATATACGAAATTAACCTAGAAAGTATATAGCGTCGTTCGGAAGAGATAAAGGTAGCTAGGGGGGAATATAATATTTATAGGCCAAACTTTATTTGGTTAATTAATAGCTATTATAAGGTAAGTGTAGTATATACTTAACTTCAAAAATCATTATCTTAATAACTACTAATCTATTTACTTAGCTACGATTTTGTGGGATTAAGATATATACTAGTATTAATGCTTACTTATGGTTTATACCTTGGATTTATATTAGAATCTCAAATAGTTATACTATAAGTAGTAGTATTTCCTAATTCGGTATAGATACATTCCCTTAAAAATGCCAAAATTCACTTAGTCGCGATTCCGGCTATATAATTCTGTAGTATTACAGAGAACTAGTTATGTGAATTATACTTAATTTAGCTAATAAAACCCCTGAATCTCTATACTATATTCTCCTTTAGGCTAATTAATATTATACTAATATATACTTACTTATACCACTTTCTAGGTTACTATCCTAGTGTAATACCTTAACTTAGTAGACGAAATAGAGGTTATTCCGCTCTATATTTAATCGGATAGAGGATACGAAATACCCATGGTTACTAATACCTATTATATCCTCTATAAAGCGACGTACTAAATAAGGGGTATTAATCTATATTAGTTCTTAGATGTCTATTAGTTCGGGACTAGTATAGCTAATTAACGAATTAAGGTATAGTGGGGGCAAGTTGCGAAGGTAATTTATCTATTCCTATATAGACTTATTTAATTAGCTAATATTATATAGGGTATACTAAATAAATAGAAGATATTTTTCAAGTAACTATACTCTTAAAGGCTTTACTCCCGTAAACTTCTCCCTAACTATATTACTATGCTTTTCGTCTATTTACCTATTATACAGGAGTAAACTAAGGAGTTCGTCCGGGTTTGGAATATCTATTTAATTAGGAAATAGCCTAATTATCCATATATCGTCCCTAGTTAACTATTCTAGAACTATATGTTTTTAGAGTAGATGAGGGTTAGGGACTACGGGATTCCTATTAATATCGATAAACTAAATAATCTACGTGAAGGATATACTAGCTACGATAAAGACGTATATTTACCAGAGGTTATACTTGAGTAGTGTGAGTAAGAGCTTAAGAATGCCGGCTTTATACTCCTAATTACGGAGTCTACACGTGACTCGAATAGGGATCTAAACTACCTGAGTGTATATATATATCTAAGGGAGTCGATTAGCGACTACCTAATTAATATAAAGAATACTCGTCTAAAGCTAGGGCTTTTATTAATACCTAAGGGTATATATAATTGGAATTCATTACTAGAGGTAGCTATGGGACTAGAAGAGGTAAGGCTAAAGGATTATAATAATTAAGATAGTATTTAGTTCATTAATAAAGGGAGAGACACTAGCTATAGAGATGAAGATCTTACCTATATTAGCTCTAACGATAAAGCGGAGGTTGAAGATAATGCGGAGGATACTAGATTTACTATAGATAGTACTACTTTTAATAGGGCAAATAGTAATTGGGTCATAAATAGTTAAGAGTATAGATAGTTTATAGATAATAGATACGTATCTGAGCCTGAAGTAGAGGAGGAGGATAATCTAGAAATTCCTCCTATAAATATTAGTCGGTTTACCTGGCCTTAGAGAGGCTAAATAGGGATATATTAATATATATCCTAAAGAAAGAACTAGCTAAAAATATTAATTTTTGCTAAAGTAATTAATTACAGAAGCTAATAGTAGTCTACTTAATTAGTTAAATTCACATAGTTACAGGTGATTTAATATTAAAAGGTTATATGATTTACCTTATTAGAAAATCGACCCTTACCCCTTTATTTTCTATATCCCCTATAATTATTTTATTGACTTATTATTTCAGTAGTAAGGAGTTCATACTATAGATTAAATCCTCCGTTAATACTAGCTTTATTGAATTAATAGTTCTTGAGAACTTTTGAAGTAATTATAAGACATATTTAGTGAAAATGTCTCTTTTCATATAGAATTTAGTTTCCCCCCCTTAATTTCTATAGCCCCTTACTCAATATTCTATAGCCCCTAGTATAGGAAACTATAGTTTATATAGGAATAATACTAGGGATAAATAAAATATGTCCGAATTTAACTTGTACTAAGGGGTATCCCTTATAGTCCTTCTATTTACTCCTTTTTATATATTAGTAATACGCTACTATTAATAACCTCTAAAATGAGTCTTTAATACATAAATTCCTTAGGGGAAAAGTTATAGGGGTATAGGCTAAAGGGTTAAATTAATATTAATATATTATAGTTCTATCCTACTACTTGACTTCATACCACTATTCACTAAACTATAGATTTATTAGCTATACTATCCTTCTAATATTTAATTATAAATTAGATCCTTATTATATTATCCCTAAATATTTTTAATAGATAATCTCAATCTATAGAACTCCTGTTTTATACGGGAGGCACCATATCCCTCCTCTATAGTAAAGTGTCTACTATATAGTGCGATTAACCTAGCTACTCCTCCTCCTACTCCTATTACTCCTACTTTAGCTACACCGACTATTGCATTAGATAGTACACTATTTTCTAGTTCAACTCAACTTTAGAATACTACCGCTCAGCTATTAAGAGATTAAGGGGTTAATATCTCAGCTAATTCCTATCCTTTTTACTACCCCCTAGGTATAGATCTCTTAGAGGAGGTCCTTGAATTAGAAGCACGTGAGAGGAGATAGTAGGCTAAGCTCGAGTATTTAGAGTAATTATATAGTAATTTCTATTAGGAAGCTTAGGGCAAAAGTACGTATCCATCTATTTAACTCCTATATTAATACTAATTTTACTAGGTTCGGCCCAGAAAAGGGGTAAAGCCTTTACTCTCGGCTAGGGGGCACGTGTAAAGGCCTTTAGTAAGGGTAAATCGATGATCCCTCTTACTCCTATTATTGAAAAACGATATAAGGTCCTTATTTCTATTATACTATATATATATGAAATAGAAGAGATAGAGAGTAGCTTCTCTGGGAGGAGTATACCTGCTTTAACTATAAAGAAGTTCCTTAGCTTAGAAGAATATCGGGAAGCTTAAATTATTCAAATTGAGCTATTTATAGTAGAATAGTTGAATACGTATATAAAGCTTACTTATACCTATACCTCTTTACTAATATGGTTTTTGATTATAGTCAAAAACTGGTATATAAGGATTTCGCTATATATTTAGCTAAGGCTTTTTTATCGTTAATTCTGTTACTTAAAGACTAGGAGCTTAATTAATGGCTCACGATCTTGGAACACGTAAATAGGGTATCTCTTACTACTAAAGTAAGCTATTATTTATTAGTATCCTAATATAATTAGTACTAATATAATTAGGTATAGCTAAAGGACAAAAACAAGAGAATCGACTATATAACTAATCTAATATATGAAGCTAAAAATACTATTAATAGCTTATTATCCTACTTTAGCTAATCAAATAAGAGAATACCAAAGTATATTTATCTTATATTTAATTAAGATATTAATAAAATTCAGGCAAGAGATGACGAGATTTAGGATAAGCGTGAAAGAAGGGATAGAGAGATACCTTACCTCCTAGATTTTAGCCCCTTATTAGGAGACTCTCCTAATACTACCTCTAATATAGTATCTATATCTATAGTTATATCTATAGTATCTTCTTTACCTACTTTAACTCCTAATTAATAGATTAAAGCTATATGGGAGAAGGTTACTCCTTCAAAGAATTAGTCAGGTGACGACCTGAATTCTGACGATTTTAATTCAGATGACGATATACCTACGCTAGAAGCTAGAATTACGGTTTCTCTTACTCCTGATCCTACTCCTGATCCTACTCCTACTCCTACTCCTACTCCTACTCCTGCTCCTACTTCTATACCTAGTAAGTTAATAGATTTAAATATACTAGTAGATCTAACGTTTTTACTAGGCTTCGCTCCCGCTCCACCAACTAAACCTCTACTAAAGTCTATATTAAAGAGGAAGCGATAAGTGGAAGTGACTATATCAAGCAATAACGACGATAATAGATCAGATCTTGACGATAGAGAGAAGGAATTACCAGGGGATAGTGATTATAGGCCGGGGAATAGGTGTAGGGGTAATCGGGGGCAGTTCAAAAAAGCGAGAACAGAGTAATACTACTGGATACATCTGACTATAATATATAGTAATTACGTATTTGGCTATAATTAGGTGTGTTTTCTATATAAAATATGGCTATTAAAAAAATCGCGATTCATAGTTTTCTGATTTTCCGGAAAAAATAATTGTTGCCGTAGCGTCCTTAAATCAACCCGTACGTGACGGGGAAGGGAAGCAGCGCACTAAAGCTTCCATCATCCTCCCTAAACACCCCGCAAGCACCCTGCCTAAAACTCCCCATATGCAATTCTATAGCCGGCAGCTTGAAGCCCTCAATCAGTGCCTGATATGTCTTACTCTTCAGCGGGAAATAAAACACCGACGGGCTGTCCATCTGTAATATCTTGTATCCCGCCACAGGCTTCAGTCCTTCGTTAGTCGGAGTTTCTGCGCTAACCCAAGCGTCAACTTCGTCTTCCTTAATCTCCTTGATTTCACTGATTGGTGATAGGCGCGATTCTGACGTGGCATCGTATTTCCAACACTCGAGAATACGGATTGGATTCCGACTCTTTTCAAAGTGCATTGTCCTCCCGTCCATTGGCATCACCCACAGCGAGCCTTGTTGGCAATATACGGCAATAGGGAATTTATGCTCAGAGTCTTCTTCTGTATTGGGGGGAGTGGCCTGGACTTCAACACCTTCATCTTGATCGCCGATATGTGGGCTTGAGGCTGAGAGACGACTTGGTCCATCGAGGGAAGCGAGCTCAATGGAGAGGGGTGAAGTGATGTATAGAAACGGACGAGCTTGGAGGAAATGATGATGGAGGAGAAGGAAGATGCGATGCAGCTTTGTGCGATAACAATGCACAAATGAGAGTGAGGCGAAGCAGGGCTTCAGAATGCCTAACCAACCGACAGTTCAATAGCTGGGAGGGCCTCACGCCATAAGCCTCGTTCATGTTGCAGTGAAGAAGGGATCACCCACCAACTGCCCAAACCCCCTTCCCGCTCAACTTAGATTTTAGAGACCTCAACGCCACAAAATCGAAGAATTAATGTGTTATTCGTAATATTTCGAGTATTCTCTATAATCTGGGAATTTTTTTGGAATTTTCTAAAGACTTTGAAAAATCGAGAAAATTTTAGTGAGGTAGGAATAGGCGGAAAGGGGGTTGGGCGGTTGGTGGGTGATCCCTTCTAACCTCGTAACGAGCCTGGTGCCTACTAGTCTGTGGATTTTAGCGAGATTTTCAGGCCTCGCAAAACATAAATCGCGATATTTAACTAAGTTATATTCGATAACCACAAACTGTAATTCTTTAAAATATCGAGGGATACGATTAAAAGAAGTGAATGTTAATTTCTTTATAGTAATTTAATTAATTGTAGCTTATTTGCAAAAGTCGAGGTTTTGCTTTAGTGATTATTTGGTCGCTAAAGGCCCTATAATCCACAGACAGGCTCGTAAGCCACGTTAGTTCCTTACTGCGAATAGGACAACACATAAAAAACAGCATGAATAGAACCCCGCCCTAACCTCAGAAATCAACCAAGTAAAATTCTGACTATTATGCTTAAATTAATCGTAACATATCAAACTTTAATATTCTAAGAGCTCTTCTAATTTAGATAGTATTTGGTATTATGGCCAAAGGGTCGTGGAATCGCGATTTTGCGCCAGACGGGTTTTCGTGTTCTCGCTAAAAATGGAGTTTGAAAGCTGGTTTCGCACAGAGCTGTGTGGAAGCGAGGCTGCAAGGCTGCGAGAAGAAACCCAAAAACAAAAGTCGAGAAACGATTCGAGCCTTATCATGTATTCCGAACAGTGCAACAGGTCAGGAAAGGTCTAGAGAAGGCTCCGGGTTTGGTAGAAAGTAAACCCTAGATATAGTAAAAGTCCCATCACGAATAAAATGCCAAAAAAAACAAAAAAATATCTTAACCCCTAACGATTTGCGTGTCGTCCTAATACAGGGGGAAAGCTAATCTCCTCTGTATTTTTTATAGTATGACCATATACCTTTTCGGGGAGGGGGAGGGTGCAAAAGCGAGTAATATGCCTACTACCTTCATGTGTCCCTAGGCAGCAGTCGAGCTTTGGTGCTGAAGCGTGGCTTGATTGGCAGAGACGAGGTGGAACCGAGAATCCGAGAGGACTGAACCCTCAGAAAATTGCCAAAAAAAAAAAAAAAAAGGATTTCGAGACCACTTCAGAAAATCAAAATTCAATTAACCTGCGCTCGAAAAGTGAAAGTAAAGTTGAAGGAGGATTAGAAGATTCCAGGATATCTGAAAAGGAAAAGAACGGCCAAAAAAAACCAAAAAAAAACCTTAGCTTCTCTCTGATTGAGCGTGTCATCCTTAGTGCAGGGGCCATGCTAATCTTCTCTGTATTTTTACGATTTGACCGTGTGTCTTGCGACGAAGGGAAATGCTTGTATTTGGTATATGTACCATGGTTTGGAGGGGGTGTTGGTGCCTGGTCGGCGGGCGCGGCGATGCAGGTGGGAGGGCGAGTGAGTCATGTCACGGGATTTAAAACTTGGAGGGAATGACGGGAGTGAACCGTGGTCAAGATGGAGGGAGGTTGGGGCCTTAGACTTAAGGGGGTGGGAGTGTGAGGAGTTAGAGGGTAATTTTGGAGGCGTGGCTTGGATAATTTGAGTGGATTTGGAGAATGGCGATGGGTGACCCCCGCGGACGATGTGCGAAATTTGCCGAGAAAGCGGTTTGGGACGCGAGTATGGAGGAGTATTGAGTTGGTGAGAACTTGGAGAAATTTGAGGTGTAAATACTTGAGAGTGGCACAGAGAACTGTGGGGAGCTGTAGGGAAGAGCGATATTTTGCTTCTTGCATCGAGCTCCACTGCATGAAGAGGCGGCTTGGAGGGATGCAAGAGGCGAAGGGAAGAGTGACAACACTATACTAGACTGAGGGAAAGGAGAATTTTCGAATTGAGAGTCGAGAATGCATCGAGACTCGGCTGAAGCGTTGCTTGAAGAAGACTTCAACCCATAATATCACTTGATCCGAGTTTTCTGGTGTTGGCAGCAAAGAACTGCTGGCTGCGAAGTCGCGGGGCCAGCTCGCAACAGACTGAATTGATGGATCAGGGCGGTGGGAAGGGTGCGCCATGGTGAGGTCGCAACAGGCTGAGTGCATCGAACCTCCAGAAGGGAACTTGTGAGTCACCGCACCCATCCACGGTAGATCCTCGGGCCCGCCAAGACTTATTCTCCGCTACTCATTTCTAAGCACGCCAGATAACTCTTCCTCTACAAACTCTTTCCTTTATAGCCTTTCTCTATGTCCTCATTAAAAGCAGACCCGATATCTGCAATAATCGCGCACTACTCTTCTATTTATAATACGGGGTCGCGTACTATAAATACGGCTTTACTCGGATTTTTAAGAAGAAGTATAAGAAATCCTTTAATATATTTATACTATTATTAATAATTTAAGATTTATTATAACTTTAACTTTCTTTTATATCTTTTTGAGATATAATATAATTAGGGGTTTTTTAATCATAAAAAAGAGCTATTATTAGTACTTTATTAAAAGATTAAATAGTAAACTAATATTTTTTTTAGGGGGAATTAGCCGCTACTTTTAGTGGCCGGCTTACTAGAATCTCGCGCTACTCTAATAATTGCGTATCAGGTGACCTAAGATAGCACGACTTCTAATCGACTACAGGAATATAACAATTGCTTTTCTATTCTCGTTCCTACTCTAGAGCAGAAAATGAATCCCTGATATCTACTAAGTAACTTAAAGATAATAACTCTAATAAATCCGAGGATAAAGATAAGGACTATAGTAATACACTAAAATTTGCAGAGCTAATCGAGAAGCAGAGAAACAGTTAACAAATTGAGCAGTTTTCTATAAAAGTTGAACGGTTGTCGCCAAGCGGGCCAGCACAAGCTTTGGGGATTGTCGAATTCTAATGTGACTACTGTATTCCAGATGACACCTCGAACTGATTTGTCCGATCCGATATTATCTCTGAATTCCTTTAATCCGATTGGTGGCTACACCTTCCAGTAGAGAGAACCAAGAACCTTGGGTTCTTGTATATGCATAAAATTTGCAGCTCTGCTCCGACGCAGATTTCTCGAGTAGAGCTCGTCAAACGATTAGCTTTGGAGATCTCCCAGTGGATCTTCATTCCAAATCTCAATCGATCCAGCATAATGGCTGCTGGGAGAGATGAGATTGGCGATTTGCTCCGCCTCAACAACAAGCGAATCAGAAGAAAAGTCGGGAATATATCACTTGTGGAACATAAGTTTGGGGGTTTATTTCCTCCGTCCGATTAGCAACATGGCGTCGCCCAAACCACCCCCGTCCATAAGAACAAGCAAGAATGATGATGATGATGATGATGATATTTACTTACGTCCCGCGTGGCATCAGTGAAACTGGCTACCTCCTGTGACTTCCCATGGGGTATGGGGACGTGCTAAGCTATGGATTTATTGTACGAAAACTGTCCAACCGTAGAAAGCATTTCTATGGACACACCCAGGGCTGGGTATTTGTTGGTGCTAAGCCCCGCAAAGGCCACTTCCTTGTACCAGCATAGAATTATGCAGATAATTCCGACGCTACCTCCCTTGCCCGCATTTTGAATGCCGCAGACCTAAAAACTGGGCAAGCAGTTGAAGATTCTAATACCATTCGCGCTGAGAACGCCGCGAATACCGGAAGGAATATGGAGTCCAACTTCCCAAATCTCATATTCGTCAACTTTGGGGAAAAGGAATGCAGTTGTAAAGACTTTTATGGCTTTCAATCTCCATGTTCCCATGCAATTAGTACTGCCAGGTATGAGAATATTGATCCGATTACATTGTTCGATGAGAGAGATACTGTCTCTTGTCTACGCACTACATATAGCTAGCTTTCTATAGACGAGCTAGTAGCTAATGCAGCATTTCAACCTCCTATCCCTTAAAAACAAGCTGGAAGACCAAGAACCAAGTGAGTCCAAAAGGGGGTATGGAAAAGAAAGTAAACTAGGTGTTCTACTTGTTTAGATTGGGGTCATAACAAGAATGGTTGTCGCGGTCAGCCAGTATCAAGTGGGCGTAGAGAGAGAGCAAGAGAAGGGTTGGTTGAAATTGAGGTTATACTTGGAGATTTAGAGCTCGAAGAAGAACGATTTAAATACTAACGGTCGGAGCTATCGGATCGTAATAGCTCTGATATTGAACCAATGGAAGCTGAGATTGGAATAGCTGAAGTGGCTGAAAAAAGGATTGTGATGACTAGTAGAATAATTTGATTTAGTTGAAGTAGAAAAGGGGTATGTTCAGATAAATAGCAAATTGCAATTGGTTAATATCTCATATGCCCTTAAAAAAAACAAGGATGCAGTTAGATAGAAGGGTGAAAAACTAGGGGTATATGAGTTATTTGCCATTAAAACAATTACAGGGCTGTGCAAGAGCAATCTATGGTTGATGTGGCTGTTGTTGATTGACAGCCGATTCCCCATGCTGTTGTGACGGAAGAACAGGTTATAAAAGATGTTGTAACTGTTGTATCAGAACAAGTTGAAGTTGTTGTGGTAGGATTCGGTGAAGTTGTGGAACTTGTGGTTGTAGAAGCTGGTGGAGGTTGGCCTGACCCTTCGTGGCTAAACAAGCTAACGAGACCACCAAGTACAAAGACTACCAGGGTAAACAAAATCCCACAAGTCAGTCACCCGCAACCTTGTCAGAGATGGGGAAAGCATGAACATACAAACACCTAGTACGGTAACGCCAGCAGGGCCAATCCAGGACGGCAGCAATATCGCACCTTCCTACACAAAGCGTTAGATCTAACAAATGCAAGAGACTTATGGAACATACTGCCTCGTCAATAATCGCCAAACTTCTAGCCGTATCAAGAAGCGGGACCGTGTCTTGGGCTATCGCGGCGTCAATCGCCGCCGTGTTCTCCTGAAGATCGGCGGCGACGTTGCTGAGCTCCTCTTCTAGAGTCGTCGCTAATATAACTTAGTACTAACATAGTAAATTATAGACTAACGGTAATACGAACCTGTTTCCGAAAATTGCTCAAAATTTTGGTTGGACACCTACAAAGGATTTAGATTCTCTTTATATAGAGGAGAATACGAATAATACCTTCGGGCCTGTTACTGGCAAATCTTCTAGTGGTATATCCCTTTCTCCACCCCTCAACATAAGGATAAGGCCCCTCTGTTGTGTAGAACCTATTCTTTAATTAGTATGTTGAAAGGTTAGACCTAAACCATGCTCTTACCTAGTGACTGTTGTGCGAGACGCCTTGTTTGGTCATTTGTTCTAAGTCGCGATTGTAGTTGCACAAGAGTTTGTGTGTTCGATCGTTTTCTGCTACCTCCAGGCTGGTCTTGTAAAAATTCCTCGATTGCAACAACGGTACTCCGGTAGTCGGCAATAGCACTAAGCGCGGTATCAACACTTATGTTGTACTGCTCAATTGCATCGATAAGTTGAGTAAAACTTGGATCAAACCAAGTAAAGTCCTGGTATATCTGAATGCGATTGCCGCCGCCACAAACCTCCGTGTTGTTGCCGGCACATGTAGTATCGCAGTCACCGGCCGCCGCTGGAGAGGCCGAATGCATTGTATTGCCAACCCAGCATTCGCTACGAACATCAGCGCCGGGTCTTAGAAAAATATACAGTACGAACCTGCCAGTCTCGACTCCCGCATATTGCCAGGCACCCTGCTGCGCGAAAGCCACGCATTTTCCCGTTGTCATACCCGTTGCACCATCGTCCACACTCGAGTCTGCAATTAGAACCCGTGCGTCCACGGAGTCTAAGAAACAACCTAAGAGCGCAAAGTCATCTACTTGCGGGACAGCAGTTGGCGTGGCCGCTGGACTTGATGAACTAGGAGGGGGTTTGGACGATGAACTTTTAGGGGGGGGCGACGACGTTGAAGGAAGCGAGTTAGTGCTAGAGGTTGTCGACACAGGTACAGTTGATACCGGGCTCGACGATCCAATCGTTGTTGGCGAGGAAGAGCTGCTTCCGTGCTGGCTAGATGTAGCTGTTGATCCATGACCTAGACAAGTATTGCTTCCACACGTTTCGCCTGGATTGCATGCATTGCATAAAGAACCGATAGAGCACTGAGTTCCTGGATTATTGCAGCAGACGGCATCTTTAGCATAGCAGTTCCCATGGCTTTCTCCAATATTAATGTTGTTATAACTTTTCAGCGTTGTCAGGTTTGCTTACCAACACAAGCCGTCAGAACATGCGACCGCCTGAAACGTTGTCGGATTAAAGGCACACCAACCGAAACCAGGAGGTGCACAAGCTATCGCTCCTTCGAAATTAATGCAAACCTCGCCTTCTGGGCACTTAATGTCGTTAGGACAGGCTTCTTGAACGCAGAAATATCCGCTTGGGCAGGATGCATCCTCAGACGTCGCACGTTTGATGACATAGGGATTATATCCTTGTGTAGTAGAGGAATTTGGGTAAATAATAATCGCTTTGCAGATTACAATGAGATAGGATACTGTGAAAAGAGGAATAGGCGTTGCCTGAGTCGATATTTGAAGCAAGCGCATTGCTCAGGCTTTGATGGTCTCAGCAATGAATAAAAACAGTAGCTATCTCTTTCTGATATATTTTAAAAGTGAGCTTTGACTTGCAGGCTAAGAGCCCGTTCGGCCGCACACATGCCCTTTTTACTGTACAGGGGCGGTAAAGGACAGGTACGAGCTTTACCGCCCCTATATAGGGTATTCGGCCGGTCCTATACCGATCCTATACTGATCCTATACCAGTCCTATAAAGGGTATTAATATCATATATAATTAGGTAATAAGTAATGTACCTAATTATGTATAAAGTCTAACTATCCTATACTAGTAAGTATATAAAGAGAGCTTCCCTCCTAATAGATTCTATAGAGTAATTAATTATATTCTACTTACTTCGAATATATTATATATATATATTAGTTTAGTACTTATAGGCTTTAGTACATGTAATTAATACTAAAAGGGGTAGTAAAGGGTATTACGACCTATATAATCAGGTTTATTCTAATTATACAGGTATTATAGGGGTAGTACGGTTTTGTATAGGAGTTTTGAAGGGGCGGTACGAGGGGCGGTAATTAGAATACCGCCCCTCTATAGGGAATAGCCGAACGCTATATTAAAGGGGTGGTACGGGGGCATTAAGGGCATTACGAGGGGCGGTGCGCGGCCGAACGCTCTCTAAGGGCTAGCTAAAGTATCTCGATTTTGATTATTAATCACTATAAACCATAACGTACTTCATATGCATGTGAGATATATATACGAGTGAGACATTGCATATAAGTGAGATAGTATAGTTAAAGTCCGCTATATTAGAACTCAACTATAAAGTCTACCCTCTTAGATTAACTATAGTATACCCTGATATATAGGATATTTCTTAATATTAGAATGGATTTCGGTATAGCGGAATTTAATTATATCTCTAGTATTATTATCTTTATTAATTAAAAACTAACTATATTAAATACTATCTCTCTAATTATATTAATTAATTAATGTTTAAGGTATATATAAGATATATATTCTAATAATTTATATAGCTAGTTTATAACTTATAGTAAGAATACTATTCTAGTAACTTATATAAACTTATATAAAGGTAATTGGGCCTTATTATATATAATTAGATTATATATTCTATACAGCTTAGTACTTACTCAATTTAAATAAAATTGAGATTATATATAATAATTAATTATAAAATATTAAAGTAAAAGAAAAATATAAGGATTATTTAAACTTGGACCTTATATCTTATATCTTAATAACTAAATATAATATGATTTATATATCTATTAAAAACACTAGAAATTAAGGTTTTTATAAGTATTTATATAAATATAATAAAGATATAATATTGTAAAAATAGCAATGTTTTATATCTTTGCAAGTAGCCCACCTCGCTTGCCCAGCATGGTCGGCCGACTGCTCTTACGCTTTGTAATATCGAGAGTGACTAGTTAGTCAAAAAGAGTAAGCGGAGACTACTATAATAGCTTAGCACCTTACAACTAGCTCATTATTACCATTAGTGCTTACCTGGCAGATACTGGAATGTGTAGGAGAAATGCCTAGGTATGTTTAGAGCATATTGATAATGTAAGTAGAAGTAGAGGGAAGCGGGACGGCCGACTACTCTCGCGCTTTGTAACATCAGGAGTGACTAGTTAGTCGAAAAGGGTAAGTAGAGACTACTACTGTAGGAGCTCAGCACGTTACAACTGGCTCCTCGTTGCTATTAGTGCTTACCTGGCAGATACTGGAATGCATAGGAGAAATGCCCAGGTATGTTTAGAGCATATTGGTAATGCAAGTAGGAGCGGAGGGAAGGGGAACGAGGACTGCATGTTTATTGATGACACGCTGGGGTGTGAGATGTAATATGGTTCTATAGAGTGGCTATTAATTCAGCTCTATCTCCATCTCGCAAATATTCTTTATTACGACGCTCTACTAGCCTAGAGACGTTCCTTATGATACCTTTGTATTACCGAAGCAATGTTCATCATCAACTTTATTTCCATATTATTCTCTCTGTGGCTGATTCTGTTGCAAGAAGCCAAAGCCACCCCCCTACGAAGGAACGAAAGTCAAGCAGCAACAAAAATCATGATGGCCAACACGAACTTTCTGTTAGCAGCCTTGGGTACGCGGAGTTGCGGCCAATGTGCTGTATTTACGTATCCTCCATCGCTGCCTTTCACTCTTCCACCTTCACCTGTGAGCCCTTTAGCGGCCCGCGAATCTGGAAGTGAACCATTTGATTGGCAAAAGGCCTATGATGATGGTGTAAAATTCTGGGAATCTGCTACCCTTCAAGATATTGATCGGCAATTGGATTCTAGAGCAAATACAATCCAAATACGAAGCCCAGATGGCTCGACGAATTCTTATGAGCAACAATATGACCCTGAATTCCTGGATCTGTTGGGCGATGGCTCAGTATTCCAGATGTAAGTTATAAGTGACTACGTCGAAATGCATCGCTTACTAACTGGTATGCCTCGGAGAGAATGATGGGCGGGATTCACTATTCTTCGGTTCAAAGTATTTTTGACGAACTCAATTTTGTCGATGATCGACCGATATGGTCGTCTATACAGCCAATTCAGTACGCAATCACACCAACAAGTCCTGAAGAATTGCAGGCAAAATATTCACGCATAGATGATACGTGGAAGGGGAAACCAGCCTTTAGCGACCTCACTTCTCTTTTCGGCGATGCTAATGTCAGACAAAAGATCAAGAAAATCGTCTGCTTCGGTCTGGGAACAATGCAACAGCCACACGACATGTCAGCCCGCAGTTTCTTGCAACACGCCATTATTAAATCCATCGCGGACGCTCTTGGCGGAAATGTACCAATCTTCCTTCAGGACCCTGCCTATACAGGCAACGACACAAATCTGGTATCTGGACTTGGTATGACAGTGGTCAATGATCCTAAAGGATTTCTACAAGTGGATACACAGACTCTAGTCGTCGCTGTGGCGCCCGATATTCCTTTGCGGCAAATAATTGCTGACCTGGCCGAGCCTGCGGCTATGATATGGAAAGGTGTCGTACCTCCAGAAGAGGAAGCTATAGCAATGGGGTAAGTCTAGTACCCTTTATCCTTATACGACTACAGCTCATTCATGAATTTTTCAAGGATAGCGAGTAATAAATTTCTCGATGCATCTTCAAGTCGCGTTGTGTCCTTAGTAGACAAATATACAAAAACCGATTTTCCGTCATTGTGTGACGAGCTACTGAATCTTCCCCGGGACCTGTCGATTTATATTCATAATTAGACGTATATTATCGAAGGCTATGTAGAATTCTTATCGGTGAAGATACTATAGTTTACTTCTGGTAGGACCAAGTTTTCGGCTGTGCACTACGTGCAATCTCAGAATGAAAACCGTCTCTCTCTGGCAATCATTTACGTTCGTGGTACCTGAAGAATTTGTCACGATTCCAAGCTGAGTATATTGCTGTCATAATCCGCTCCTCTACCCCATCTTCGGGACATTTTCGGAGCTGCATTTGAAGGGGATTTCTATTGCCACACTGGGGGACGCAGACTCAGGGGGGCGAAGACTCAACAGCTGTACGTGCTGTCCCCTACGAAACTTCAGCTTAGTCTGGAGAGCCAAGATTGAGTCACGGTCAACGACGAATTCGGCTAAAATCCGGAGTCGACCTGGCAGCCCCAGGGTACGAAGTCAGTTCTCCGACTAATAAGGGCACTACGATTAAGGACACTGATCCGCTAGGTGCTGCCGTTACAGGCTCAACGGTTAATATAGAGCTGGATATAGTGAGAGTCTCAAGTCCGGTAACAGAGGCACTGGTAGGGAGGGTAAGAGTGACAAAACATTCGCCGGGTTCCGTGAGCGTCTGTACGATCAAGGACGCTGATCCGCAGGGTCTCGTAGATGTAAGAGAGCTAGAAACTGTTGAGAGAGATGCTGTATTTGGGGTTGACAGCCCAACTGGACCACTAGAGCTAGTGGTAGTGTTGGAGACACACGTACTCGGTGTGCTTGAAGATTCACTGCATGATGAGGCAGTAGACGAGAAAACGGTAGAGTCTGTCGTGCGTGAATTACTCCAGGTTGTTGTGACAGTCGTCCAAGATGAAGAGCCTCCAGTAGGGACATATTGGCGCACGCCTGGAGCTACGGGACTTGCAAAAGAGGTGCCAGCCAGAGCCGCGAGGCTAGATAGGCCAATAATCTGCTTCAACGCCATATCTGTAGGTAGATTGCAATGATCGAGAAGAGCGATGGTAAAACCGCGTGTAGTAGGTTAGCTATTTGGTAGAAGGTGCTGACAATAGTCACATATATACTCAACAACTGGTTATATTGTTCATCGTTACTTGTCGAAGCACACTCCAGCAACCTTGTTCAACCAATCTGTCTCCAGGGATTATACCACCAGCCGTGGCGAGCGCCAACTAGACTAGCACCCCGTCATCATGTTCTATTCGACAGTGAAGCTTTAGACATGTCGTCATGCTGGCTGGGTATATTGCCGTGCCTCAAGCCCCCAAGAGCCACTTGGGGCGGAGCTGTCGCAGGTCCGGCCCCCAATGCCGCTCAGTTTCTCCACCGAGATATGCAGGGTTCCGACGGGCTAATTGTGCCTGAGTTCTAATCCAATGGTGCCGCCCCGCACATACGTCTGAAGAAATCCAAAAGACCATGCAGCCATGGGTCATGCTCGTGAATTGCTTCCATCTACCTATTGCAAGACATATGCTAAGTATAGAGTGGTTCTCTTCGCTAGTGGACTGATGCAGCCACGGCGCATTCTGCAACAATCCTAAGTACATGATTCGCATCGGGTCCCCCGTACTCAACCCCAGGGATGCGTTTGGTACCCGCAGAGCCTTTCTGCAGCATCTTCAGCCCGGTCTTGTAAGGCTTACTGACCACCGAATGCTTGTCAAGATCCAGGAAGGTGATCTGAGACTGCCCAATAGGCCCCTCTGAGAGATGGGTAAGCTTGAACCAAGTCAAATGAGGGAATTCGTTGCCAATACGGCTCAGCAGCTCCGCCCAAGTTGAATTATTACCAAGCGTAGTTAAGCGGAACGAGACACCCGTCAGACTCTGTTCCGACTTGCTCAGAATCACCATGATAATTGGGGCGGAAAGCATAGCCATGGAGAGCTCTAGCTTCTCCAGTGCTGGCCAGGCCTTATTGTCAAGGATGAAGGGAGGCGTATGCGGCATGTGACGAGGCTGCCAGAAAGAGAGTGAGAGCTCTTTAAGCGCTGGTGCATGGAGCAGGATTTGATCGGCCCAGTACGAGTTTAGGTCCTGACTGAGGCATAAGTCAGCTGTTCGCAGGATAGAAAACCCTGTGCCTTGGCCCTGATGTTCAGCTGAAAGCTCAGCAGCGATGATGGTTGTCATTGGTGATTCCTTCCGCAAGATGAAGGCGGTTACGGCCAGGTCAGCACCATCCAAGATGTTACGCGCGAGGATTGCCGCGGTCTCCGGGTCTGAAGGCGCGCGTACGCTGCGCTTGTCCCTGATCTCGAGCCTATCAGGACGAAGCTGCTGGGCCGCAAGCATAGCCTTGAGGAGCCCTACCCCGAGCGCCTCAGCCGCAACCTGTCCGTCTTCATGCCGCGGCCAGATGGCGGACGATTCCGAAGGTGACGTCTCCTCGAATTCGTCAGAGTCGTCCTCGAGACAGATGACTTTGACGTAGTCTCGTATCTGCACGTATATGGCCAGCACTTGAAGCCTGCTCAGATCGTCGGCCATCAGGCTCGTCTTCCATGTCGAGAAATAGCGACCGAGTACAGACTGGAGACGCCCATCGTCTGCTCCTGCTTCTGTGCATGCCCCCACGAATGCACTACGCTCCGGACCGGGAAGCAGATGTGACCACTCGTCGACCATGCCAGCAGATACCAGCCTGGGTGTCGGCGGGGACGGATTCAAGTCGCTCATGCTAATCCTAGCTGCTGTTCAAAGTGATAACTTGATTTTGATGTCGTGAGCGTCGGGCGAAGAGATTGCTAGCTTAGTTTCATATAGCGGCAAGGTAGAAATTTTGATATAAAGATTGCCGATATGAGTGGCTGCGGGCCAGCATATATAAATATCTATGTAAGAAAGAACCTTGGTAGGGAACCGTGTTGTGCATTATATCATGTATCGGTGCTTTCGTACAGCGCTGGTGGACCCCAAGGTGGGTCGCTAGAGCCCCTGCAACATCAAGTGGCTGTTACAGATCCACGAAGATTGCGGCATAAAGTGACGGGATTACAGGGCTTTTGTACCCTAAGTTCACTTTCAGGCCACTTTCTCCTACACTTACCCACTAAAGCCCTCTGTATTTGTAGGCCACTCTCCCCGTAAGCACGCTATAAAGTATAAATAAGGTATACCACACCTTTAGAAGGCACGTCCCTTATACTTATAAGGGAAGAGTCACTAAAAGTGCCCTATAATAACTCTTTTATAGTGTCCCAGCGCTATAGTTGCCCCGCTAGTAATACTATAACCTTTAAAGATCTTTCATAGCCTTATAAATATCTTATAATAAATATTACTATCTTATAATATATATATAATATTAATTAATTCTTAATTCTTAGTCCTTATAACAGATCGAGACCTAATTAATATACTTGGCTAGGAGCCTTTACTTAGGTTATATAATCTCAGACATATTTATAGTCATATAACACGCCC
>JAJTUS010000327.1:0-34779 GCA_021399465.1 Hyaloscypha sp. PMI_1271 | reverse complement strand
GGGTAAAGAAGGGAGGAGTCCCTTGACCTTTAAGAGAGTCTTACTAAGATCCCTAGCTTAGTCCCGTGTTTCGCCCCTAGCCCCTAATACCTAGCCCCTAGCGGATTATATAGAGGTACTAGCCGTCATATTACCCCCCCCGTAGGAAAATCCTAAATACCCTCATTTAGGGTATAATTTCATATAAAGAATAAAGGAAAAAAGAAAAAATCGCGTCTATCTACCCCGTTTCGTCCTCTTAAGCGGCTACTTATAGTCAAATCGTAGTCTCGACTCTACTAGCTTAACTTAGTTTTCTATACGTTCCGACTAATCCTCCTTATCTATCGCCCGAATTATACTAATACTAGCCTCGATAATATTATCTAGGATACTTATGTATACGATAACTAATAGTAGGACGGTTACTAATGGGCGGGCTCGGTTAGGTGCCGGTAGATCGAGGGTATTCATCGAGTTAGGCTTTAATTTGGAGGACTTCTTAGCCTTTTTCTTCTTAAGGGTATTAGCCTTTGGCTTAGGAGTATTAACTATTAACTTAGAAGCACTATCCTTTAGTCGCTTATTTTCTTTCTAGAGGTTCTCGATTATCTTATTAGCCTTAGTGAGCTTAATAAAAGTATTATTAAGTTATTCTTCGAGGGTCTTATTTATCTACTATTTAGTAGCTAATTAGGTATATTTATCGTAGAATCCAATAACTTTGAGTTTCATGACTTTCTCTATATAGCCCTTTTAGAGGTCCCTACCGACTTCCTTCTTAGTAGCTTCTACTAGGTCGTCGATATTAGTAGGGTATTCATTATCCTCCTTAGCTTTTAGGAGCTTTCGCTATACCTTAGTCTCGCTCTAGTAGCTTATTACGGGTCCTAGGCTAGTAGCGAGTAGTTATTTATTACTAATATATCCTATGTCTTCGTCGGCGGCCTAATTCCTCCTTATTAGACTCCTAGCTCTCCTCTACTCTCTTCTACTTAAGTTTCTCGGGTATAGGGGTAACCTTCTATACTTTCTTGTAGCTCTTCTTCTTCTTAGAGGATTTAGAGGGTTTCTTAGCGTTCTTTGAGGGGGTTTTGACGATATTCCTAAAGCTATTTATAGTATTTTAGATATTACTCTTAGTCTTCTTAGTTATTGAATTAATATCTTGGGGGTTCTCGTTATCCTCTCTAGTGAGATTAAAGGACTTATTCTTAGTTAGGTCGATGAGAACGATAGGCTTTCTCTTAGGGGGAAGGATAGGGGGTTTATCCTAGGTAGGACTATCGCTACTACTATCTAATCTACTAAGGGAGCCCTTAGGGTTATAGACTTCCTCGTCAAAATCCGCCGCTCTATTGTCTAGTTAATCTCTAACTTCGTCGGGAAGGGGGTTTGTGTCATCGGTCTCACTTCTTAGAAGAGGGGTATTAGGTATTTCTATATTAGGTAGGAGGCTAGGGCTATTAGAAATATCTATAGCTATGTCTAATCCGCTATTAGGAATATCGATTCTATTAGTAGGAGTATTAGTTCTATTAGTAGGAGTATTCTTTTTATCTTCTTCTTCCTATTCTATAATGAGTTATTTAGTAGTGACCTTAGGAATTAGATATAAGGCTTCGTAGGCTATATAGTATATCTTAACCTGTTCCCTAGGGACGATATTACCCTCGGTGTCTGTATAGGCAGATTTACTAGTATAGACATCTATTATCTAGGTATAGAATAAAGCTAAGGCACTAGTAATACTACTATCTAGGCTAAGCTTCTAGAATATATTAAGAATAGATAGTATAGTATCTAGTAAGGTACCTATATTACTATTCTCTTAGGCTATATCTATAGCTAGGTTATAGTATTAGTAGTAGTAGAAATAGATATAGTTATAGGAATTAAGGTAGTTGAGAGGGATTTCGCGATATTTTATAGGGTAGAAAGTTATAAATTTACTCCTGTCTTAGCTTTATAGATTCACCTCTCCCTAAGCGAGCTATTCTAGTAATAGGATATATCGAGGTATAATAAAAGGGAGGTTTTTACCTAGTTATAGGGAAGGAATATAGTACTAAGTCATATAGCTAAATAAAGGGAATACGCTTTAGGTTTAGATAAAACCTAGAAAATATCTAGTTCTTTCTTCTCCTCCTCTAGATCCTAGAGCCCCTATACTAGGGTTTATTATTATTAGGGTAGTTTTCGTCGAACTTATCCTCCTCTATATATCTAATCTAGTAGTTTAAGTAGATAGGAGGTCCTACTTCGTCGGGATTTTGCTCGTGGAATCTTCGGAGTTCTAGAGTAGAGTTCTTAAAGTTTAATATAAGGTACTATTCGTCGTCTATATCCTATCCCTTCTACTCTACTTTATAGTAGAGTTTACTATAAAGCGTCCTAGAGGATAGGATCCTCTCGACCTCCTATTCTAGTTCGCCGTTTACCTCTATTAAGTCCGGCTCCTCATTTATCTAGCTAGGTAAAGGGTTACCCGAGTCCTTATAAAGTCTATCTATATAGAAGATTAGCTATATCTTATAGGATAGTAGGAGGTCTAATTTATAGGAATAGCCGACTATTTAGATAATTCTAAATAGTCTAGTAAGAGGGTAGTCTAGCTTATCTAAAGGTCGGTCCGTTTTCTATATCTTTTTAATTACATAGACTATATCCTCTAGACTAAAGTTAGGTTCTCGCCATTTCTTATTAGCTTATTTAGTATATCGTTCTTAGGCCTTAGCTATATATTATCGGGTATAAGTAACTACTATATTAATTCTCTTAGCCTACTACTATACTTCTTCGCGATTTAGTTTCTCCCTTAGTATCTTAAACTTCGTAGTTAAGAGCGTCTAATTAAAGTCTAGTTAGGGTTTATACCTATAGTCGACTATTAAGGGTAATAAGCTAGTTAATTCGTGAGGGTAGGCAGCGCCTATAGTATTAAGTACTAGGAGTAGGTCCGCCTAGTTATCCTAAAAGTAGTTCACGAAGGGGTGTAGTCGTATATTAATTATCTAGTTAACGATCTCTATCTAGCTATTAGTTTAGGTATATTCTATTATCGAGAGCTTTAGTTTAGTTCTAGTTAATTTCAATAATTTGTCTATAAAGTCTAAAATAAACTAGGGGCCTTAATTACTAGTAATAGTTAGGGGAGAACCCCTAAATCACTAGATATATTAGTAGAAGAGGCTAGTAGTAGTCCTTACTATAGTATTCTTCGTAGTAGGTAAGCTAATATAGTATTTGGATAGCTAGTTAACTATAATAAAGATATTGTCGTATCCTTTACTCGTCGAGCTAGGGCTATAGAAATCTATTAATAAGTTATCCTATATCCTTAAGGGAACTAGTAAAGGATATAATAAGCTAGGCGTCTTATCCCTTAGCTTATAGGATCTCCGGTATTTATAGTAGTTTACTATGAACTAATTAATATCTACTAAGAGGCTAGGCTACTAGTAGAGCTATTTGACTAGGATCTTCGTCTTATTCCAACTAGGGTAGGCTATAGTTATCGTACTATAGATCTATCGAAGGAGTCTAGTTCATAAGTAGTTATAGCTATCCGGTACTATGAGCTTCTTACCGTAAAGTAGGTAATCTCTAGATATCTCCTATAGGTTAGTCTTCTAGTGAGCCTTTTCTCGATTATCCTCTAAAGACGGATCTATAAGATTTGCCTATATAACCTCATTCGTAACTATTAGTTCATTGATTCCTCTAGGCTTCGAAGGGGGAGGGATAGCGACTAATTCATTAATAGTAGCGAGGATTATACTAGGATAGAAAACTATATATATCTTTTTAGTCTCTTTAGCCTACTTCTATATAGTTATGAGCTTATCCTTCCTAGATAGGATATTAGTAATCGTATTCTCTTTACCTAGCTAATAAGTAATCTAAAAGTAGAATAATAATAGGATATCTATCTATTATATCTACCGCTTATTTAGGAGCTTCTTCGTCCCAAAGTACTTAAGTACCTTATAGTCTATAATAATAAGAAAAGTAGGTAGACTAATTAGTTCTACCCACTATTCTTATAGCCCTTAGATAATAGTAAGTAGTTCCTTATTATAGATTTCGTAATAAAGCTAGATATCCTTGAGAGCCTTAGAATAAAAGGCGACGGGGTACTATTATCTGTCCTTAGTACTCTTCTAAGTTAGTACTCCTATAGTAACTAGGTCCAAATAGTTAGTTTCTAGTCGGGTTTCTTAATTATACCAGAAGTAGAGTAGTATAGGTACTAAGATAAGTAACCCTCTAAGGCGTTTAAAGGCGTCTTATTAGTTCTCGTTAAGTATAAACTTCGATGGTGTATCCTTTTCTATTAGTTGGTTCAGGGGGCGGGAGACCCGCCTATAGGCTTATATAAACCTCTAGTAGAAGTTATAGAAGCCTAGGAACGACTAAACCTCCTTCTTAGTTATAGGAGAGTCCTAATCCTAGATAATAGCGGTCTTAGTAGGATTTACCTAGATACCCTAATTAGAGACGATGAACCCTAGGAATGTTATCTTTAATACCTTGAACTTATACTTACGGATATTGACTTATAATCTAGTATCCTCGAGTTTCCGTAGGACTATCTAGATATATTATTAGTATTCCTTCTTATTCTTAGAAAAGATTAGGACGTCATCTATATAGGCGGAGTAGAAGTTATCTAAATAGTCGATTAGGATAGTGTTTATATATCTCTAGAATATTATAGGACTATTATAGAGTCCAAATAGTAAAACTACTAGTTTATAGGAACCGTACCTTATCTAGAAGGCTACCTATACTATAGAGCTTAGCTCTATTAGGATCCGGTTAAAGGCGTATTAGATATCTAGTTTAGTAAATACTAACAATTCCGCTAGACGGTTAAGTGTTTCAGTAATAAGTAGTAGAAGGTAGTAATTCTTCTTCGTTAGGGTATTTAGTTAGTAATAGTTGATATAAAAGTATAGGCTATTATCCTTTTTCTTAATAAATAAGATAGGCGACGAGAAGGGGGAATTAGATAGCTTAATAAAACCCTTCTTTAGGTTCTTAATTAGGTACTCCCGCATTTTTCCTAGTTCTAAGGAGCTCATTTTATAGAGGTAGGTTGCCCTTATTAAGGGATCTAGTCTATTAAAGCAGAGCTTATAGTTAAATAGCTGAGACTATAGTAGTATATCTACCGCTTTTCTCGAGAAGGTACTAGCTATATTATTAAGCTAAGAGGGTAATATAGTCCGAAGCTCCTATAGCTCACTAGGGTTAAAGAACGAGGTATTACCGAGGGTATCCTATTTATCTATATCGAGAGTATATATAAGGTTATAGGTTTAAGCTAAATACCCGGCTAAGTAGGTTTTTAGATACTTAGTAGCTATTAGTAAGGACAGGTATTTCCTCGGTTTCTAATCTCGTTTCTCTAGCTCATAGTTAATCTCGTTAATAGTAATAGATCTAACGTAATTATTAGGATCCTTTATACTAAGTTAGAAGGCTACTATACTAATAAGGTATATGGAATAGTCTATTAGTTTACCTATATTAATAATATTAAGGTTTAATTCCTCCTTCCTAGCCTAGTATTCGGCTTTCCGAGTAAGGAGGTCTTATAGAGGGGCGAGGGGTACCGTTCTATTGCCCTCTAGTTCTTCTATACTTATCCTCTTTAGGACCTAAGTCGTAGTGTCTCCTAGCTATCTAAGTTAGTTCTATTAGTAGTCTAGTAGTATACCGTATTTAGTAAGCTACTTCTTCCCTAAGATTATATCGTAAGAGCCTAGGTCGGCGGATAAGAAGTATTATCGGGTCTAGAGGTATTAGTCGATTTCTAGGTCTACTATAACGACTTACTAAATAGCTTTACTAGGTTATCCGTCGAATCCTCGAAGAGGGATAGGATCTAGAAGTATATATACTAGTATATAGAGTACTCTAGTTAGGGGGCAGATGTGCTTTTAGTTAATTAGAGCGTATGTGTTTACCCCGGTATCTACTAAGCACTAGAAGGTTATAGTATTTCCCTTTTAGTAGACCCCGTATTTGACTAGGAACTACTCCCTACTAATAAGTTAAGTGAGGTTTACTAGTTCTTAGTAGAATTCTTACTCTAGGAGGGCTACCTCTATACCTAGAGCTAGACTTTTCCCGAGTTATTATTATTGGATTCCTCTTTAGATAATAGATAGGAATTATATTCTATATTATTTAGGTCTAGTTTACTTATTCTATCCGTATAGTCTTCCTTAAGATAGGCGACTTTATAGGTGTTTAGGTAATCCTTTTTAATATAGCTAGTCTTCTTATATAGGTAGTAGTTAAGCGTCTTAGGTATTTCTAATTTCTTCTCGAATTCCCGGTAGACTAGCTCTCTTAGTCGTGAAAAGGTTAGTTAGGTCATTAGTTCTATTAGGTATAGGTTAGTAGCTAGTCCCTAATTACTACCGCTCTTCCTAGTCTAGGGAGTAGTATAATAGTAGATTGTTTCTATTAGGCGGTTTTCTCTAGATTACTAGTTCTTGATTAAGAGAAGCCTATTCTCTTATTCTATATACTATTCGGCGAGATCCCTAGGTGTGTCGAACTTCTTATCCCCGAAGCTCTTGAGTAGCTCTAGGTTTATCTTATCTATTAGATTATTGTACTAGTCGTCTATTGATTTCCCTAGTTTAGTCGTAAGATGGGTAAATTTAGCCTAGAATACTAGGAATACTTTATCTCCTTATCGAAGTCGTTAGTAGTCCTCCTTTGCCTCCTAGTATTCTATTTCTTTACTTTTACTATAGGCTTATTAGAGGATCTTAAAGATCTATTTAACTAACGAGATTTATTTAACTAAACCGGGTTCTAGTTAATCACGTATGAGGTCCCTAGCGTCTCTAGCGACTAGCCGTACTATATAGGTAATCTTTAGGGGTTCGCTATTAAACTTAGTAGAGTTCTATATTAATTTGTTCCTTATATTAAAGACCTAGTCATTAATCTAATAGTCGTCCTTACTAGTAAATAAGGCTAGATCCTTAATTCTGACGAGTCGGGGTCTATCGCCGTAACCCGGTAATACTAAGCCCTAGTACTACTCTCTAGGTAGTTCTCCTATTAGGGAGTATCGACTTTCCTAGACATCTACTTACTTATTCCTCTATTTCGCTATATCTAGCTAAGTAGTTCTCTCCTTTTTATAAAGCTAGTTAGTAATTACTTCTAATTCGTCGATTCTATTATTTAACTAGTTAATATAAACGTGGGCTTTCTAGCTATAGTCCACTTATTAGTCGAGTATATTATAGTATTTGTCGATAAGGTCTTCCCTAGCTATTAATTTCCTTTATTTAATAGGTATCTTAGGCGTGTCTATACTAATCTATACCTCCCTATTAGCTAATCATATCTTTATATCGTCGTCAGGGAAGGTTCTATACTAGGCCTCCCGGTATTAGTAGTCTATAATATCGAAGTCCTATTCCTCTATTCCGTCACACTAGGGCCTTTTACTAGCTATACTAAAGGTTTCTGTACTTAGCCTAAGGTCGTCTGAGCTAGATAATCCAGGCGTATCGTCTATTAAGACTATACCCTAAAGGGGTCTTAGTCGCTTGAGATCGGCTAGCTGAAACCGATTATCGGCTCTCCTTATTTTGAATTAGTGAGCTAAAGCTAATTATCGTCCTTTTTTATTTTAGATTAGTAGACTAGACTAATCCTTCCTTAGGTAGGGGTAGGGCCGTTTCTTTCTCTCTCATTAGTTAGCGAGGGGTATTATCTAGTCTAGCTAAGGGTCCGACTCTAAGGTTAGCTAGGTTATAGAGGACAGGGACGTCGTCTGTTCTAATTAAGGGCCGGGCTCTAAGGTTAATTAGGTTATAGAGGACGTCGATTCCTCTTTATTTTGAGTCGGTGGAATAGTACCGACTATTATCTTTCTTTGTTTTGAATCGGCGGACCATAACCGATTATCGTTCTTCTTTTCTTTGAGATTTGGGAGGAATACCGAATATTAAGGGCAGTATAGCTATCTTCGCCCCCTAAGGACGTAGTACCCTAGTCCTTTGTCGGGAGTATTACTATCGCCTCTATAGGCCGGGTTAAGTGAGCTTAGTATTATGTCACGGCGGGATTAATATAATAGTCGAGGCTTAAGGTTCAAAGAATCTCGTGTATTAAAAATACTAAGCTAAGGGGTAAAGAAGGGAGGAGTCCCTCGACCTTTAAGAGAGTCTTACTAAGATCCCTAGCTTAGTCCCGTGTTTCGCCCCTAGCCCCTAATACCTAGCCCCTGGCGGATTATATAGAGGTACTAGCCGTTACAGTAGCCGTGATAAAGGAAAAGAGAAGTCAGAAAGTAACCGGATAAACTAAGCTAAGTAGATAGCTACGGATTAAGCTATCCAAGCGGAATTCGAATCACACAGATATTAAGCGGTAAACCACCGTATCTCCCCTCCATATACTGAGAATTCTAGCTCCCATAAGCCTATAAGCCTCCTATAAGCTTATTTAACCCCCACAGCCTTCCTAAATACTATAAATTTGTCCCGGTATAAGGCCTTTGTGAGTCCATCCGCTACTTACTCTGATGTAGGGATGTAGTAGAGGTTAATTCGCCCTTCTATAAGCTTTTCGTACACGAAATAGTATTAAATATCGATGTGTTTAACTTATCCGTGAAACTAATTATTCTTTACAAGTATAATAGCTCCTTAATTATCCCTATAGATAATCGTGGCCCCTAGGCCAGGGTCTCCTGGGTTAATTTACTTGAGGAACCCCTGAAGCTAGATCGCTTCCTTAGTAGTATTCGTCTAACTAATATATTTAGCCTTATAGGTAGAGAGTGAGACTATAGGCTATTACTTGGAAGACTAGGAAATCGCGGCGCTTCTAAGGGTAAAGACGTATCTAGAGGTAGATTAACGGGTATCTGGGTCCCCGGCCTAGTCTAAATCCATATACCCGGAGAGCGGCTATAAGGTACCCCGGAATATAAGGCCTAGATCCGCTATATCGTAGAGGTACTAAAGGATCCGTTCTATAGCCTTTATATGAGTCTTATTAGGGTTTAAGGAGAACCGTGAGACTACTAAGACTATAAAAGTAAGGTCTAGGCGGGTACCGAGCATGGCGTATATTAGGGAGCCCACGATAGACTAGTACTTCTGGCGGAATATCTAATCCGCTTAGTGATTCTAATCTATAGGTACGAGCCACGAGGAGGTTTCTATAGGTGTAGTGATGGGCTTATAGGAGCTAAAGCCGTGATCTTAAAGTACCTTCTTAATATAAGCCTTCTATGAGAGCTAGAGGGTCTATTATAGACGGTCACAGATGACCTCTATTCCAAGATAGAAGTAGCACGCTCCTAAGTCTAATATCTTAAACCGCTCACTGAGAGCGGCCTTAATTCTATCAATGTCCGGCTTTAAGGCTCCTACGAGTAAGAGGTCGTCTATATAAATCGCGATAATCGTACCGTCCCGGTAGAATATAGAGGAATTAGCGTCAAGGGGCTTAAAGCCAAGTAAGGCTAGGAAAGTAGCGAGTATGTTATACTAGACCCATAGGGATTACTTTAAACTATAGAGTACTTTCCTTAGTTTCGCTGTCCCAGAGACCCTATAGCCTATAGGAAGCTTAATCTAGATATCCTCATCTATATCTCTATATAAGAATACTATCTTAACGTCTATTTATTCGATTTCCTAGTTATATGTAGCTACGAGGGCGAAGATAGCCTTATAAGATATGGGCTTTACTATAGAAGTAAAGGTCTCGTGGAAGTCTAGGCCCTCCTTCTACTTAAAACTACGGATAACCTAATGAGCCTTATACCGGAGGATCTCTCTATATACTCTATACTTAATCTTAAAGACCTATTTACCCGTAAGTACTTAATAGTTCAACGGATAATTCTGCTTAATCCATGTCCTATTCTCTACCAGAGACTAGTATTCCTCCTAAATCGCCCGTTCCCACTACTCCTATTAACTACTATCCTTAGCTTCTTATAGTATTCGTGGTTCAAAGGGCTTATAGGGGTTAGCTTAACCGAGGAATGAGAGGAGGGAGAGCTCGTTGAACGCGGAGAGGTAGGTTAGGAAGAGATAGAGTATAAGGGGGTTAGGAGTATTAGACGTTCGGTAGAGGAACTCGTATAAGGAGGAGTATTTATAAGGTTCTAATTCGTCTATATCCGTAATCGAGGAGAGAGGGGTCTATAGATAGAGCTCTAGATAACGGATATATTTAAAGGAGTTAGTATCTTCGTCTTTATCTTCTAAAGGTAGAAATTCAAGGTCTTCCGCGGATAATTCAGGGGAAAAAAGGTCCTCGAAATCATGAATAAGGTTATCCTCATCTTCTACTATAGCTTATAGACGTGGGTATAGCTATAGAGAGGCCTAATATAAGTCATCTGAATCCTCTAATTCTTCCTAGTTAGAATTAAGCTCTAGATACTAGAAGTGTTCTTACTTAGTAGCTCGCGGAGGGTAAGGGTCTCGCTCTAATAGAGTACCTCCCTAGAAGGCCCGTGGACTTAGTTCTACTAAGCTATATATGGTCTATAAGCGAGCAGGAATCGAATTAATTACTAGAGAGGCTTATAGGGATAATTTAACAGATATAGCCCTTATGAACTATAGCTAAGGGGTCCCCGGAGCTAGTAGCTGAGCTAGTACTATATTCTACCTAGGTATAGGCCGTGAGCTTTGCGGCTAAGGAGTCCTCGGGGCTAGTAGCTGAGCTAGTGACGGGTTCTGTCCGAGTAAAGCGTAGCTTAAAGCCTCTAGGACAGGGAGAGGCTTAGGAGGAGGAGGAAGGGGGACAGGATCCAGAGGGAGAGGACCACCGAACTCGCGCTAGAAGCTATTATATAAGATAGGAGGGGCGGTGTAACGGGTCGAGACCCGATTAATATGCTTAGCTAGAGAGCCTTCGCTCAGGTCACATGACCTCGGACATGTCCGAGATCATGTGACATGCCCCCTTTAGTTGATAGAGCAACCCACACGTCACTCAGGGAGCTCGGACGCCTTAAGGAACACGGTTCCCGTCCTCGCTTCCTTCTTCCCTTCTCTTTTCTCCTTAGAGAATTCTATTTAGTTAATCGAACCACTAGTCTTCTTTACACAAAGGCCTGGCCCGTGACAGGCGGTTTAAACCAATAGGTATAGAGTAAGCCGAATAGGGCTCTAGGGAAGAGGGCTAGCCTAAGCTTATAGATGCGGGACTAGGGCCCTTAAAAGTAGCTAATAACTATAGGATAACGGGCTAAGTGAGCTCAGGGGAGGCCCGGAGCTAGTTAGGACAGGTGAATATGGAGTGGAGCTAATTTGAACCGGTAGATATAGAGCAGGGGCCCTTAAACGTGGCTGAGACCCGTGAGTTAATAGCCCAGAGCTCCTCTAGACTAGTAGATATAGGACAGGGGCCCTTAATTATAGCTGAGACCCGTGGGATAGTACCCGTATCTTAGCTACGGGTTCAATAAACTAGTCCTCCTCTAGTAGACATTTCTCCCCTCGAATAGGGCTAAGAGTAATCGAAACTCGAATAGGCTTAATATACTCGAATATAGTATAGTAGACTCTAGGTCTTATAGGATCCGTGAAGTAATCGGTGTCCGGGTTAGAGTCCTCTTCTTAGATATCCTCCGGATTAAATTATTACTAGAGTATCTATTTAATAGTCTATAGAGCTATAGCCCGGTAAATCCATCTATCTAACTTAAGGATATAGTATAGGGTATCTCCCTTATATCTAATAAGGATTCCTTTATAAGCCTCGTTATAGATAAGCTTCCGTAACCTCCCAGGGTTACTATAATAAACCATAGAGCCGAATATATAGATATGGCTAATATGCGGGCGACGGCTATACTAAGCCTCGAATAGAGTCTTTCTAATCTTAGAGTAAGGGCTTCGTATATAGAGGTATATGGTATACTTAATAGCCTTAGGCTAGAACTTGAGGTTGAGGCCTACGTGCTTAAGGAGAGGAGCCGCTTTACGGTAAATAGTTTATCTAAGCTATTCTATAGACCTATTCATCTGAGAGGTATATAGCTTAGTCGGTTCTCACCTAATCCTAGCCTTAAAGAGTACCTTCTAGAATTTACTAATAATATACTCCCCTCCGTTATTATTATGGAAGCGCTTAATAACCTACCCTAAATCCGGCTATTCGTAGTACTTCTTGAAGTAGATAAATTTATCCGTTACCTCGCCCTTAGCCTTAATTAGGTAGACTACTATAAGCTTGGAGTAATCGCACGTGAAAGTAACCAGGTATCGGCTCCTATTATAGCCTAGTACGGGTATTAGACCCACTATGTCTAAGTAGATTAGGTCCATCTTATACTTCCCTAGCTTAATTAGGTAATTATGTGGTAATCGATAACCTTTAGAGGTAAGACATATTTTATAGATATAGTCTAGAGGGTAGTGCTTCTTAGTAAGGTTAATACCCTTATATATAGACAGTAAACGGGCTATATTCTATAAGCCGAGGTGTCCTACATAATTGTGCCACCGAATGATATTAGTTCGGATAGTATAGGCTTAAGTAGCGATAGGTTTCTTAGTAGGGGGCTTCTTAATAGCTGGGAAAGCCCTTAGTATAGATGAGATCCGCGGAGCTAGTAGATAATGTAATATAGAGGAGACTCTAGGTAGAGGGAATTGCCGGAGATAGCTACTTAGAGAGCTTAAAGAAAGTAGCTATAGGGCTAGAGAAGGGGAAGAAGAAGAGGGGGCTCCTATAGCGGAGCGGGTAAGGATAGGCCATCATTTAGCTTAATCTAGAAGCTAGAGCCCGTACTTTATAGATATATTAATCTTAACCTTACCCACGGTCTAGTAAATAGCTTCCTCTGTGAGAATAGGCTATACTTTCTTACCCTTAAAGATCTGGGATATAGAGATGAGGTTAAATAGCCCTATAGACGGATAATACTTGATATTAGTTAAGTAGAGGAGTATAGGATAGCTACCGGGGCTAGGGATAGGAATTTCGACTATCTTAATCCCTTTAAACTATATACTTCCTCCGATTCCACCGTATATACTATATTAACCCTTATAGAGGTCTGAGAAATTAGCTAAGATACCCGTATAGTGGTTAGTATAACCCGTGTTAGTGATCTACTTATTCTGGAGTAAGCCGTGTAGGGATGAGGCTAAGGCTAAGAAGGCTTAATCGTCTATAGGGATTAGAGCGATATTCCCGGATATAAAGGTATCGATAGCTATATAGCTGATTATTAGGGCTCCCGTGTCTAATATATCCGTGATTTGCTTGGATGAGGAGGACGAGGAGGAGGTTTTTAGCTTCTTAAAGTCTCTCCTACCTCTACTAGTCCATTTATACTTCTTGTCTCGGGTTTTTCGCTTATTATTGAACTCCTTCTTAAGGTATAGGTATTTCAGGAAGCACTTAGCCTCTGTGTAGCGGTCTTTATTATAGTGTATGTAATAATTAACTATACTAGAGGGGCGAGAGTATACTATAAGGGCTATTCCTATACTAGTAATTAACGAGGACTATCGCTTCTCCTTATTATAGGCCTTCTAGACTACTAAGTCGAACGAGATTATAGGGGTATTAGCTAAGGTAATGAGAGCCGCGGATTAAGTAAGCGTGGTAATAAAGATATTATACACTAATCCGAGGCCTTAGAGGAAGCGGAGAATGAGCTGGACTTCTGAGAATATAGTAGACGGGTAGAGGTCTTATAATTCGTAGTTAATCTAAGAGAGCTAACCTGAAAAATCGGTAATAGACTTGTAATCCGCTAAGTAGAGGGCGTAGAACCGTGTAGTGAGCTCTATAAGCTTTCTAGAGCCTTTCTCCTAGCTAGCCTAGAGCATATTAAGTATTTAATATACCCAAGTCTTCGATTTGACCTTCTAGTAGTTATTATACCCGTATTTGCTCCGGATCACTATATATGCACGGCCCTATTTCTCTGTCTATACTAGGAGCGTCCGATTATATTCTACTTTAGCTAGGGTATAGTCCGCCTACCGAGCGAGCTATGCTATCCATTGGGCCGTCCGCTAAGCCTCCGTGAGGTTTTCGTCGAGGAACTTAGCTAGAGGGGACGGGTAGTAAGGCTCCTTTAATTACTATATTATGTCTATAAAGCCTCCTATTATAAGTATTTCCTCTAGTCGACGGAAGAAGTCCTACTAGTTTAATCCATCGTCCTTGAGCTATGGAATTAGCCCAAGGGACATTCTATTTAGCTTATTTTCCTCGGACGATATAGCTTATCTATTACGATATTCCACTCTCACACCTAGTCACCTGCCTAGGCTAGCGGCATCTAGCATCTAGTATCTAGCATCTAGCATCTGGCATCTAGAGTCACCTGGCAGTTGCACGTGACGCGGCCGCCTCACTAAGGGAACCTGGATGGAGTGCTCCTAGGGAAATTTAGGAAGCTAAGCCCTATACGGACTAGCGGATTATAGGGTATATATATACTCTCATAACCTCTTATATTCTAGTCTTTCCTTCCTTAGCTTTAAATCGTCTTTATAAGGGACCTTCTACCTTGCTTTCCAAGCCCTAAATACCATACCCGTAATAGTATTTAAAGCTCATTCCCTTTAATCCTGTAGAGGATTTTAAATAAACCAAAACACTCCCTATTTATTAGAAAAGTCCTAGATATGGATTATCTAATCACCTCACATGATCTAAATAGCTAGTTCAAGGACCCTATTAACCTCCTCAAGGATATTAACCTAATTATTGAGAGCTACCGAGACACCACTACGAAGCTAGCTAAATATAAGAAGAGATATAGAGATACTAAGGGTATTTTTGAGAACACAAAGCTCTAGAACACTAGGCTCGAGGCAGATGTCAAGCGCTATACTATGCTCCTTAATTAATTTATGCTAGTACTAGCCGCTCCTATATAAGCCCCGGAAGTAGCCCCTAAAATCAACCCTCGAAGCCATAAAGGATCCCCTGCTCCGTACACACCATATGGAGCCCCCAGAGTAGTTATCCTACTAGACCTAACCCTCTTCTATAGAGATCATACGGTTTTCGACGACTAGCTAGTCCAAATCAAGAATAAGCTACGAGGAAACGCTAATATATACCTAACTAAGGATCTCAAGATTATCTACGTTTCTAGTAGACTTATAAGTAATGCCCTCGCCTTAACTAACCCTTATATAAACTAGGAAAGCCCCTATTAGTATCGCTAGCTCTCGGAGATATACGACTATCTAAATAAGCTATACTCTAATCCTAATAAGCTATAGAACGCTCGTCGTGATTTTGGAAAGCTTATACTTCGCCCTAGTTATATATTTCAGGAGTTCTATACCCGTTTCTTATAACTATCTACGGAAGGTAATATTACTAAATAGCTTAAATAGGAGTTAAACGAGAAGCTCCTGGCTAAGCTCCAGGAATTAGTATATATGTATTATAATAACCCTTCCGTCGATATTATCCGCTTTACTTAGTTCTATACTATAAATAATTAGCAAATCCGAGCTTTATATAATAAGGCCAAGGAGTATAAGAAGACGATAGCAGGAATAACTAAACCCTCTTCTCCGTATACCCTATAGTAGGTAGTCAAGGAAGAGTCTACGTCTACTACTATAGTTAAGTATAAACCCCCCTAGAAGTATAAGTAGTGTCCTATAATAGGTAATCCCTCGACTATTAAGTGCTTTAATTATAACGAGTTTGGCTACTATGTCTATAACTACCCGTATAAGCGTACTACGGAAACTAAGGTAGCTCTATCTTAGGTTAAGCTAGGCTTATTCCCGCCAGAGGCTTATAGTAGAGGTTCTAATTCTGAAGAGGAACCAGAAAACGAGTACCCCTAGAGAAAGTCTCTACTTTAGGGGCTTATGGTATTAATTTGGTAGAGATAGACTTAACTCGTCTAATAAGAGGAGATGCTCTTATAATACCCTATACTATTAGCGTAAATGGATTAGGAATTAAGTCTTCTTCCCTTATTAATACTAGAGTAAATAGATATACTTTTATTAATACTAAGCTCGCTTAGCTTATAGAGTAATTCCTAGGGGTTAAGCTATAACCCCTCCCTTTACCATATACCGTGCGAGGATTTAATAGTAAACTAGCAGAGTCTACTAAGAAGTATATTAATGTGCTACTCTTAATTAATAGACACGCTATTAAGGCACCTATAATTATCCTGAACCTTAGAGACTATAATATTATCCTTAGTAGGAAATAAGCTATATATATAGATATTCTAGTTAACTACTAAAGACGTAAGCTTATATAGCCTAAGAATAGTCCTAAGACTACACGATATAGCTATATTATTAGTACCTCTTAGTAATAGCTAGAGAAGTAGACTAATAAGAAGCACTAAAAGGACGCGAATCGTCGGGATACTATTATAAGTTATTCTTGGAAACCCACTATTCTTAAGCGGTCGTCTACCTTCCAAATAGACTAGAGAGAATTATATGAGTCTATGAAAAAGGAACTTCTATAGCTATAGTAAGAAGCTATTCCTAGAAAGAAGCTAAAGAAGCGGGATAAGACCCTTAATAAGGAATGAATACTGGATCTAGCTATCCTTACTACTATAGCGTTCAACTTTATAGCTAAGAGAGAAGAGAATATTATTGGCTAAATCTCTATCTACGAGATTAATAAAGAGCTTAAAGCCCGTGAAAGAGAAGTTATCCCCGGACCTAAGGACTAATAGCTAGGAGAAATAGAACTCTAATAGCTTTAGAGGATATTACCCCCTAAGCTTAAGGAATACGTATCTATTTTCTCAAAGAAGGAATTAGATACCTTACCGCTATATAGATTATATAACTATAAGATTTAGATTAAAGGTCTAAAGGGTACTAAGAGTATTAGATATTAACTACTATGCTAGTAGTCTACTTAGGAGCTTCGGGAAGTTAAACGCTTCTTAGAAGACAACTTAGTAAAAGGCTTTATTAAAGCTAGTTAAGCCCCCTTTACCTCACTAGTTCTCTTTATAAAGAAAGCAAATAGAGGACTACGCTTCTATATTAATTTCCGTCGCCTGAATAATATTATATAGAAGGATTAATACCCCCTCCCCCTAATCGATAAGACCTTAAGCCAACTATCTAAGGCCAAGATCTATACTAAGCTTAATATCCGTTAAGCCTTCTATCGCATAGCTATGGACCTAGACTCTAAAGAACTAACGACTTTCCGTACCTGCTATGGAATATATAAATATAATATTCTTTAGGAAGGCCTAACTAATAGCCTAGCTATATATTAATACTATATAAATAATACGCTTTTCGAGTACTTAGATGATTTTTGTATTATATACCTGGACAATATCCTGATTTACTTAGAGGACCTAGTAGAGCACGAATAGTATATATGAAAGGTACTCGATAAGCTATGGCTAGCCGGACTTTAAGTGAATATCAAGAAGTTAGAGTTCAAGGTTATATATACGAAATACCTAGGCTTTATTATCTCGACTACTAGTATTAAGGTAGACCCTAATAAGGTAGAAGTTATATGGAACTAGTAACCTCCTATAATAGTTAAGGGAGTATAATTATTCCTAGGATTCTGTAATTTTTATAGACGCTTTATTAAGGAATATAGACGAATCGTAAGACCCCTCACTATACTTACAAAGAAGGGTATTCCATTTAAATAGATAAAGTAATACGAGGAAGCTTTCGACTTCCTAAAAAGAGCTATAGTTTCTACCCTAGTTCTACGATATTATAATCCAGATCTCCTTATAATAGTAGAGACAGATGCCTTAAAAGGAGTTATTACTAGCCTACTCTCTTAGTAAGACCCGGAAATAGGCCTCTAGTACCCTATAGCCTACTTTTCAAAAACTATACTACTAGCGGAGCTTAACTATAATATATACGATAAGGAAATGCTTACTATTATATAAGTACTAGAGGAATAGAGAGCAGAACTAGAAGGTCTTTAGGACACCCCCTTTAAGGTCTATTCTAATTACCGCGCCCTAGAATACTTTATAACTACTAAGAAGCTCTCACCTAGATAAGCTAGATAAGTAGAGCTCTTATCCCGATACTACTTTAAGCTCATATACCATTCCGGGAAGTCAAATAAACGAGCTAACGCTTTGTCACAGAGATAGGATAAAGTAGATACTTAAGGATAAGTGGAGGAGAAGATATAAACCTAAGTACTCTTCCCTAGAGATAAGATTAACCCTAATATAGTCTATAACCTCTAGCTAGTAGTAATGCTCTATGAAGTTGGTTTATTAGGCCCTAATATTGGCCCAAAGAACTAAGTATATATAGAGGACTACCCAGAAGTAGCTACTACCCCCGTTAGAGGTGTAATTCCACTAGAAGAAGGCATCCTCCTAGAGGCTTTACTAGCTATATCTTATACTATAGTACTACTAGAAGCTCCCGCTAAGTTTAGTAGTTTATAACTAGTAGATAAGATCCTATAAGATAATTAAATATCGCTGGAGCTAGTCGAACTACGTACTATAGCACGAGCTAAGAGTAACGTCTAGATACTATAAGACGGACTTCTCCTATACTATGGTAGACTCTACGTTACGGACGATGAGATAATCGCTAGACTCCCTTTACAGACTACCCTAATCCGTGAAGTATATAATAAACCTTTATCTAGATACCCTAGATATGCGAAACTCTATTAATTACTCAAGGAACGATATTACTAGCTATTTATGGGTAAGGATATCGATTAATATTATAGTAACTATTACTCTTATAGGAGATCGTATATACTATGAGATAAGAAACCTGGTTTCCTTTACTTATTACCTGTTCCCGATTACCCCTAGTAGTATATTACTATAGATTTTAAGAGCTATCCGGAAAGTAAAGTAGGGCATAATATAGTAGCTATATTTATAGACCAACTATTAAAACACCTAATTACGATACCTATATAGGATACGATTACGGCCAAGTAGCTAGTGCCCCTATTTCTACTATATATTATATACTAAGTAGGTATTCCAGAGATAATTATATTAGATTAAGGACCTTAGTTTATCTCTAATTTTTGGAATGAGTTCTATACTAGAATCGGTACCAAGCTTAGGCTCTCTACCGCTAATTACCCCTAGATAGATAGCTAGATAGAGATAGTTAATTAATACTTTAATTAGAGACTACGCCCTTATATTAACTACTACTAAGATAACTAGGATAACTAGGTAGTAATTATCGACTACTAATAAGCCTCCCTTTAGTATAAAACCATTAGCTAGTCCCTATTTATAACTAAAAAGGGATATGAACCTTATACCGCTTTTAACTAGAACTCCCCTATAAAGGCTAACTCGCTAAAGGAGAAGCTTAATAGGGATGAAGCTAAGGTATTAGTGAACCGATTATATGAATCGTGGTAGCTCGCTTAGGGTTATATAGAGAAGGCTTAGGAATATTATACTATATAAGCTAATAGGTACTACTATCCGATTAACTTTAAAGTAGGCGATAAAGTATAGGTCACAATAAAGTACTAGAAGACTAATCGCCTAAGCTATAAGCTAGGGAACTAAATAGAGGGCCCCTTCGAGATTCTAGAGGAACGTGGCTACTCGTTCCTCCTAAAGCTACCGGAAACTATAAAGGTTCACCTAGTATTCCATATAAAGAAGCTACGGAAGGACCCTGGAAACCCTCTACTAGGGCAAGCTAATCCAGAGCCTCCGCTAGTAGTTCTAGAGGATAGGGAATAGGAATATGACGTAGAACGGATCCTAGCGGTAAAGCTAGTGAGAAAGAGGCTAAAGTATAAGATCTAGTGGGTAGGTTAGGACGAGAATCCTAACTAGTATCCGGCCTTAATACTAAGTAATAGCCCTCTAGCCTTATAATATTTCTACGAGAAGTATAGCGATAATACCGACTTACTAGGACCTCCACGTAACCTTTAATACTAGCTAGACTATATAAGAGACAATATTCAACCATAACTACGTAAGGACAATAATATACCTTTATAAGTTATATGACCTCGGACATATCCGTAATTATATGATATGTATAAGTACTATAAGAACCACCGAAAATACTAAAAATGACAGGGATAACGACTTTTCCTAAGCTCGAGGGTAAGCTTACTCCAAAGGGGGAGGTAATTGTCACGATATTCTACTCTTATACCTAGTCACCTGCCTAGGCTAGCGGCATCTAGTATCTAGTATCTGGTATCTAGTATCTAGTATCTAGAGTCACCTGGTAGTTGCACGTGACGCGGCCGCCTCGCTAAGGGAACCTAGATAGAGTGCTCTTGGGGAAATTTAGGAAGCTAAGCCCTATATGGACTAGCGGATTATGGGGTGCACATATACTCCCATAATCTCTTATATTCTAGTCTTTCCTTCCTTAGCTTTAAATCGTCTTTATAAGGGACCTTCTACCTTGCTTTCTAAGCCCTAAATGCCGTACCCGTGATATTATCTATCTAATTATGAGTCTAGAATTTCGACGATTTCGGCCTTAATAGAGGAGGGATTAAATGGCTTATAGCGCTTGTGTGGACGTAGACTAGTGAGTCGTGAAGGAGGAGATAGTGACGGGGATCTTGAGGGAGGAGCTCTTTATAGAGGGGGACAAGGGGGGTCTAAGTCTAAGCTTAATAGCTACTTTTGCGGAGACGGAGGAGGTTCGGAATCGAAATAATAGAACTTAAAAGGGTCTTCGTGAGGGGCTAAGAGGAGAGGAGAGCGGGGATGTGGCTTAGCTACTTAAGGAGGACGAGGGACGAGTGAGGCTTAAGAAGGGGGACGAGAGATGGGTAAGTGAGCCTATAAGGGGATTATTACTTGGATCTCCCGGGGGGAACGGACCGTAAATCTAAAGAGATCTGAAGAACCCGTAGGTGAGTAGTGACTCTCCTAGAAGTCCGCTTAAGAGAGGGGGACGGTAGAATGAGGACCGTCAAACACGGACGGATAGAAATCGAGATCTGGGAGGCCACGATACGTATTAAAGGTATCTTGAATAGTACTCTCGATATAGAAGAACTACTAATTAAGGTTCCGCTATGCGAGATGATAGTTTGGAAAGGTTTACTTAAGTTAGAGGAGGGTTTACTTAGTAAGCTATAGGTGAGAGGAAGAGGAAGCGGTAGAATATCTCCCCTCTCTTTTATCTCTATTAGAAATAAGCGTGTCTCCCTCCTCTCTACTAGTTTCCTCTCGCTTAGGAGTAAATATAAGAGTAAATAGACTATAGAAAGCTGTACAGAAATGAGGTTCTCACTATGGGAGAACCCTAAGGTACGGTTCACTAGATCTACCTACTAAGCGGACGAATGAGAGGGGCTCGCTTCGCAAATAGTAGCTTTTATGAGCTGAGAAGTATAACTTCACTTATATAAATTAAAGGAATTAGTCCATTGTACTAAGGTATAGTGGTTTCTATAGTTATACACGAAGCTAGAGAGCTCATCTAATTAGTACTTGATAGGTAACTGAGGGGCGTATAGAGCTAGTGCGCCCGTAGCCTTAGAAGTGGAAATGAGGAGGCTAAAAACTATCTAAAGGCTCCGTACCCGCGGGAAACGCGGTAGAATAAGAGGGATGAGTGGAAATTAATTTCCGAGGGTCTATATAGCCTATTCACAGGGAGCTTTAGCCGAATCGTCTATACGTACTAAGTAGGGAGGCTAGGAGGCTAAGGTAAGTAGGTGAAGCGTGGGAATGGATAGGAAAGGACACAGTGTCCTCCTATACCAGTTTTTCGATTACGAGGGTAGTTTTCGAGAGGGAAAAAGATACCTAAAGCTGAAAAATAGAGCGAAAAGAGCTATATTAAATATTAATTCATGCTTTTATAAGTAGATAGGACTTAGTCTAAGAGTTGAGAAGAAGAGAACTGAGTTCTAGCGGAAATCCGGGTATTATAACCTATTGAGAGGATAAAAGCATGTGTATTAAGTATATAGTGTAATAAGGGAGTAAAGCTCCCTTATATATACTTCGTATATAAAGCAGGAGGCTGGGGCACGTGCGGTGCACGTGTACCGGGCTTATAGATTGCCCTTTTAATAATAATATAGTATTCTAAAGCAGAAAACAGTAACTAAAACATTATATAATAGGTATATAATATCTAGTAGAAGTAATAATATAATTAGTAAGGTTATTAAAGTAGACTCGTAGCTTATCTATATTAGCTAAGCTAAGGAGAAATGGAGTCTTTATAAGTATAATATAGAATTATACTTACCTAATTAGTATTTCTACTATTATAGATCTAATAAAAGAAGAGGATCTAATACCAAATTAGACTATAACTTAACCCTTAGTACTCTCGTCGAGAATAAGGTTATTATTAGTACACTATAGAGCCTTAAACTAATTGAGACTAGTAGTTAAAAACTTAGCTACTCTAGTATTAATTATAACTCTATAAAAGTATTAAGTATTATATCTAGACGTACCTCCTACTATAAAGGTTTAGACGTCTTCTATAAGTATTCTATTAGGTTCTAAGTCTAGCTCTAGGGCATAATTTTTGCCTATTAGTTAGTATATAAATGAGAGTTTTATGAGGTTATCTATAAGGCTATTTACTATAATTATTAGTAGTTTAGGAGTTTATATATTAGGGGCTTATATATCCGAAGTAGTAAAGAGGCTTTCAATAGAAGTAAAGTAGGAATTAGTAGGTTAATCTTCTTTATCTTTATTATCTATATCTACTAAGAGAGCTTTAAAAGCGTTACCTAATTCGTCTTTACTACTCTTAAGTTTTCCCTCGACTTTAGCTATATACTATAAGTAAGTACTATTAAAGCGTTTATTAAAGGTTCGAGAGGTTTATACCTTACTACTAAATTAACTAAGGTTTCTAGCTCTAAATTAGGCCTTTTTAGCCTCTTATTCCTCTAGTAAGTACTTCTAGGAGTAGTAGTCTAGCTTCTTATATATAAAGCACGACTTTATAGTATCTAAATAGTCGTTACGATTATAATTATAGTCACGGCTATAGGGCTTATAGCTATTCGAGTAACTATCTCGATTTCTGTAGTTTCGGCTTAAGGATTAATAATTACTAAACTAGTAGTTCTAGCTATTTAAGTAGTATTACTAATTAGTAAAGAAGGTACTAGAATTAGTCTACTATTCTCTCTCGTATATAGTAATAGACGACTAGAGCTTATTAATAAGCTAGGTAAGATCCGGAGGAGGGTCTAATATAGTATATCTATAGGCTTAAATACCTTAGTAAGTAGTAATAACCTTATTATATAGGAATTCAGTGCTTTATAGGGCGGGTATAAAGCTATATTATAGTTAATAAAGCTTATTGATTAGTATCTAAATAGCCTCAAATGTGCTCTTTTTAGGGTATTTAGCGGTTGTAGTAATTAGATTAATAGTATTCTATTTATCTAAGTTCATATAGTAGTATCTAGGTCCCTTAAAGAAGTTATAGATACTTATATAAGTATTATTAAATAAGTAATAGGATAGTAAGTTACTATAGAAGTAGTCTTAGGCTAGTCCCTTTAGTATAGTAGGAAAGGCTCGTATATATATTCCGAGGGGGAGTTCTATATATTAATAGATATTATAGAAGATAATAAGTTTATAGTTAAAGCTACTATTAGAACTATTATACTTCTATTCCTCTATATAGATCTTAGTTACTTCTATAACGAGTCTAGTAGCTAAACCTAATTAGGTAATATTCGGGTCTAGTAGAGGTAATAGGGGTAGTAGTAGAAATACTAGTATATTTACTAGTAAGAATAGTAGTATACCTATATTTACTACTCTAGGGGTATTTATAGGTACTATACTTATTACGGCTATACTATACTAACTCCTAGTATCTAATTCTAGTATCTAATTCTAGTATCTATAGTCACCTGACGTGCCTGGATATTACGGCTATACTATATCAACTCCTAGTATCTAGTTCTGGTATCTGTAGTTACCTAACGTGCCTGCACGTGATGCGGCTATACTACTAAGGGAATCTGCTCTCTAGGAAATTTAGGACACTAAGCCTAATTAGGCTAAGCTATAAGCGAGAGACTATAAATACTTAAGGGACCTCTACTTAAGCTCTCTTTCCTCCTTAGCTTAGTTTTCTTAATAAATAGCTTTCTTATAAGTACTCTATTTATGAGCTCCCTTTATAGGGCTATAATATTAAACTAAGCTCTCTCTTTCTACCTAGGAAGGCTCTAGAATATCCCCCCTAAGACGATTATTTACTTCTAAAGAATAACTCTATACGAATAATCCATATACCTATAATACCTTTAATATAACCTCTCATACTAATAGCCCCTCTAAGGGCCTCTACCTATATCCTATAATTCCTCCTCTCACGTCCGGTTCTAAGAATACCTCTAGAGTAGGACCTTCTACCCTAAGAGGATCTCTTACCCTATCTAATATCTATACTAATATACTCGTATTATAATAAGCCTAAATCAAGTTCTAGATAAACGCCTAGGCTAACCGCGTAACTATAAATAGCTTAGCTACTAATCTAGCTCACTTACTTAATAAAGACAAGGCTCCCCGAGGATATTCTATTAGTAGAGGCTATACTCTAGGTAATATATACGCCTAATCTAAGTACCGTAATATAGTACCTAACTCCCCTATCCCTTCTATTAAACGAGTATATCTAGCTAGAGATGTCCCTAAGTATAGCTAGTACTACTCTATAAAGGTTCTGGATCCTATAAAGCTCGGTAATAGTAAAGACCTAACCTATAACTATTAGTAAATCTAGATTATAGGTAAATTTAAAGTTAATACTAACTACTATACTAACGAGGATACTTATATATACTATATCTTTAACTATACTAAAGGTAATACCTAATAATACTTATTTACTCGATATAAGCCTAATACTACTAATCCCTTTAAGATAACTAAGGAGATAATCGACTACCTCGGTAAGTATTTCGTTAACCCGTACCATATATATGAGGCTAGACACGAATATAAGTACTTATGAATAAAGGAGGTTTAGACTTTCTATGAGTTTAAGACTAAGTTCATCTACTTAGCTAATACCTTAGTAGGTGAATATAAGGGGCTTATTCGGTAATATCACGTGTGTTCTAGGGTTAGAACTAGAATTCCAGTATTGGGTGAATTTCGGTACTAGATTATAAGGCGGTTCTAAGTAGTAACTAGTAGTTCTAGAATTCCTATCTATACCTTCCTTACCAAAACTTTCTTAATATTTTAAAGTCTTTAGAAAATTCTAAAAATATTATAAATTATAGAGAATACTTGAAATATTATGAATATCGTATTAATTTTTCAGATTTATAGTATTAAGGTCTCTTAAATCCAAGTTAAGTAGGAAGGGGGTATAGGCGAATCCTTCTACTTTAGCGAAATTATAGACTAATTTACCCTTCTAATTTCTACCGCGATATGTGAATTAATTAATTACGAAATGTCTTATTAGAATTAATTATAATTAAAGAGAATACTATTAGAGTATATAGTAAAGCTTATAATAAGCTAGTTACTATAAATAAGTTATAGGGGAAAATATAAGGTATATAAGTTAGGAGTTAACTACTAAAAAAAAATATTATAATATAAATACTTGCGACTTTAGTATATATATACCCTAAAGGGCTTATAGCTATAGCCCCTAAAACCTCTTATAAGCTAGTAGATACGAGTCTGTGGATTATAGGGCTTTTAGCGACTAACTACCTTATAGCGCGGTAATAAAATCCGTCCATTTCGCTAATTAAAAATTATCTCCTTATATTTAAAAAATCGTAATAAAACTCCCTATAGATTTCGAATTATAAAACTATAGTAAAGTACCCTTTAACTTCTTCTCTATTATATAAAGCTCGATTTAAAGAATTCGGATCTAAGAGTACTAAGATACGTAATTTTCTAAATATAGCGATTTTGGTGTTCCTTAGTTTTTAAGGCTATATGCCTTATCCTTATACCCTACTAGCCCTACTACTACTACTAGAAATTAATTAATAATATAATAACTACTTAATAGAATAGGATATAATTAGGTATTAAGCTCTAAGGGTATCTAGTTAAGTATATAATAAGCTTATAATTATAAAAATCCTATATAATATTATATTAAATAAGTAGTAGTAAACTCTACACGTGACTAAGTCTAATAAATATACCTAAACTCCTAACTTCCCAACTTTCCTCTTTATCTAATAACTCTAATAATAATCTATATATAAAAATAGTTATTAATTATATAAAACTCTTATATTATAATTATAAAAAGCTATATATAGTAGTAATAGTAATATAATAATAAGTAAAAAACACTATAGTAAAAATAAACAAAAAAAAAACGAAGAACTATAAACTCCCTTCTTTACTCTAATATAAAAATAGTATAAATACTAGAAATACTAGTAATAACCCCTCTAAAAACTAGCTATATACTATTAGCTTAGCCTTAAACTTATAAGAAAAAACTCATATAATTTACTAGCTCTAAGACTTATAAAGAGTCCCCTTAGACTCATAGTCCTAGGTACTATCTAAACCTCCTAAATTAGAGGAACTATATCCCTATAGACCCCCTCTAGTACTATTTCTATAGCTACAACTACTATTATTTCCCCTAGTAGGCTAAGAACTACTACTATAATATGAGCTACTACGAGAACTAGGAGTATGCGAACCACGTGACACTTATCCCCTAAATATAATAGGTTAATAAGGAGGAGGAGGGGGGGTATTGTCTTTATTATCGCCGTTATTATTCCCCTCTTTAGGGCTAGGAGTATCCTTTTAAATAAGTAAGCCCTTAGATAGAGGGTTTCTAATACTTTAATAGCTCTTAGAAAGAGTAGCCTTTAGATTAACCCCCTTCTTCTTTTAATTACTAATAGACTTTATATATTAGCATTTATCTCTTTATAGGGAATTTAACTTATAGTATTAAATAACTTATAAAAATCCCCTTTATCTATATCTTCAAATTCCTTAGAGATTAGAAGTATATTATATAAATTAAGTATTTCCTTCTTAGTATCTAAAACGTCTATATTCTTTCTTTTAGCTACTATATAGAGTACTATAGCGCTATATAAATTCGTATAAATACCTTTTAATATTAGTTTCTAGGTTAAAAGATTAGTGGGAAATCTACTAGGAAATCTACTAGGAAATCTAATACTTACTCTTATAAAAGTACTTGCCTAACTCACTACTCTTAGTATAGCTAATATATCTATATATATAAGCCTAGTAATTATAGAAATTAGCCTTACTAAACTTATTAGTAAAGTAAATAATGAGCTCCCCCTTTAATACCTTTAACTAACCCTTATCTAAGTACTACTCTATAATCTTAGTAATATAGTCCTAAAAAGCCTAACCTATTAGTAATATATCTAATAAAAACAAGAGTTTAAATATATTATAATATAATTAAAGTAAGGAATAGAAAACTAAGTATAGCAGATCACGTGACAAGTATATATAAAATCTATTTGAAAAGGAAGTAAATAATATAAATATAAGCTAATAAAATAATAGGTACTTATAATAATTCGCTTTAAGGTCTTAGACTTAAAACCCTTAACTATGTCCTTAATTTACTTCCGAGCTATAATATATAAATCTTTATCTAGATCTAAAGCTATACTATTATTATACTTCTTATAAATATCTACTATAATAGAGTAATAGAAATTCGAAGTTATCTAAATAAAAGAAAGCTACTAAGAGTATCTCTTAATCTACCTATAAGAGATAGTAATCTCTTTAGGCTTTAAAATAGGATCTAGCTAAGTTATATTCTTATAGATCTTATTCGGGTATAGATTCTCAAGAATCTTAGTAAGGCGCTTATAAGAGGGCTTTTCATTAGCTATAAGTATATTAATTTAATACTTAGAGGTAAATATATCCTCTTTATCTTTTTTATTCTTAATTTAGCGGTTATTAAGAGCATTTTTAGCTTTAGTTTAAAGTATTTCTAAATTAGTATTAATCTCGGACTATATAGATATATCTAAGCCTCTAGTAGCTATAGATCTTAATATAAGAGCTCTATTAGAGCTTAGTATTCTCGTATTTTATATAGGAGGTAGTAGTACTATAGATTCTCTTACCTAGAAAGTCACATGAGTAAACTCCTTTTAAAATACAAAAACATAATAAAGTTTAATATATAAGTAAGTAAGTGATTTAAAAATCACTTCTTACTTATATAAAATAAATTAGGTTAATAAAAAAATAGAGAAATAAAGGAAATACCTTAGGATTTAGTACTTTATCTTATAGAGATTTAGAATTCTGGCGGGATTTAGATAGATAATATATAGTATCCCCTAGAACTAATAGCTTATTATCGGAATAATCCTATTCCTCTTTATAAATACCTTGATTTCCCCTACTAGACCTAGGCTCCTTCGAGGCGTATATAAATTACTATAATATAGCTTATCTCTTATTACCTAATAGTGTACTAGTACTTCCTTGGCCTACTATAACTATAGTAATAAGGGATCTTAATAAGTAGGTGGTTCAAATAACTTAAAAGACACGTTAATCTAGTAGAGAGGCTTTTAAAAGTATATATTCTTAAAGGAAGAAGTCTAATATTATATCTAAAAACTCTTAATATTATAATCTAAAGATAAAGCTATATCACGTTTCTTAGTAAAATTTAGTTATAATTTTATATAATTATTAATAAATATGAGCTTACTTATTATTCTATTATTAAAACTAGTATATATACTTATTATTATATAAGTAATTATATAATAAACTAGCTTAGTTCTATTATTTCTATAAATTATAAAAATTATAGATAAAACTAAGAAATTTTATATTTAAGAAACTAATTAGTCTTTTTAAAATTAAATTAAAAATATAATAACTTTTAATAAGTTAGATATTATTTTTAAAAAGTCTAGCTTATTTAGAGCCTAAAGGAGTAATTATTTTATTTTATTTTAATTTGAAGTTTTGGTATTTCTTATCTTTTATTCTTATCCTAACCTTTATCTTAAGCTAAGGCTAAAATAGAATATCAAAACTCTAGTACTTATTTATATGTATTTCAAGCTCATTTATACTACTTCCTAGACTCTAGACTATACTTCTATACTCTAAATAAGTTATTTAAATACTAGATTTCAGTTAAAATACTACCTAAAAAGATTACTAGATCTTTTAAGACTATATACTAGACTTTAGCTTAGAGAAATAGAGATATATTAAATGAGCTTTCTAATTACCCCGAGTAGTAGCTAGTATCGCCTAGAAAACGAGTTTTAAGTAGTTATAGTAAGGCTAAACTAAGTTCTAAGTATATTAGAGAGGTAGTTAGTAATAATAAGATAGGAATTAGTAGTAATTTTAGTAGATTTAAGGCTAGGGACTTTATTAAAGGAGAAGATATTTCTAATTAAGCTATAAGTTTTTTTTTCCTTTAAGGTTTTTAATAGTATTATATATTATTTTAATATATTCTAGTATAGAAATATATATAATACTATTTTTATATGTCTTTAGATTTACTAACTAATTTTAGGAGAATAAGGTTAAGGATAAGTTAGATAATAATTTACTCCCGGATTTAGATGAGATTTAGTAAGCTATAGACTATAATAAGCTTTAGTTATAGCTAAAAGAGGATAATGAGATTCCTACTATAATATTTAGTAATATAGATTAAGAAGTAGCTATTATAGTAGCCTATCCAAGTCATATGACCTAGTTAGCTAAGGATATACCTCTAGAATTCTAGGATAATTCAGAGCTTATATACTATTATTAAGTTAAAAGCCTTAGCCTATCTAAGGTCGAATTAGCCTTAGGGCTATTTTATACTACCTTAGGAATATTAAGACGAGATTACTAAAGTTTATATAAGATTTTAGGTATATTAAAAGGCTAAGATAGCGAGTCTATACTAGAGATTAATAAACTACCTAGTACTCTAGGAATACTCAAAAACCACGTTATATAGTAATTACCCCTACTTAATATATAGAAAAAAGCCCTTACTTTAAAGGTACCTAAACTCCCCTTAGCTATAGTAACTCAAAAGCGTTAAGGAGGTAATTAGATTACTAAAGATCTTTATTTTTTCGACCCCTAGTACCTTTTCGAGTCTATTCTATTATTAGATATAGCTAATAACCTTTATATAGGAATAACTAAATATATAGATAATCTAATAGAGTATTAGTATAGTTATACCTAGGCCTCATTAATTAGAATAACCTCTAGTAACTTTACTTATTATAGTAATAGAAAGCTTATTTTCTTATTAGATTTCGTGGTTTATAGGAATCTAGTAACTACTAAGTAATATTTTAGTAGAGTACTTAGTATTAGTAGAGATTATCGGTTAAATACTACTAAGGAAGGTTAGGTAATCTTAATAATATAATATATCTTTTCATAATTAGTCAAAGAAGTTTTAGGGGTTTTGGATCCTCCTATACTTAAAAATGAGTTACTTTTATACTAGGATAAGGTTAATTAGCTACTAGAAGACTATATTATAGAGAGAGTTAAGGTCTTACTTAATTATACTACTAGTATTAATCCAGAAAAAGTCGCTAATCCTATCCTACTAGAATACCCTTATCCTCCTAAGTACTCTCTAAGATATATTATTAGACGTTTTATTAATAATCTAGATATCGAAAACTAGAATTTAGAATAGCTATATAATTTAAATCTACTCTAAAGAGAGCTAGAAATAGTAGAATATAGCTATAAGTACTTTGAGTCCTAGGATATCACGTGTCCCGACTAATAATTAGTATATATTTCTATACCTCTACTACTTTTTATAGACGGATTTAGTATCTATAGAAACTTATATAAGACCCTAATAAGCATTTATACTATTCTAGTAAGGTTTAGTAATAAGGAATATTCCTATTAAGCTAATGTTTTTCTTATTATATTAGGGCCTTATAGGTTAAATTTTAATGATATTATTAACGTATTAGTCTCTTTAAGACCTTTAAATAAAGGTATTAATACTATAATTCTCAGGGAATTAGTTAACTTAGTAGTTTTTATATTTAAATTCTTATTAGATATAGTAGAAGGAAATATACTCTATAGTATTAAGGGAGTTAAGGCTAATAAGAATTATTAAATATATTATACTAGAAAAGAGGGTCCTAAGCTTAATAGCTATAGAGATCTATCCTATAATATTTTTTAGAATAGATAATACTACTATTAAATAATATAAATACGAGAGGAAATAGCCTCGAAATCATTAACTAAATAAGCTAAATATAGTACTAAGTAAGGTCTAGATATAGCTCTAGTACTTTAGACTATTACTCCTATACTAGATCTAGTACTATCTTATCCTTTTAATCTAGTATATTCCAAATACTAGGGTTTATTATAACTCATATATAAGCTTCTTAAAGATACTATTCTTACTATAAAGGGTCTTAAGGAATATCATATAACGCTTAGATAGTATCCTTTCTCACCTAGTTAAGTATACTTATAATCCCCTATTTACTATTTAGGGTTATATTCTCTAGCTAAGTATATTAGATAGTCTATTATAATCCCTGGTTTACTAAGATATTAGCTATAAAGATTACATATTAAGCTTATATTTTTATAGGTAGTTTAGTAACTTTAGGAGAATCTACTTAGATATATTATAGGTAACTATACTACTATTACTAAGAGTAATAGTATACTTATAGGACCTGAAATTAGTCCTAAAAATAGGCTAAATTTCAATGATATAGTTATAGAGGGGAGATTATAATATTAAGAGCTATTAAGATATATAGTAAATTATTAGTATAACCGGTTTCCCGAAGGTCATATGATTTACGTCACATGATTTCCTATATATAGGACATGGGACATAGGACATGGGATATACAGGAAACGGGACATACTAGATACTAGTACTAATTAGGATTAGTGTATTTAGGGATCATATATTAGAACCTCGATACTATAATCCCTACTTATAGAATAGAACAACTTCACTAACCTACGCAATTAGTATTCCACGCCTACGTGACGGTGCTACGCGTTACTAGTAAACCGACACTAATTAGTTAGTACTTATAGATTAGGAAGGATTAAGCTACGCTTACTTAAGATTCGGTTCCTTAGGGGTAAAGCTATTATTTAAGTCGAAGAGGGGAAACACTATTAACTACTTTGCCTATAATTCGGTTCCATAGGGAGGAAAGATACTATTTCTTACTAATTAACGAATAGTTAGCTATTTGACTATTTTTCTAACCTTCTTTTACGTCAAAAATCAACTTTTTACGACTACCTGAACTCCTAGAAACTCCGATTTTTAGAATCTCTTTTTCCGGAAATCGAGATATTTCGCCCCTAAATTTCTTAATTTCTAGTAACTACCTCCTATAACTACCTTTACGAACTACCTAAACTACCCTCTTTACGAATTACCTCTTTACGAATTACTATACTTCGGACTAGGCATAAGCATAGGGAACCACCACTAGTATAGCGGACGATATCCTCTCTAGATCTATCGAATCGAATCCCGCTCCCTCCTCTATATCTAATAATAGCCGAGAGGACTATAGAGAGCTAGTACGAAAATAGAGACCCGGAATCGTCATAACTAAGGCTATAGATAAAGATCTCACTAAATTCGTGAATACTAAGCTATATCTCTACTATCTCTATAAGATAGTTAACGATAACCTATAGGAGCTATTTAGATATAACTTTAAGGACTTCACCTCCCGAGCTAACTTCAATAGACTCGATTTCGTAGAACTTCAATATCTATATAAAGTCCTTCGATACGGTAGAGTACGTGTTTAATAGAATAAGGGCTCTAACTTAATAGCTTATACCTTGTTAGCTATTATGAGAGAGAAGGAACCATATATATAGATATAGGAGGATATACTTAAGGTAGAAGCAGATCTCATAAAGGGACCAATTCGATTAGCCTTTATTACTCCTATAGAGAATAAGCGCCTATGACCTCGACCTACTATACCCCTTCTACTACCTCCTATGGTCCCACTACTACCTCCTCCTCTACCGCCCCCACTACTATAGTATCTTATACCTCTACCGGATTATATAGGTATAGTACCTACGAATACCCCTAGAGTAGTAAATATAGGTATACTACTATTCCTACCAGTAAATACACCGGTATTTCTACTACTACCCCTACTACCTCCACTAGACCCGAATATTACCTAATTAGGTTTAGCTACTAGACTCGTCGCAGAAGTGGCTAAGATCTATATAGAGGAATAGAAGTATAACGGTTCTAATAGTAGCTTTAACCACAAACTCATTATCTTCTATAATATCTATTAATATATAGAACTCCCCCTCGGAATATACGTAAGAGCCTTTCCTACTATACTAAAAGGACTAGCCTAAGACTACTTCTATAGTAACCTACTATCCTACCGCTTATTCAATGACGCTTATATAAGTATCCATAACTTCTTTAAGGGACCTAGATACTACTATATAAACCTAGATAAATAGAATACTATTAATCTAATCACTACAACTACTAAATACCCTAAAAAGAGCACATTTGAGGCTATTTAGATACTAATCAATAAGCTTCGTTAACTATAATATAGCCTTGCGCCCGCCTTACGAAGTACCGAATTCCTATATAATAAGGTCATCACTACTTACTAAGGTATTCGAGCCTATAGATATACTATATCAGACCCTCCTCCGGATCTCGCCTAGCTTATTAATAAGCTCTAGTCGTTAATTACTACGTACGAGAGAAAATAGTAGACTAATTCTAGTACCTTCTTTACTAATCAGCGATACTACTTAAATAGCTAGAACCGCTAGTTCAGTGATCGTCGATCCTTAAGCCAAAACTACGGAAATCGAGATAGCTACTCGAATAGCTATAAGCCCCGCGACCACGACTATGATCGTAATCGTAATGACTACTCGGATACTACGAAGTCATACTTTATATACAAGAAGCTAGACTACTACTCCTAGAAGCACCTACCGGAGAAACGAGAGGCTAAGAAGGCCCGATTTAGAACTAGAAACCTTAGTCGATTTAGCGGTAAGGCACGAACCTCCCGAACCTTCGATAAACGCTTTAATAATACCTATTTATAGTATATAGCCAAAGTCGAGGGAGAACTTGAGAGTAGTAAAGACGAATTAGGTAATACTTTTGAGACTCTCCTAGTAGATATAGACGATAAAGACGAAGAGGATACTACTAATTCCTACTTTACTTCTATCGAGAACCTCTTTACTACTTCGGACGTATAAGCCCCTAACGTACGAACTCCTAAACCACTAATAATTACGGCAAATAGCCTTATAGATGACCTTATAAAGCTCTTATTTATATATCAACTAACGGGCGAAAATCACGCCCTAGAGCTAGACTTAGAACCTAATAGAATACCTATAGAAGACGTCTAAACCTTTACGGTAGGAGGTACGTCTAGATATGACGCTTAACACTTTTACGGAGTTATAATTAATACCGGAGTAACTAAGTTTTCAACTACCGGTCTCAATTAGTTCAAGGCTCTATAGTGTACTAACGATAGCCTTATTCTCGACAAGAGTACCAAGGGTTAAGTTATAGTCTAATTCGGTATTAGATCCTCTTCTTCTATTAGATCCATAGTAGTAGAAACACTAATTAGGTAAGTACGATTCTATATTATACTTATAAAGACTCTATTTCTCCTTAGCTTAGCCAATATAGACAAGCTACAAGTCTACTTCAATAACCTCACTAATTATATCGTCACTCCTTAGACGTCATTACCTATCGT